>WQNJ02000064.1:646484-1095191 GCA_016584745.2 Phylloscopus trochilus trochilus
ATCTCAGCCTGAGGTTTGGGGTGCCCTACCTGGGGTTGGGGCACCCTACCACGGTTTGGGATGCTCAGCCTGGGGTTTGGGGGACCCTACCCAGGGTCTGGAGTGCCCTGCCTGCTGTTTGAGGTGCTCAGCCTGAGGTTTGGGGTGCCCTACACAGAGTTTGGGGTGTTCAGCCTGGGGTTTGGGGTGCCCTACCTGGGGTTGGGGATGCTCAGCCTTGGGTTTGGGGGGCCCCACCCAGGGTCTGGAGTGCCCTGCCTGCTGTTCGAGGTGCTCAGCTTGAGGTTTGGGGTGCCCTACACAGAGTTTGGGGCGCCCAGCTCTAGGCTTGGGTGCCCAGCCCAGGGTGGCTCAGCCCCAAGAAGATTGCACACACACACAAACCATCCTTGCACACACACAAACCATCCTTGCACACACACAAACCATGCCTGCACACACACAAACCATCCTTGCACACACACAAACCATCCTTGCACACACAAACCATCCTTGCACACACACAAACCATGCCTGCACACACACAAACCATCCTTGCACACACACAAACCATGCTTGCACACACAAACCATGCCTGCACACACACAAACCATCCTTGCACACACACAAACCATGCTTGCACACACAAACCATGCTTGCACACACACAAACCATCCTTGCACACACACAAACCATGCTTGCACACACACAAACCATCCTTGCACACACACAAACCATGCCTGCACACACAAACCATCCTTGCACACACACAAACCATCCTTGCACACACACAAACCATGCCTGCACACACACAAACCATCCTTGCACACACACAAACCATGCCTGCACACACAAACCATCCTTGCACACACAGAAACCATCCTTGCACACACACAAACCATGCCTGCACACACAAACCATGCCTGCACACACAAACCATCCTTGCACACACAAACCATGCCTGCACACACAAACCATGCTTGCACACACACAAACCATGCCTGCACACACACAAACCATCCTTGCACACACAAACCATGCCTGCACGCACACAAACCATGCCTGCACACACACAAACCATGCTTGCACACACAAACCATGCCTGCACGCACACAAACCATGCCTGCACACACACAAACCATGCTTGCACACACAAACCATGCCTGCACACACACAAACCATCCTTGCACACACACAAACCACCCTTGCACACACACAAACCATGCCTGCACACACACAAACCATCCTTGCACACACACAAACCATGCTTGCACACACAAACCATGCTTGCACACACAAACCATGCCTGCACACACACAAACCATCCTTGCACACACAAACCATGCCTGCACGCACACAAACCATGCCTGCACACACACAAACCATGCTTGCACACACAAACCATGCCTGCACGCACACAAACCATGCCTGCACACACACAAACCATGCTTGCACACACAAACCATGCCTGCACACACACAAACCATCCTTGCACACACAAACCATCCTTGCACACACACAAACCATGCCTGCACACACAAACCATCCTTGCACACACAAACCATGCTTGCACACACACAAACCATCCTTGCACACACACAAACCATGCCTGCACACACACAAACCATGCTTGCACACACAAACCATCCTTGCACACACACAAACCATCCTTGCACACACAAACCATGCTTGCACACACAAACCATCCTTGCACACACACAAACCATGCTTGCACACACAAACCATGCCTGCACACACATCCTGTCTGAACACGTGGCCCATGTACACTTAAACACGTGTTACAAATGCTTGCACACCCATCACACCCGAGCACGTGCACGTCAGGCGTGCTTGCACACCTGTCACGTTTCAAAGCCCACATCACACACACCGTGCACACCCATCAGGCGTAACTGCACACACGAACAATGCCTGAACACACAGACCACGCACGCACGGCCACTTGCACACACACATCGTGCTTGCACGCACGATGCGTGTGCACACACAGCACGCAGGCCTGAAGATGCAGAAATCACTCCTGAGCACGGCTGAACACACACCAGATGGGCTTGCACAAGCACGGCGTGGGTGCCACAAGCACCCCACGAATGCACACGGGTGTGCCACGCGTGCTTACACCACGCAACTGCACACACACGAATCACACTCAAAAGCATGGATCAGGGACGCCTGGACACACTCACCATGTGTGTGCACACACATCGCACACACATCACACACATACCACACACATCACACATATCACACACACAGGTATCACATACATCACACACATCTCACACGTATCACACACATCTCACACACACGTATCACACACACATCACACATATCACAAGTATCACATACATATCACACATACACACGTGTTACACACATGTATCACACATACACACCCGTATCACACCCGTATCACACCCGTATCTCACACACACACACACGTATGTATCACTCACATGTATCACACACATGTATACACACACGTATCACACACACATCTATCACACACATGTATCTCACACACACACGTATCACACACACACACGTACACACACATGTATCACACACATACATATCACACACACATACATATCACACACACATGTATCACACACGTATCACACACACACATACATATCACACACATACATATCACACACACACACATACATATCACACACACACATACATATCACACACATACATACATATCACACACATACATATCACACACGTATCACACACACACACATACATATCACACACACACGTATCACACACACACATACATATTACACACACACACATACATATCACACACACACGTATCACACACACACACACGTATCACACACACACACATACATATCACACACATACACATACATATCACACACACACACATACATATCACACACGTTATCACACACACATACATACATATCACACACACATGTATCACACACACATACATATCACACACACACATACATATCACACACATACACATACATATCACACACGTATCACACATGTATCACACACATATCACACACGTATCACACACACGTATCACACATGTATCACACACATATCACACACGTATCACACACACGTATCACACATGTATCACACACGTATCACATACATACATATCACACACATATCACACACGTATCACACACACGTATCACACATGTATCACACACGTATCACACACACACACATATCTCACACACACACACACACATATATCACACACATACATATCACACACATATCACACACGTATCACACACATGTATCACACATGTATCTCACACATACATATCACACACACATACATATCACACACGTATCACACACGTATCACACACACATACATATCACACACGTTATCACACACATATCACACACATATCACACACACACACACATATCACACACACGTATCACACACACACATATCACACACACACATATCACACACATATCACACACGTATCACACACACACACACATACATATCACACACACATGTATCACACACACACATATCACACACACACATATCACACACATATCACACACACACACATACATATCACACACACATGTATCACACACATATCACACACGTACATATCACACACACACACACACATATCACACACACACATGTATCACACACATATCACACACGTATCACACTCGTCCCTCCCCTCCCCTCCCGTGTGCGCACGCGCGGGCTCGCCCCGCCCCTCCCTTAGCCCCGCCCCCCTTAGCCCCGCCCCCGCTCCCCCTCCCGCCGGCGCTGCGGCCGCTCCGCTCCGAGGCCGCGGCGCGTCCCCGCCATGGCCGCCCGGGCCCCCCGCTTACCTCCGCCTCCTCCTCCTCCTCCCGCCGCCCGCCGCTCCCCGCCGCCTCCCGCCGCCCTTCTGCTCACCCTGCTCCTGCTCCTGACCGGGCCGCTCGGCGAGGCCCGCGGTGAGTGAGCGGCGGCGCCGGACCCGGCCCGCACCGGGCATAACATGGCGGCGCCCCCGCCCCCGCCGTGAGGGGAACGGGGAGGACCGGGGAGCGGTCGTGAGGGGGGGAGAGGGGAACGACGCGGAGGAACCGGGAGTGAGGCGATGCGGGAGGCTGAGGGCAGCTGGGGGGGGAAGGGCCGGGGCCTGCCCGGGCCTGGGGCGCTTGTGGGGCAGGGGGGCGGCTGAGGGGCCAGCGGGTAGGGAGTGAGGCCGAGCGGAGATTTTAGACGGGTTTAAAGGGGGAAAAGGGGAGTGAAAGAGGGTGCGAGGAGGCCCTGAGGAGTTTGGGGGCGGGGAAGCACAGGGGTGGGTGTTTCAGGGTTGCAAAGGACTGGGGCGGGGGGTGGGTGGGGATGATGGGGTGGGGGAGGCGAGAGGGTTGGAGGGGTCTGGAGGTGCCCCCCAAAGCTCCGAGGAGGCTCCGAGGGGTTTGGGGCGTGGACACAGGGGTGGATGTTTCAGGGTGAAGAGAAAGGTTTTGGGGGTGGGATCAATAACCGGGTTAGGGGTCCTGGAAGCAGAGGGGGGGGACTCTGAAGGCATCAAGGAGGTGTGTTGGATGTGGGGGGTTTCAAGCTTGGCTTGCAGAGGGCTCACAGGGGTGTTGTAGTTTGTGAGAACTGGTTTGGGGCAATCGCTTTCCCCCACGGAAGGGATTGGGATGTGTCAGGGAGAGGCAGCAGCAATTTGGGGCTGGGGGTTGGCTCCCAGTGCCAGGGGATGCTCTGAAGATGCCTGTGCTCACCTTGGGAGGAGATCCGGGAGCCTTCAGCCTGGTTTCGGGGGATAACGATGGAAATTGGGATTTATGGCCTTTTCACAGAGGATGGACTTGGGGGGGGGGGTCTCAGAGGAGTTTTCTGGGCTTGTCACAAAGGCGTGGGTCAGCCCAAGGTGGTGGGAAGTGCCACCGTGTTGTCGTGGAGCTTGTGGAGTTGGTGGCCTCTTCCCATTGTCCTGTGGCCCATCCCGGGGTGAATTTGGCAGCCCCCTGTGCCCCAGAGATGTCTGTAACATCCAGCCCTCTGCAGTTTGGGCTGTTAAAGGAAACCTTCCTGTATAGCCTGAGCTTCTGGACTGGAACAACTGTAAATATTTGTTTGGGGGGAAGGTGAGGAGGGAGGGAAAACTCTTTGTGCTGATTGTTTGTTCCGTGTTAATCCCTTTCCTTTAGCTGGCCCGGTTTGGCTGCTCAAGGTGGGGGGAAGAGTGAGGGGTCTCAGCTTTGGGTTTGGGGAGGAGCAGCAGATCTCAGCCCCAGTTTTAGGAAGATTGGTTTGGGATGAGCTGGGCCCTTTTTTCCCCAGAGGAAAGACCTGACTGAGCATCTCAGGGGGACAGAGGTCGGGCTGGTGGCCTCTGCCTTTGGTGTCTGAGGCTGCCCAGTGCAGTCCAGCTCTGTGGCTATCGGGGTGAGCACTGTTGTGTAACTCAGCTGCCTGTTCGGACAGGTCCCACTCTGAAATGTTTTTCTCCTCCCCAACCTCTCACCGTTTGTGTTCTGCATTCCCACCTGACCGTTGGAGGGTAATAACTCCGTGTGTGTGTGTGTGTGTGTGTGTGTGTGTGTGTGTGCAGATCTGGGCTTGTTAGAGCACAGAAAATGGCTTCAAACCTCACCTGGGCAGCAGGTGAGGCTTTACCTGTGAGTTCTGGGAATTTGGGGATAGAAATGAGCTTCTGGGAGGAGAGTTAGCTGTGTTTTTTGGTGTAAGCTCAGGTAAAACCCAGCCTTACAGGGGTGTCTCAGCTCCTCTGTGATAACTGGCAGAGCAGGATCAGATGGAACTGGCTGTTCTCAGGCTTCCACTTAGGTAAAAGCTGGTGTTTATTAAAAAAAAATCGTAATTAATAAACAGGAAAGGACCAATTGACTGTACAAATCCCCTGGAAACTTGGCGACTGCCGGTGCCTTTGATTTGGGCCTCTATGAGTGGCTATTGTTTCCGCTCAGTGTGTGCTGAACGGTTTTATTCAGCGCAAGGTGTGAGCTCCGCCTGAGTTTGAGGGAGTCGCACTCATGGAATGAGGGGCAGGGAATTGGGAATCACCCTGGGAATTGTTCTCTGCTTGAGCAGCACGTTTGGTATGCCGGGGGGGTGCCCTCGCTATTGTGCTTCATACCAGAGATTTAACAGCTGCTTATTTCGGGAAAGGCTGCGAAAAATCTGAATTTCTGCAGTGCCGGGGAAACCTCTGTGTGTCAGTAAACAGACAACACTCCTCCAGCCCCTTCCTTTGAAAAACAAAAAAAAAAAGAAAATAATCAAGGCTCCTTTGCAAAGGGGTGTTGCAGGTCGGCTTTGCTTGAAATAAATCAAAAACCCACCCCGGAGAATCATTTTGGGACAGCAGAATTTTTATTAATAACACCTGCTTCAAATATTTACCCAGTTAAATCAGGCAAAACCCCGCGTGGTCCCTCAGTTATGCCCTGCAACTTTCCAAGAAAGCCTTTCTCTAACTGGAAATTAAAAACAGTGTCCAACAAACATTCTTGAACTCGTCCAGCTCCTTGGCCAGACAGCTTGGGTTGGGTTTTGTTGGGTTTTTTTTTATTATTATTATTTCTTTCCCCTGGATAGGCTGCCAGGAGTGGATGCTCCGGAAATGGCTGTTGCGAAAGGAGCCGAGAGTCAAACGTCAGCTCTCTGAGCAGCAAGCAAAGTTCACTGGGTGGTGACCAAAAGGGGGAATGTGTCCTGCCCTGAGCATTCCAGGCAGGAATTGCATCTCTCCCAGGGATGAAATGCTGGCTGGCAGCTCCTTTGCCCTCCTTATTTAAGCCCCCTGCGTTTCTCTTGTGCACCTCTATTTATTTGTTTCTTTTCAGCAGAAAAAAAAAAAAAAAGAGCCTTTCCCTGCAATTTAAATCCCCTTGATTAAAGTCTTGCTGCTTTTTTGTGGCCTTCTTGGCAGTAACCTGTGGATTGCTGGATGTGGGAGTGCAGGCCACACGTTAAACAATTTATTTCCAGTCTGGAAAAGCCGATTGCCTGAGAGAAACCAGGATGGGTCTGAAGCCTTGGAACCTTGATAAACCTGGGGTGTCAGGTGTGCAGGGTGTTCTTCCACAGCAGTGATGATGTGTGGTCTGTTGGCTCCTCAGCTGGTTTCCTGACAAGTTAAAACACAAAATAAGTGTCAGACCAGAGCCCAGAGAGGGAATGGGGAGCCGTGTGTGTGTGTGTGTCCGTGTTCTGGGTGGAAGAGAACAGCAAAAACATCAAGGCTTCTTCTAATTAACCTCTTAATGATGAGACTCCTGTCAATTCCTTATTTACAATTCATTTAGGAGCTGTTTTGTGTTCCTTGAGTAGATGCAGGGAAAGTTCTGCACTTTAAAGGCACATTCTTCCCTGCCTCTTTTAGTTTGTTGCTTTTTTTTTTTTCCATTTCGTGTGTTTTCTAGTCAGCCCTGCTGCCTTCACGTCAGGTCCAGCCTGTGCCAGGGGACTGCAGCCAGCTCAAAGAAGTTGAGACTCTTCCTTCCAACTTGAAATATCCCAGGATAATATTTAGTTTCTGGATGACTTGCTTTAAAGTGCTTTGTTTTTCACAGTGCTTCGCAGCTAATTTTAACTCCATTTCGTGTAGCAGCAGTGGGGCAGTAGATATCCTAAGCACCAGCAAGAAGCAAAAGAGAAATGTTTTGGTCCAAAATAGGAGGAGGAATTGAAGGGGAAATGAGATGCAGGGAGGTGATGGTGGTGCTGTGTCTGTGGAAGGGCAGATCCGTGCTTGTTTCTTCAGCTCCTTAGTAAGGAAATGGAGAACAGACATTTCCTCTGAATGTGACAGCATCCAGAACTGGCCTAACGTTTGATTTTTGGAGGCAGTGGATGCAGGTGAGCTGCCTCTGGGGGCTTGGAGGGGACACCAGAGGAGTCAGTTTAGACTCAAATGTATCCCAGCAAGGGATGGAGGGATCCCAGTTGTGGATACCAAGCAGCACAAGAGGTAAATGTGAGTATGAAGATGATCAGAAGGATGGAGCACCTCTCCTAGAAGGAAAGGATGGGAGAATTGGGATTGTCCAAGAAATTTTGGGGTGACCTAATTGTGGCCTTCCAGTACTTGAAGGGAGTCTGTGAGAAAGAGGGAGGGAGAATCTTTACAAGGGCCTGAAGTGCCAGGAGAAGAGGGAATGGCTTCCCACTGCCAGAGGGCAGGGTTAGGTGGGATATTGGGAAGAAATTTCTCCCTGTGAGGGTGGGGAGGCCCTGGAATGGATTTCCCAGAGAAGCTGGGGCTGCCCCTGGATCCCTGGCAGTGTCCAAGGCCGGGCTGGATGGGGCTTGGAGCAACCTGAGATGGTGGAAGATATCCCTGCCCATGGCAGTGGGGAGGAACAAGATGAGCTTTAAGGTGCCTTCCAACCCAAGCCATTCCAGGATTCGGTGATAATATAATGGAAAGTAAATCTTGTTCCTTTAAAGCCTTCATCAGGTGGCTCATCACTGCCTTTGGGAAAGGGAGCTGGCTGTTTCCTTGGAGCTCTGTTCCTTTCCTTGGAGCTCTGTTCCTTTCCTTGGAGCTCTGTTCCTTTATGAGCAGAGCTCTGTCCCTGCTGAACAAGGAGCACACAGGGGCTCCTGGACACACCTCACCACGAGGGAATGGATCTCATTCCTAACCCTGTGTGATACAGGTTGCTCTTTATTTTGGCACAGCACAGAGCCAGACACCGACAGGTATTTCTTTCTTCCAGGCGTGTTTACACACGTCCCTCTTCATTAAAGCATCCCAAGAAGCAGCAGAGCTGCAAAGCCAATTGTTCCCCGTTTCTGTTGCTCACATTATGCTGCTGCTGCATGAAACTGGTGCTCCCAGAGTGGGGCTCATTAAGTTTTTGGTGCTGCACAAAGACACAATCAGTTGCAGCTCCTGTTCCAGAGCCTTGGAAAGGCTCAAAAGTCAAGGGAATCATTCTTCCAGCCTCGATTCAAACTGTCGAAAAAGAACAGCAGTTAGAATCTCTGCAAAAAAAATCTGTTTATCTGGTAAATATGTGGGTGGTTATTGGCAATTTTACCAATGATCGTCTTCAGGTTAATTATCCTCATACATATTGATCAGGTAGAGTTCAGCCCCGAGAAAATGGCATCTTTCTTAGGCACAGCTTCGGGAGATGCTGGAAAATATATTCCAAAAGGTGGTTAGCACCATTGCAGGAGATTTCTGCTGTGAAACTTTCCCCTGTCTAGCTGCAGAGACATCTTGACACATGCAACTCCGTGTGAGAATAAATACGTGCAAAATGAGCTCGGGGAGATGCTGGGAGAGGAGGAGAAATATTCTTTGCCTGTCAGAGCTCAGTGTTTGAGTCTCCCTGGAGCACAGAGCTCGAATCTACAGCCCCCCACCTGTTTGTTTGGATCCATTTGGGGAATTTGCTTGTCGTGGGGGGATTTGGAGGAAGAGGGCCAGCCCTGGTTTTCCTCTTTTCTGTGGTTGGTGCTGGGGGATACGGATACCTCTGAGCCCCGGGATCCTTTTGGAGCTGGGGCTGTAACCTGGAAACCTCCTGGGGAGCAGAAGCAGCTCTTGGGCTTGAAGGAGTCAAACCCTGGGCTGGGGCTGTAACCTGGGAACCTCCTGAGGAGCAGAAGCAACTCTTGGGCTTGAAGGAGTCAAACCCTGGGCTGGGGCTGTAACCTGGGAACCTCCTGAGGAGCAGAAGCAGCTCTTGGGCTTGAAGGAGTCAAACCCTGGGCTGGGGGCTGTAACCTGGAAACCTCCTGGGGAGCAAAAGCAGCTCTTGGGCTTGAAGGAGTAAAACCCTGGGCTGGGGGCTGTAACCTGGAAACCTCCTGGGGAGCAGAAGCAACTCTTGGGCTTGAAGGAGTCAAACCCTGGGCTGGGGGCTGTAACCTGGAAACCTCCTGAGGAGCAGAAGCAGCTCTTGAGCTTGAAGGAGTCAAACCCTGGGCTGGGGCTGTAACCTGGAAACCTCCTGGGGAGCAGAAGCAGCTCTTGGGCTTGAAGGAGTCAAACCCTGGGCTGGGGCTGTAACCTGGGAACCTCCTGGGGAGCAGAAGCAGCTCTTGGGCTTGAAGGAGTCAAACCCTGGGCTGGGGCTGTAACCTGGGAACCTCCTGGGGAGCAGAAGCAGCTCTTGGGCTTGAAGGAGTCAAACCTTGGGCTGGGGCTGTAACCTGGGAACCTCCTGAGGAGCAGAAGCAGCTCTTGAGCTTGAAGGAGTCAAACCCTGGGCTGGGGGCTGTAACCTGGGAACCTCCTGAGGAGCAGAAGCAGCTCTTGAGCTTGAAGGAGTCAAACCCTAGGCTGGGATAGTCGAGGATGGAGGAGAGTTTTGTTTATTGTCAGTGCTGAGGGACCTCTCAGCTTTTGGGAGAGAGCAGCAAAGCCCGGCCTCACAGCAAGGTTTGCTCCAAACCTGCTCCATCTCTCCAGCCAGAACAAAGCTTCCTGCACAGGATCTGCAGCTGGGCTTGTTCAGGCAGTGTCTCTGAAGGGCAGGGCTGGGCTCTGGGTGTCGGTGTGAGGGAGCAGCTCCAGCGGGCTCTGCTCAGCACCTTCCACGCAGACGCGTCCCCGGGCGCTCTGCGAGGGGGGGAACGCGCCGGCCCGGCTCTGGGAACTGCTCTTTGTTTCCCTTCACCCCATCTATTTCCTTCAACCCAGGCAGTTGCTTTTATTAAGTAGATTATATGTTTGGCTCAATAGGAGCTTTTCTTTCCTGAAGGAAAAAGAAATGCTGTTGGCATGAAAAAATCCTTTTATCCGCTCCTGTCTCCTGCTTTGCCCCAGCTGCTCTTGGGAGCACCCAGGAGATACCAGCAAAGGGCTCTGCTCCTCTGTCCACCTTCTGTCCCCCACCCAAGGACAAACAAACAAAACAACAGTTGCTTTTTCCTGGCTTCTGATACCTTTCTGACAGAAGAATTTGCCTTTCTGGTGAGCCAGACTGGAGTTACTGGACCTGCATGAGTTGCTCTGTAATTCTCCTCTTTGCCGTGCAGAAAGGCCTTTCCTCCTTGGCACACACAGAAAATTGGAGAGTTCCTGCCTGCAGCCTGGGGGTTCTGGCCAACAATACCTGGAAAGCCCCTCAAGGGTCTCTGATGAGCCCTGGAGAGAAGGACAGTCATGTGCTGCAGGCTCTGTTCTCTTTGTTGTAGCTGCTCTCTGACTGTGGGGATTTTTTGAGGTGCAAACATAAGAATTAAAAAAGAGCAGTTGTGTCAGAGGGGGAACAGGGCGAGGTGAAGCCGTGGGGCATCCCCCTCCTTAGCAGGAAATTTTGGCTTTCTGCACAGAGCAGATAAGGATCTCACTCTGTCTCCAAGCTGGGGCTCTGGTATCATACCTTGCAGGTAAACTGATTTTTTTTTTTTTAATGATTTTAATCCTACAAATGAGACTGAGCAGACACGACCTGCTTCTCTGCTTTCCCTCTCAAAGGCATGCTCAGTTTCAGGCCAGATACTTCACTCACAAGTTTACAAAACCAGTTTTATTAGTGCATTGAAGTGTTTTGTTTGCTTTGGAGCTTCTGGAAGCAAAACTGCCACAGCCTAAATCTTGGGATTGAGACCTCAAAAATGAGTCTTAACAGGAACAAAGTTCAGTTTTGTTGTATCTAAATCAAACTGAAAAGAACCTACACACAGTGAAATGTGTGTGGGTTAAATGTTTTTAATTTGTACCTTGAGCTTTTGATAAGTAATAAGGAGATGCTTTAAAAGACCATTTCCTTTTAAGTAGACATGAAGGCAGGAATGTGCCCTGGGTGCTCTTTGCCATCTCAAGATTTTCATAAAATCTCCTTTATCACCAACCTTTGTTCCCCCAAGTGTATGTATTTTTCAGAATTGTCTTTTCTGCGCTCCGCTGACCATGGGAAAACACTGATCTTGGAGCTGTTTGAAGTGAATGTTAGTGGAGGGTTTGTTTTTTTTTTTTTTCCATTCAGTATATAACATTTTCTCTCAAAGTCTGCAGAATCTATGGATGTTCTCCACCCTTCTCAAAACAGCTGGGTCTGAGAATCTTCCCTGTCCCTTGTCCCTTTTCACTGGCCTGCGCTGAGCACCTGATAATGAGCTGCGTTTGCTTGTGATGCTTTTTAAAGGCGTCTCACTCAACAGCTCTTCAGCTTTTAATCACAAGAGTTCCAGAATCGTGAAATATCCTGATCTGGAAAGGGCCCACCAGGATCATCCTGTCCAGCTCCTGACCCTGCACGGACACCCAACCAGTCCCATGCTGTGCATCCCTGGGAGCGGCATCCAAAGACTCCTGGAGATTGTGCCCATTCCCTGGGGAGCCTGGGCAGTGCCTGAACCCTCTGGGGGAAGAACTTTTCCCTGGTACCCATCCTAAAGCTCTCCTGACACAGCTCCAGACATTCCCTTGGCTCTTGTCACTGGCTTTTCATCTTGTTGATTCCAAACGAACCAGCACCCACGTTCAGCCCGTCTGAAAACAGCTCACAACAACAGCTGGAAAAGGAGGAGCAGTGTCCAGAGAGAATTAAGCGAGGAGTAATACAATTACCCTGATTGATTTAGCCAGGTCTCTGGGATAAGGGCTAATGGGTGTCTTCCTCCTAAACCAACCCTGAGTAAATCAGGACCAGCTTGTTTTTCATTAAGCTGAGGGTAACATGGCCCCACACACAAGTGTTTGAGGGTGACTTTGTGTGTGACTTTACACTGAGAGGATTTTAGATCAGCCTGGGCAGAGTTAACTGTGGCGCTTGGATCTTTTAAAGCCTTTCTTCACACCCTCCCTACCTGAAAGCCCATTTCTGCAGCGGGTAAGGACATGTTTTGGCTTCCCTCTGGGAAGGCTGGGAGAGCTGATGAAAGCTGGTGAAAGAAAACCCTGCGTGCTGCTAAACAAGCCCCACCCTTCTTCTTGACATTGTTGGATTCCTCTTTGTTCCCAAGGATGGCAAGGCCTGGGGATTTGCTTACAGCTTTTCAGGCAGCTTGAGAAAAGTACAATGACAGCCGAGAGGTGGAAAAAAAATGTGGGAATCTGCCTCAGAGTTTCTCCTTCTCTTTATCCAAATAATCTTCGTGGAGAGCAGGCAAAAAGCCAGGATTTTTATTTGACCCAAGGTAGTGTCTCAAATCAGGAGAGCAGTTATGGAAAGAAGTGGTTGATCCAGCTGGGTGTAGCACGCCCGGCTCCTGCACTCGGTCAGGATTGGGTTTGGTTTGGCATCTGCCAAATTGTCTCCGTGAGCCGGGGTGGTCGTCCCTTGCCAGCCCAGATCAGACAGCTCCAGGCAGCCTGGACAGTCAGCCCAGGTGGAATCAGGTCAGTCAGTTGGAGTAATTGGTGGTTTTTGGGTCGAGTCTGACCCGAGGTTGGGCTGGGAGCGGATCTCGGTCGGATCTCGCCCGGTTTGCAGGGATGACTTGGATCGTGGCTGGTGGTGATTGCAACAGGAGCAGGCAAAGGGCTGCCTGGACAGGCACCTCCTGGAAAGGCTCCTCTGCCTCCACAGTCTGGTTCACGCCGGGGTTGGATTCTTGCAGGTCTGGAATACTGAGTATGACTTGTGCCGTTGGCAGAGCCGGTTCTTCCAGAGCTTGTGCACGGCCCTTCTGAAATGGAGAATTTGGAAGGAGGTTTCCTCTCGTTTTGAGTTCTTGCTCTCCGTGGGTTTTAAGGAGTTGATCTTGTTTTGATTTCAGCTTTGACATGTCTGTGCTCTAACTGCAAACAAGCCAACTCCACGTGTGAGACAGACGGTGCCTGCATGGTCTCGGTCTTCAACCTGGATGGTGTCAAACACCACGTTCGGACCTGCATTCCTGAGGCAAAATTGATTCCTGCTGGGAAACCCTTCTATTGTCTGAGTTCAGAGGATCTGCGTAATACTCACTGCTGCTACTCCGATTTTTGCAACAAAATTGATTTAATGGTTCCCAGTGGTAAGTAGAGAGTCAGAAAAAAATCATGTGTTTGAAGTGGGAGGAGAGGAGCTGTCTGTTTGGGATTGGGAATTCGGAGTTCTCGGCCCTGTTTTCACTTCCTCCCTTCAAGTTGCTGCATGAACTGGGTTTATTTCCTTCATCTGTAAAGTAGAATTAACAAACTACTTTGAATTCAACTGGGAATGTGTGCGTTCCCCTTTGTCACTGAGCTGGCCCTGCCTTTATCAGCTGGTGTTGCTTCCCTTCCAAGACTCCAAATCTTTTCAGTGCTGAGCACAAATAGAGGAGCAGCAGTGGCTTCAGAGCAAAGTATGTGGGGAGGAAGGTGCCTGGGTTCAGAGCACATGCAGGGGAAGCAGCCCTGCCTCTGAGTGAGGGTGTGGGAAACTTCTGCTTCTCATCCCTGGGATGGAGAGGGCATGTGGTACTTCCTCACACCTCCTACTTTCTGTTTTGGGCTGGTTCTTAGTGGGTGCTGTGAGGACTGCAGAGTCATTTTCCTTGGGAGCAGTGGGGAGGTCTCACCTGTGCCCAAAACAATAAATAATTATCTTCAGGTTCCACTTCACTGGTTGTTGAAGGGCGAAAGGGAAAGAGGGAGCAGGGAGCCCTGGCCAGCTGGTTGAGTTCAAATGGAAGGTGAACTGCAAGCCCAGAGCACACTCCTGTCTAAAAAAGTGAACGAACAGCCCATAATCCCTGATCCCACTATTGCAGCTCCATCTTCTTTTTGGGGTTTCAGCTGCATTTTGCCTGCCTGATGATCAGCCCCACCTTAACACTGTTGTTCGATCTGTCTCCAAGCTAAAATCGTCTGGGCCTCTGAGAGAACCCAAGGAAATCCACAAAGGAATGATAGTTTTCTCAAAATGTCTGTTTTTCTCCTCCTTTTCCTCCCAAGGACACCTGAAAGACAACGAGCCCCCGTCCGGCTGGGGTCCCGTGGAGCTGGTGGCGGTGATCGCCGGGCCCGTCTTCCTGGTGTTCGTTGTCATGATCATTGTGGTCTTTGTGTTCCACCACCACCAACGGGTCTATCACAACCGCCAGCGCCTGGACATGGAGGACCCTTCTTGTGAAATGTGCCTTTCCAAGGACAAGACCTTGCAAGATCTGGTCTACGATCTCTCCACCTCCGGCTCTGGCTCAGGTATTGCGAGATGACCAACAAGACCTTGTGTCTTTGGGGTAGTGGTTGCTACAGCTTTGCTGCCTCAGAGCCTGTTCAGGGAGTCTGTCCTGAGTCTGTTCAGGGAGTCTGTCCTGGGTCTGTTCAGGGAGTCTGTCCTGAGTCTGTTCAGGGAGTCTGTCCTGAGTTTGTTCAGGGAGTCTGTCCTGGGCCTGTTCAGGGAGTCTGTCCTGGGTCTGTTCAGGGAGTCTGTCCTGGGTCTGTTCAGAGAGTCTGTCCTGAGCCTGTTCAGGGAGTCTGTCCTGAGTTTGTTCAGGGAGTCTGTCCTGGGTCTGTTCAGGGAGTCTGTCCTGAGTCTGCTCAGGGAGTCTGTCCTGGGTCTGTTCAGGGAGTCTGTCCTGAGTCTGTTCAGGGAGTCTGTCCTGAGTCTGTTCAGGGAGTCTGTCCTGGGTCTGTTCAGGGAGTCTGTCCTGAGCCTGTTCAGGGAGTCTGTCCTGAGTTTGTTCAGGGAGTCTGTCCTGAATCTGTTCAGGGAGTCTGTCCTGAGTCTGTTCAGGGAGTCTGTCCTGGGTCTGTTCAGGGAGTCTGTCCTGGGCCTGTTCAGGGAGTCTGTCCTGGGTCTGTTCAGGGAGTCTGTCCTGGGTCTGTTCAGGGAGTCTGTCCTGAATCTGTTCAGGGAGTCTGTCCTGGGTCTGTTCAGGGAGTCTGTCCTGAGTTTGTTCAGGGAGTCTGTCCTGAGCCTGTTCAGGGTGTCTGTCCTGGGTCTGTTCAGGGAGTCTGTCCTGAGTTTGTTCAGGGAGTCTGTCCTGGGTCTGTTCAGGGAGTCTGCCTGAGTTTGTTCAGGGAGTCTGTCCTGAGTTTGTTCAGGGAGTCTGTCCCGGGTCTGTTCAGGGAGTCTGTCCTGGGTCTGTTCAGGGAGTCTGTTCTGGGTCTGTTCAGGGAGTCTGTCCTGAGTTTGTTCAGGGAGTCTGTCCTGGGTCTGTTCAGGGAGTCTGTCCTGAGTTTGTTCAGGGAGTCTGTCCTGAGTTTGTTCAGGGAGTCTGTCCTGAGTCTGTTCAGGGAGTCTGTCCTGGGTCTGTTCAGGGAGTCTGTCCTGGGCCTGTTCAGGGAGTCTGTCCTGGGTCTGTTCAGGGAGTCTGTCCTGGGTCTGTTCAGGGAGTCTGTCCTGAATCTGTTCAGGGAGTCTGTCCTGGGTCTGTTCAGGGAGTCTGTCCTGAGTTTGTTCAGGGAGTCTGTCCTGAGCCTGTTCAGGGTGTCTGTCCTGGGTCTGTTCAGGGAGTCTGTCCTGAGTTTGTTCAGGGAGTCTGTCCTGGGTCTGTTCAGGGAGTCTGCCTGAGTTTGTTCAGGGAGTCTGTCCTGAGTTTGTTCAGGGAGTCTGTCCCGGGTCTGTTCAGGGAGTCTGTCCTGGGTCTGTTCAGGGAGTCTGTTCTGGGTCTGTTCAGGGAGTCTGTCCTGAGTTTGTTCAGGGAGTCTGTCCTGGGTCTGTTCAGGGAGTCTGTCCTGAGTTTGTTCAGGGAGTCTGTCCTGAGTTTGTTCAGGGAGTCTGTCCTGGGTCTGTTCAGGGAGTCTGTCCTGGGTCTGTTCAGGGAGTCACAGAATCACAGAATCACAGAATTTCTAGGCTGGAAAAGACCTTCAAGATCATCAAGTCCAACCCGTGCTCTAACACCTCAATTAGACCACGGCACCCAGTGCCACATCCAGGCTTTGTTTAAACACATCCAGGGATGGTGACTCCACCACCTCCCATTCCAATACTTTATCACTCTTTCTGTGGAAAAACTTTTTCCTGATATCCAACCTGTACTTCCCTTGGCACAGCTTGAGGCTGTGTCCTCTCGTTCTGTCATGGGTAACTTGAAGGGATGTTTCAATTCAGTCCTGCATGGGTCTCGTGTCTGTTCAGGTAAGAGCAATAGTTCAACTCCTCCTTAACTGCAAGAGGATACCTCAAACCAGCTGCATCTGTTCACAGTTTAGCCCTGGAAATGGGATTTGGGTTGGAAACAGCCATTAACTGCTAACCTGGGCGTGCTTGGCGTTCAGAGGAGAATGCAGGGTGTCACCTGCATCAGAGCTGCAGGAAAACGGGGCTGATCCCAGCAGATCGACATTTTAAGGTGCAAAGAGTGCATTTGCACAGCCCATTTAACCCCAAAGAACCCTTGGGTCTTCCCAGGTGGATGATGTGCAGCGTTTGCTTCTGTAGCACTTAAAAGAAATTCCCAGAATAGATGGGAAGTCACTGTTTAGTGGTGGCTTTGAGCTAGGAAGGTAGTTGGGTTAAAGAACATAAGGAGTTTGGCAGCAGATGGAAACCATGGGAAAATCCACAGAGGCAGAGAATGTCACCACCTGATATTTACCCAGGGAATAAACCTTCAGCAGCACATCTGCTGCTATGTATAAAATATTTGGGATCTCTTCTATGCATGCTGTGGGCAGGTGAGCTCCGTGCTTTCTGTAAGCAACGGCAGCAACGTTGGGACTCCTTTCTTAAGAGAAATTTGAGGGGTTTTCTGCTTTTTAGCAGAAACTGACTTCATCGAGTTCCATTCTTTGCATATTGAGGCTGCAGTTCCTTTGAACTTCTGGTGGAGCAGAAGTTCCCCAACTGCTCCTGATCTCTGCTTCAAAGCCAAATGCAGATGCTGCCCAAGCAATGGCACATCCCACGCAGGAGCTGCCACCATTCCCTGCTTTGGGTCTTGCTCAGGCTCCCAGTTGTTCTCAAACAAGTGGAGCCTGCTGGATTTTGAGGACGTTCCTCAGCCTCTGGGGTTTCAGGAGGTTTTCTGCCACCACCAGGGGTTGATTCTTGCCATTCCTTGTCCCCAGGCTTGCCTCTGTTTGTCCAGCGGACCGTGGCTCGGACCATTGTCCTTCAGGAGATCATCGGCAAGGGCCGCTTTGGGGAGGTGTGGCGGGGCAGGTGGCGTGGAGGTGACGTGGCTGTGAAGATCTTCTCTTCACGTGAGGAGCGTTCCTGGTTCAGGGAGGCGGAGATCTACCAAACGGTGATGCTGCGGCACGAGAACATCCTGGGATTTATCGCCGCGGATAACAAAGGTAAAGAGGTGCCACAGAGGCTTCACCACTGTGCAGCCCAGTTCCAGTGCCTGACCACCCTTTCCAAGAAGTTTTCTCTAAAACTCAATCTAAACCTTCCCTGGTGAAACTTCAGGCGATTTCCTCTGGTCCTGTCGCTTGTTACCCCACCTGGCTGCTCGATCCTCCTGTCAAGGAGTTGAACAGAATGAGAAGGTCCCCCCTGAGCCTCCTTTTCTTCAGGTTGAGCCCTCCAGCTCCCTCAGCCACTCTTCAGAAGTTCTCCAGACCCCTTGCCCAGCTCCTTTGCCCATCTCTGGTCACACTCCAGCCTCCACATCATTCTTGTGATGGGAGACTAAAGCTGACTGAAGTCAACTTCTCTGGGCCTCTACACTGCCCAAAACTGACTCCAGGATTTGAGCTGCTGCCTCACCAGTGCCTGGCTCAGGGGGGAAGTTACTGCTCTGGTCCTGCTGGCCGTGCTATGGCTGATTTGAGCCATTTCTTCCTTGCCCCTGTTGAGCTGCAGCCCTACACAGCAGCTCTGCTCTGTCCCAAAAGCGTGTGGGATGCTCAGTGGCCATCCCTTCATTGGATCTGCCTGAGCTCCATCTTTTCACAGAATCACAGAATTTCTAGGCTGGAAAAGACCTTCAAGATCATCGAGTCCAACCCATGCTCTAACACCTCAACCAGACCACGGCACCCAGTGCCACATCCAGGGATGGTGACTCCACCACCTCCCTGGCCAGGCCATTCCAATACTTTACCACTCTTCCTGTGAAAAACTTTTTCCTAAAAAGTTTTCTCTTTCCTGTTGCAGATAATGGGACGTGGACTCAGCTGTGGCTGGTCTCTGACTACCACGAGCACGGCTCTCTCTTTGATTACCTGAACCGTTACACGGTGACCATCGAGGGCATGATCAAGCTGGCCCTGTCTGCTGCCAGCGGCCTGGCCCACCTGCACATGGAGATCGTGGGCACTCAGGGTAAAAGCCAAGGCAGAAAACACGTTGGGAATTCTTGAGGGGAGGACAAAGCAGGAGTACTGAAGGGAGCTGATGTGCTGTGTGCAGCAAACCCTGCCTGACTCAGCCCCGGCTTCAGCTGGTGGTTATTGAGCAGAAATAGAGCGATTGCTTTGGCTGCCTGCGAAGTGGGTTAACCTGGCGCTCGCTCCCAGGAGTTATATCACCATTTCACATCCCAGCCTAAAATTGGCGCTGCCTGGGTGGGATGTGAGCACAGGCAGAAGCAGAATCACCAACTCCTGACGTCTGCGCCTGTGCTGGGATGTGGAGTTTACGTCCCTCTTGAGGCCTCTGGGTGCCACTGCATCAGTGCCGCCTCCAAATCACAATTGGAGCCTTTCCCTGCTCCGTTCCTGACGAATCTGAACAGGAAAAAAAATGTTGCAACAGCGGGTTTAACGCCCTGAAATCCCGCTGCTGCCTCCGTGCCAGTTCAACAAATGGATTTCCCCAGCTTGACCCTGGCTACTTTTTATTTTTGCTCTGCTAGGAAAGCCTGGGATCGCTCACAGAGACCTGAAATCCAAGAACATCTTGGTGAAGAAGAACGGCACGTGCGCCATCGCTGACCTGGGCCTGGCCGTCCGGCACGACTCGGTCACCGACACCATTGACATCGCACCAAACCAAAGGGTTGGAACCAAACGGTAGGAAAAGGCCTTGGAAGGGCTTTGAGTGGCTGGAAAGGCCTGAGCTGTGTGGGTGGAGCACTGGGGGAGTTATCTGAATTCAGCATTTCCCAGGGTCTTGCCTGAGTTGATGCCGAGGGGATGTTCCAGGTGTCACCACCCTGGGAGGTGACAGCCAGGTAAACCTGGCACCAGGAGCTCCTGTAATACATGACAACAAGCTTGGCCTTACTGAAGCCTTTGGGACCTTCTGTTGGGAGCCTGATGTAGTTTTGGGACGTTTTCTACCTCTTGCTGTTGTTCTTGAGTTACTTTCTTCACTCTCTTGTATCACGGAGCCCAGTTCTGTTCTGATGGTGGCTGTGCCAAGCAGAGCTGGGAAATGCTGTGTGGCAAAACTTGACCATTTGCTCTCTTTCAGAGAATTCCATCTCAGCATGAAACTGCTTTTCCTTTCTCTCTGCAGATACATGGCCCCAGAAGTCTTGGATGAAACCATCAACATGAAGCATTTTGATTCATTTAAATGCGCCGATATCTACGCCTTGGGCTTGGTCTACTGGGAGATTGCCCGAAGGTGCAACGCAGGAGGTGACGTCCTTGGTGTGCCTGGGCCAGTGGCTACGCTGGCTCCTGGGTCTCTCAGCCTTGGGGTTCCCGTTGATCAGGTGTTTGAGAGGTTTTGAGGGAGAGCAGGGCTGTGGGGAACACACATCCCTGTGTGTTGTAACAGAAGCGAGCCATCCATGACTGCTGCTGAGTGTTGGGTCGAGGGTTTTGGTGCTCCCAGTGCTGGCTGATGTTGCTTTGGGATGGATTTTCAGGAAGTGCTGGTGCTGCTCGGTGGGGAACTCCCCCGGCTCGGTATCAATGTCACGGCACGTGCAGCTGCAGCGTCATCCCACGTGTGACAGCCCCACTGCCGTGGAGATTTCAGTGACCCTGGCGCCTTGCTGGGAGGTGTTGATCCCAGCCTGCTGACTCCCTTCCAGTTTAGGCAGCTGCGTTTTATTTCCCTGAATTTTTCTCGTTAGCTCCGATTCCAGATTCTTCATTTCTGTTCTAAATAGCTGCAAAGTGTTGACGCATCTCAGCAGTGAGTCATGGAGCCCAAACCTCCATCCGTCTGCCTTCAGCGAGCTCAGTGGCCCTGCTCCCTGCTCCCAGGAATCTCATTTTCCCTGCTCTGCTTTTCAGGTATCCATGAGGAGTATCAGCTTCCCTACTACGACCTTGTCCCCTCTGATCCTTCCATTGAGGAGATGCGGAAGGTCGTGTGTGACCAGAAATTACGGCCAAACATCCCAAACTGGTGGCAGAGCTACGAGGTAAGGCCTGCTTTCATCTCCACGTCCCTTTCCTCTCCTGTGAGGAAAGGTTGAGAGAACTGGGATTGTCCAGCCTGGAGAACAGAAGCTGATTGTGGCCTTCCAGTACTCCAAGGGAGTCTGCAAGAAAGAGGGAGGGAGAATCTTGCCAGGACAAGGGGGAATGGCTTTACACTACCAGAGGGCAGGGTTAGATATTGGGAAAAAAAATTCTGCCAGGGTGAGGAGACCCTGGCACAGGCTGGATCCCTGGCAGTGCCCAAGGCCAGGCTGGAGGGAGCTTGGAGCAACCTGAGATGGTGGAAGGTTGTCCCTACCCACAGCAGGGCACGGACTGAGATATTCTTTTAGGGTCTCTTCCAACTCAAACCATTCCACCACGAGGTAACAAATACTGAAAGCTGTGCCCTGATTTTGGGGGGTGTGAAGGCTGTGTCAGCACCCAGGCAGAGCAGCAGCTTGGCAGACCCAACACGAGGAGGAGCAGAGCGTTGATGTTTGACGTTGTTCCTTGCCCAGGCACTACGGGTGATGGGCAAGATGATGCGAGAGTGCTGGTACGCCAACGGAGCCGCTCGCCTCACTGCCCTGCGCATCAAGAAAACCCTCTCCCAGCTCAGCGTCCAGGAAGATGTGAAAATTTAAGCTCTGAGCCCTCAACAGGAGGAAACTGCACAGGAGCTGCTGTGCTAGAGTAGACGTGTGATGGAGGCCTACCTCGTGTTTCAGCCCAACCTACTGCTACAACCAAGACAGCGGGACCTGCAGGCTGCTAGGCAAGGGGGGACGGAGCCTACGGAGCCGCTCTCTTCCCTGCTCGGGTATGAAACAATCCGAAACCTTTTTTTGTGATCACCTCCTGAGAGCGTGGAGACTTTGGAGAGGGGGAACTTCACCCGAGGGGATCTCAGCCATGATCGTTAACTCTTTGTTCCTTTCAAGGAAATCCCTGTAAAAAGTTCAGCGTGCGTCGAGCGTCCGTCGGCGAGGCCGGAGCCAAGCCCGGGCGCTCGGCAGCGGGAAGGGGAAAAAGGGAAAGGTTTTCTTGTCGTACTCTCGAGGATTTTTCCCAGGGACTGGCACGTTGATGCAGGATAAAAACAAAAAAAAAAAAAAGCAAAACAAATGGTGCTCTCTTCCAAGAGGCTGAGCCGGAACAGTTTTTTTGATCAGCTTCACGAAACCCTTCTTCTTCTCCCTCCTTTTCTCTTGAAGCTTGAAAAAAAAAAAAAAAAATAATAATAATAATGTTCCAACTCGGCTGTCCCCGCCTCGGGGGCACCCCCGGTGTCTGCATGCGCGAGGTGCGCGTGTCCCTCCCCGTGCCTGGTCATCTCCTCCGTAGCCCTGCGGTGTCTGCCTGTGGGTGGCTCATCTCTTGTCCGTGCTTCCTGTGCATGTGCAAAAATCTCTTGAGTGTCCCCGTTCGTGAGCTGTTTTTTGCTGCTGGTGCTCTCTCCGTGCTGAGTCGTGAGCGTCGTGGAGCTTTGGACGGGCTGCTGGCAGAGCGGATCCCTCGGCTCTCCCCCGATGGAGCCGTGGCGTCCCATCAGGGTTTTTTTTGCCTCACTGCCACCCCTTCCCCTTTTTTTAAACCAATAAGGAACTGAGAATCACTCCTGGAATCCAGGTTTTTTTTGGGTTTTTTTTCTTGTCTTGAGCCCCTGGGGTTTGTAGTTCTTGGTAGTGGGGAGCTGAGATGTGTCAGAGGCGGAGCGGGCGCTGTGGGGAAACGCAGGACTCGGTTTCTCCTGGGATCACAATTCCCAACTCCACCACCCAGGCAGATTTCTGGGGGGCCTGATGATGCAGCGCTGCAGGCTGGGGATAGAGTGGCTGGACAGTGCCCAGGCAGAAAGGACCTGGGGGTGCTGGTCTATAACCAACTGAACATGAGCCAGCACTGTGCCCAGGTGGCCAAGAAGGCTCCTGGTCTGGATCAGGAATGGTTTGGCCAGCAGGAGCAGGGAGGTCATTCTTCCCCTGTTCTTGGCCACACCTCGAGTGCTGTGTCCAGTTCTGGGTCCCCCAATTTATAGGAAGGACATTGAGGGGCTGGAGGAGGAAGCAGCGAGGCTGGTGAGGGGTTTGGAACAGAAGCCCTGTGAAGAACGACTGAGGGAGCTGGGCTTGTTTAACCTGGAAAAAAGGAGGCTCAGGGCAGACATTAGCACTCTCTACAACTCGTGAAAGGTGTTTGTAAGCCAGGTGGGGGCCAGTCTCTGCTCCCAGGCAAACAGGATGAGAGGACACAGCCTTAAGCTGCGCCAAGGGAAGTTTAGGTTGAACGTCAGAAAAAAAAATCTTCACTGGAAGAGTGGTTGGGCACTGGAATTGTCTGCCCAGGGAGGTGGTGGAGTCACTGTCCCTGGGCATGGTTGAAAAAAGCCTGGACGTGGCACTCAGTGCCATGGTTGAGTTGATGAGGAGGTGTTAGGTCAGGTCATAGGTTGGACTCGATGGTCTCAAAGGACCTTTCTGACCTGGCTCATTCTGTGATCTTGAGTTCTGGGGCTGCTCTGCACCTCCCAGAGGCACTGGGCAGGATCTGCCAGCAGGCCTGGGTTGGGAAATCAACATCCATCTGTTTGATATCGGTGTGTAAATATCTCCTGATGTGGAAGTGGCTGTGTCTCCGTCTGGGGTGGGGGGATCTGCATGGGTTTTCTTTTGATTCAGTGCCGAATCCAGGTGAGGGAGAGGTGGGGTGACCACAGCAAACGTGGGAGTGAGGTCAGTGTCTGCAAGTAGAGAACTCTGAAGCCATAACTTTTAACTGGAGTGGTTTTGATTATTATTTTTTTAATTATTATTGTTGTTGTTGTTGTTGTTATTATTATTGTTTTTTCTGGGAGGGTCTGGATTTTAACTTTTTTGAATATTGTTAATTCTTTCTTAAGAGCAGAAAAAACAATCTCTGATTATTACCTCTTGACCTGTTGGTTTGTAAAGAAATCGCTGCAAAAAGAAAAAAAAAAAAAAAAAACAAGGAAAAGAAAAAGAAAAAAAAAAAAAAACCAAATGCACAGCTTGATTTACACTGGAACTGTTTCTACTCTGACCTTGCTCCTGCTCTCTAAGGTGAGGTTTCATCTCTGCTCCGGCCGCCAGGGTTTAAGTCTTTATTTCAGTCCCTCTGTTCTTGTCTGTGTGTCCCTGTCCGTGTGTCCCTCTCCCCCCATTCCCTGTGTGTCCGTGACCTTGTACAAAGTCAGGAGTGTGGTTTTGGAATTACGTTAGGAGCCGTTTTGCATCCCTCCCCCCTCAAAAAAAAAAGGAGTTTTTGGCAGCCTGGATCTGCTACGGGAGCAGGGATGGGAGTCCCCTGTGCCCTCCCAGCTTGTCCTGAGTCACATCTCAGCCAGAGGCTCCCTTAAAGCTGAGCTTCGAAGCATTTGCAAGCTCTGAGGACTCCCAGGCTGCTGGAACAGGGCTGCCCTGGGGGGAAAGGACAGGAGGGGACATCACCCAGCTCAGCCAGAGCTTCCCTTAAACCTGAGCTGAAAGCCAAGGAGGCTTGCAAGCCCTGAGCACTGCCAGGCCACTGGAACAGCCCCCAGGGAGCCAGGGGAAGGACAGCAGGGGGACATCATCACCCCTCTGTAGGCACCGCAGCCTCTCCCTCCTTGGGCTGCCTCTCCCACCCCAGGCACCCAAGGGCGCCCTCGGGCTCCGCAGCTCGCACTGAACTCGCCCCCCCTTCCAACTTTGTAGCCACAACTGCACCTGCCTCAGCGCTAAACCAAACTGCGGGCTCGGGATTGAGGGCAGGGCTTTAGGAAAAGCTTTGTTTGGAAAGAGAGATGAGGGGAAACCAAGCGGGCTTGGCGGCAGGAACGCTGACCATGTAGCATTTACACAGCACTTTCATGCAAATCGGTGCCCCGGGGGCGTGCCAGTGCTTGCCGAGCTGATGGAGCACACACACAAACACACAAACACACGGGAATTGCTGCCTGGCTCCAAAACAGTGCAGCAGCTCTTGGAGTGGGGGGAAAAGCAGCATTCCAGGCAGTTTGGGTGCAGGACAAGGAGCTGGGGGTGAGGGGGGTCCATCAGCGGTACGTGGCTGCAGGACAGAACTCTTGGTACTTCTCTGCCCCTTTTTTGATTTGTTTGGTTTTGTACATTTTTTCTTAGCAAAGGACTGTAAGAAAATAGCCACTTAGCCACTTTACCTCTTCAGTATGCAAATGTACATACGGTGTAAGATAGGAGATCTTTTGTTTAATATAAAACCAGGCTGTCGATTTCTGCTGTACATTATTAAAAGTTTGTTTTATTTCACGGGAGGCGTCGCAGTCTCTGTTCACTGGGAGGGGTGGGAATTGCAGGGCGCAGCTCAATCCTTCAGAAAGGGGTCGGGGGGACTGAGGGCTCATCCCTCATAGATAAAATAATCTCTTTAGGAATCATTTTAATGGTGAATATTCCCATTTCTAGTGAAGATGCAGCTTCCAGCACCCACCAAGCACTCGGGAGGTGCTGCCAGCGTGGTGGAGGTGGGATTTTCCACCCATGCAGGGATGAGCAGCTGAACTTGGGGCTCCCACCCTGGGGCCAGGCACAGAGCAGGAGGGCTCAGAGCAGAAATACCCTGGAGGATCCCCTCAGAGCATCCCTGGGGGTGTGGTGGGTACAGTGGGCACCTCCCTGGAGCGCCCCAGAGTCTCCACATGGACCCACAGCTCCGAGGAAAGATAAATCCCGCAGCAAACCACCCCCTGGCCCTAAAAAACCCTGTTTGCTGCCAGGGTAAACGGTGCTGCGTGAGCTGCCCCTGCTAATTCCTTAATTAGCGCCTCCTGCAAACGAGCCTGGTGTGAGCGGATCAAGGGGAAAATCTGCCGAGGCCTGGGGTCCCCCCGGGCTCAGACAAGGTGGGGAGGGGGAGGCACCATCTGGGCTTGTCCTTCCTCATTCCCGGCTTTGTCTGAAGCTCCTGCTCTGCTCCCCAGGAAAATCCAGCCCCATCCACCGGGCAGCAGTGAGATGAGAGTTGGTGGGGGGGAAAAATTGGAAGCCAAACCTCTCTGCTCCTCTAGGAAATAGGATGGGGAAAACAGCCTGAGGCGGCTGCAGCCGAGGGGCCAAGCCATTGCCAGATTTTGGGAACGAGGAGGGGTGTTCCTCTTCATTCCCAGCGGTTTGGTGACTCAGGATGGGTGGTGGGCTCAATCCCATCCTTTCCCCAGCATTTCCAGCCCTCAGCAGCTCTGCTCCTGCAGCAAACTTGCCTCCTGGTAACCCCAGGCCGGGTTGTGGGCGGGAGGTTTGGGTGGAACGCCAGCCGGGATTGTTACGATCTTCATTTTTTTTTTTTTTTGGCGAATTTTAAACAAACATTTGGGCAAAGCTCTCAACTCCAGCTGGAAAATTCCCGCCGCCTCCCGCCGGGGCCGCAGCGAGGAGCAGCCGGAGCCGCTCGACGTGTCCGCAGCAGCCACCGCGGCCGCCTCCGGGAATTGTTCTTCCCTCCCCGTCCCGTCCCGTCCCAGCGCAGCGCGGATCCTGCAGGAACCGCGTTTAAATCCCTCCCGGGCCGGCTGCTGTGGCCACCCCTGCCCCAGCTCCTGCCTCCCGTTAAATCCCAAAATGCGGCTTTGGCGGCTTCGGTGGCCTTGGGGGAGTGACGCGGTGGCAGCTGCCGGGGGAGCAGCAGAGCCCGGCGTTGCTTCTGCTCCCCGAAACCCATCGGGTGCTCCCCAAATCCATCCCTGGGGTGATCCCGGGGAGCTCTGCTTGGCACCCCGCGGTGCCTGCCGTGACAGCATCCCTCAGGAAACCACCTCCCCCAGGCTCCCACTGCCCCACAGAAGCACCCAGAGCTCCACGCTGAACCCCGTGGTGTCCCTGAGGATGCTCCCACGCAGGACCCCCCCCTCCAGACCCCCCCCCGCCGGACTCCCGTGGGATCCCTTGTGCAGAACCTCCTGAAGGGCCCTCCCGCTGGACCCCCACGGGCTCCCTGAGCAGAACCCTCCGCTGAACCCCCCCTGCTGCACCTCCAGAGGGTCACGGAGCAGGACCCCAGGCAGAATCTCCCCCCTGGACCCCCACGGGATCCCTAAACAAGAACCCGCACAGCACCGTCCTGCTGGACCCCACCCAAAGGACCCTCACACCAACCCCCCCGGACCTCCACGTGGTCCCGACTCGGGGCCGGGGGCCGGAGAGATGCCGGGCACCGCCGGGCACGGGGCGTGGTTTATCTACAAAAACCACCGCGGTTTAACGCCCAAGTGGGTGCGGTTCGGGTCCAGAAGGGGCGCGTCCCGCCATCTCCCCGCCCCCGGGGTCCATATAGCGGCGCACGGGACGGCCCGGCCCGGCCATGACCCTGCGGCGGCGGCGGCGGCGGCGGCTCCGGCCGAAGGACGATGCGACACCGGCGGTGGTCCCGGAGAGCCCCGGTCCCGCCGAGCTCTACCGAGCGCTGGCGGCGGCCGGCGGGACCCTGCCCCGCGTGCGCAAGGTAGGCTTGCTGGGGGGAGCGAGGGAGCCGCCCCGGTGCCCCCGGTTGTGCACCGGGGCCGGAGGGGGAACCGGGTCCACGAGCGGTAACGGGGTGCGGGGGGAGCGGGGGCCGCGCCGCGTCCCCGTCCCGCCCAGCCGCTGGTGCCTGAGCCCTGCGGGTCCTGCTCCGGCGTCTCCTCCTGGACTCTTGTCCTGCCCCGGGGGCCCGCCCAAGCTTTCCTCGAGTCCCCTTCGCGCCCTGATGTCCCGATCCTGCCCCCACTCTCTTGTGCTGCCCCAGCATCTCCTCACTCCTGTCCCATCCTTCCGCAGCATCTTCCCAGTGTCCCCATCCCGCTCCGTGTTGTCCCCCCCAGGCGTCACATCCTGTCCCGGGTCCTGCCCACGTCCTGCCGCGGGATTATCCCTGTCTGTACCCCCATCCTGGTTTTCCCCCCGCAAGCCCCACATCGTGTTCAGCTCCCTCCCCGCATTCCCTCAGGTTTCTTCCCTGTGCAGCTTCCCAGTGTCCCCCCGAGCCCCACATCCTGTCCTGGTCCCTCTCCGTGTCCTGCCCTGCGGCTTTCGGGGTGCAGGACCAGACCCCCGCCCGCCTGGCTCTGTCACTGGGGCAGGCGTGACCCCACAGCCCCCCGGGGCTCTGTCCTGTGAGAAGGGCGAGGGGATCGACCACAAGGTACCCCGGGACTGATTTAGGGAGGGCGGGGGACAGGTCACCGAGTTCCCCCGGTCTGGCTTAGTGGAACACGGGGCCCCTTGGAAAAGCCTCTGTGTGGTGGCGCTGGGACCGACACCGCCCTGAGGCTCCCCCGGCCCCGCGGTGCTTCCTGAGCGTGGTGGGGAAGCGAGAGCGGAGCCGACATCCGGAGCAGAAGCGGCCTCGCGGCTGCACTGCCACAGCCCAGACGTGCACGGTGGCCCGGCCAAGCTCACCAGCCAAGGCCACCGCCAGACACGTCCCTGAGGGGTCCGGGATGTCCCACGTCACCTTCCCGTCACCGTGGTGACGTGGGGCAGCTTTCCCTTTTGGTGAACACACCCAGCTCTGGTGTTTTTTTGCCCCCGTGGGTGCGTTCGGGGATGGTCGGTCACTATCTGGTGACACCCGCGGGGCTGGTGGCACCCATGTGTCACATGAGGGAACTGCTGGCACCCGGCTGCCACCAAGGAGCAGCTTATGGTGACACTGCCAGCGCTGCGCCGGGGCTGCCAGAGGCCCCAGCAGCCACCAAAGGGGCATTTGGGGACAGCCCTGTCACCTCCTGCCCTGCGGTGAGGGTCCCGTCTTACCCGGCCAATCCCTCCACCCGCCCACGCCTCTGCTCCTGCCACAACAGGGACATTGTTTGGGCCAGGGAAGCGCGGGGGGGGGGGGGAGTGGATTTTGCATGAAAAAACCCGACTTTGTGACCACAACAGGGCCCCCTCTGTGCCGGGGCCCCTCGGAGCGCGGCGTGGGGTGGGCGCGGCGCGGTTGACGTCAAAGCGTGGGGGGCGAGCTCGGGGCGGCTCTGAGGGTGCCTTTGAGCACCCATCAAAGCCCCGTTATGCCCGGGGGGCACCCGGCTGCTGGCCTGGCACCGTGCTCCCCCAGGCTTCGGTGGGGACACGGCCTTGTGGCTGTCCCTGGAGGAGGAGGAGGTGGAGGGATGTCCCCTCGGGTGTCCCCGGGTGCTGATGGCTCTTCCTTTGCCGCAGGACGCGGGGTTCAAGTGGGCATCCCCCAGCCAGTCCCCTGAGGAGCACAGGTAGGGACAGGGGACACAGGAGTGGGGCTGGGGTCCCTGTCCCAGAGGGTTGGAGTTTGGCCCGGGGATGTTGTTCCACTCTGGGTACCCCAAGAGGGCTGGAAATGAGGGGGATTTTATTTTTATGGGGGAACCTGTGGTGGGTGAGAGCGACGATGGGGTCACAGCTCCCTGGTGGGCTCAGACACCCCCAGAATCTGTGGGGGTCCTGCCTGGCACCCACAGGATTCAGTTTCAGGGCTCTGGCCAAGACAAACTGGGGGGTGGGTCTCATCCCTGGGCACAGGGGGGGAAATCCCATCTCAGGGAGAGGTTCCTGTTTTTGGGGACCCCGCAGCAACATTTTGAGAAGAGCCCAAGGTTTGCACAGGCAGGTTGGGATGTGCCAGGGGCTCTGCCTTGTCCCTGACCCCCGTGTCCCCACTCAGGAAGGTGGTGATGCTGGAGAAGAAGGCAGAGGAGTCTTTCGGCTTCGAGATCCAGGTGGGTGCTGAGCCGAGCTGAGCCTGGCCGTGCCCACCCTCCCAGCCCGCACCTTGCTTTGCATCCAGGGTATTTTTAAGTTGTCTCTGAGCTGGGGGTTATTTTTAGCAGTGACAGAGTTACCAAACCTCCCCTGTGCTGCGCTGGCTGGGGGCAGCCAGGGGGGCACCTGGGCTGCAGCTACCAGGGCGGGACCCCCCTCCCAGGGGCTGCGGCGCTGCCCCACGTCACCCAGCAGCAATTAAACACTGCAACGATCTAATTGGGGGTGGGTCCTGGGGGTCGGGGTGTCCCCCTGCCCCTCACCAGACCCCCCCCCACCATTCCAGACCTATGGGCTGCACCACCAGGACAGGAACAGCGTGGAGATGTTCACCTTCGTGTGCCGCGTGCACGACGGGAGCCCGGCCGAGGCCGCGGGGCTCAAGGCTGGTGAGCAAAACCCCGGGGGGAGCCGGGGGAGAGGGGGGGACCCCGGCAGTGGGGAGCAGCACCCCCTGAACCCCCCCATCCCCGTTCACCCCGTGCTCTAGGGGACACCATCACGGGGGTGAACGGGCTGAACGTGGAGGGCATCCGGCACCGGGAGATCGTGGAGATCATCAAGAGCTCAGGGGATGTGCTCCGGTGAGCTGGGGGGGTTGTGGGGAGGGGGGGTCCAGGTGGCTGCAGCCCCCCCAGAGCTCAGGGAATGTGGCTCCGGTGAGCTGGGGGGGCTACAGGGGGTTGGGGGGGGTCCGCGTAGCTGCAGCCCCCCCAGAGCTCAGGGAATGTGCTCCGGTGAGCTGGGGGGGGCTGTGGGGAGGGGGGATCCGCATAGCTGCAGCCCCCCCAGAGCTCAGGGAATGTGCTCCGGTGAGCTGGGGGGGCTGTGGGGAGGTGGGGTCCGGGTGGCTGCAGCCCCTCCCCAGAGCTCAGGGAATGTGCTCTGGTGAGCTGGGGGGGCTGTGGGGAGGTTGGGGGGGGTCCAGGTGGCTGCAGCCCCTCCCCAGAGCTCAGGGAATGTGCTCCAGTGAGCTAGGGGGGGCTGTGGGGAGGGGGGGTCCAGGTGGCTGCAGCCCCTCCCCGGAGCTCAGGGAATGTGCTCCGGTGAGCTGGGGGGGTTGTGGGGGTGGGAGGGGGGGTCCGGATGGCTGCAGCCCCTCCCCAGAGCTCAGGGAATGTGCTCCGGTGAGCTGGGGGGGCTGTGGGGAGGTTGGGGGGGTCCGTGTAGCTGCAGCCCCCCCAGAGCTCAGGGAATGTGCTCCAGTGAGCTGGAGGGGCTGTGGGGAGGGGGGGTCCGGTGGCTGCAGCCCCTCCCCAGAGCTCAGGGAATGTGCTCCAGTGAGCTGGAGGGGCTGTGGGGAGGGGGGGTCCGGTGGCTGCAGCCCCTCCCCAGAGCTCAGGGAATGTGCTCCGGTGAGGTGGGGGGGTCCGGGTGGCTGCAGCCCCTCCCCAGAGCTCAGGGAATGTGCCCTGGTGAGCTGGGGGGGCTGTGGGGGTGGGGGCCGGGTGGCTGCAGCCCCCCCAGAGCTGACAGCTGCTGACCCACAGGCTGGACACGCTCTATGGGACGTCCATCCGGAGGGCCGAGCTGGAGGCCCGGCTGCAGTACCTGAAGGTGAGCAGGGGCTGGCAGGGGTCATGGGGGGGTGGGGGGGGTTGGGGACCCCTCAGCAGGGTCCTCACCCCCTCAAACCCTCCCCCCTCAGCAAACCCTCTACGAGAAATGGGGGGAGTTTCGCTCGCTGATGGTGCAGGAGCAGCGGCTGGTGCGGGGTGAGTGGGGGCCGGGGGGGTGGCAGGAGGGGTTTTGGGGCACCAACCGGCTCCCCCCCCACCCCTGACACCCCCGTGTCTCCCACCAGGTGTGGTGGCCAAGGACCCCAGCATCTACGACACGCTGGAGTCCATCCGCTGGTGCCTGCAGGGGGAGGGGCTGCCGGGGGGCTCCTCCCGGGCCAGCGGCAGCGATGATTCCCTCTACCAGACCTGCGTCTTCGCCTCTTCCAGCTCGCTGGACGGGGACAAGGATGGCGACAAGGACAAAGAGGAGGAGGAGGAGGACAGCGGGGGTCCCGCGGTGCCACCCCCGCCGCGCCCCCGACCTGCCCTGGCCCGCAGCGCCAGCCTCAAGTGTGCGGGGGGGCCGGGGGCTGCGGGGAGGCTTTGGGCCCGGGCCGGGGACCCCGTGGAGGGAGCGGCCGCCCCCCGCAAGAGCCGGCACAGCAGCTTCCGCCGGCGGCTGCTCAAGTTCATCCCGGGTCTGAACCGGGCGCTGGAGGAGGAGGAGAGTCACCTCTAGCCGGCCCCCCCAGGACTATTTATTTATTTATTGTAAGGGGCTTCGTTCCCTGGGCACCCCCATCCCCCTGGGGGCTGCAGGGAGGAGGTTTGGGGTGACCCCCCAGGGGTTCCAGTTTGGCTCCCCCCCGCCCCGGGCCGTGGGGATCGTGACGGACACAGCACCGAGGGACAGACGTGAGGATGCTCCTGAAGCAGCTCAGGGAGCTGTCGCTGCTCTCGGGAACGGGGGCTTTCCCCCCGCTGGAGGGGAGCACCGGGGGAGCCCCACATCCCCCAGGGTCGGGGGGCTATGGGGGTCCCACCCCCTGCTCCCCCCGGGCTGTTGTACCAATACAGAGACGATTTGCAGCGATGTGTGGCTGTGACTGAGGAGGGACAAAGCCCCGTGGGGACCAGGGTGGGGTGCCCGAGTGGAGCAGCCCCCCCCCACAGCCCCCATGCTGCTCCCCTGGGCCTCCCCACTGGCTGACTGATGTCACCTTGAGTGAGCACCCGGGGACCCCCTGTGTCCCCCCCCTCCCTGCCCCGGTGCCACAGGCCACGTCCCGGCTCTGCGGGGCCCCGGCCAGGCCCTTCCTGCCCCGTTTCCTCCGGCAGCCGGCGGGAAGCGAGTCCCACCCCGAGCCCTTCCGCCCGCGGGGGACACGGTGCCCACGCAGGACGGGCACTGGGGTCCCCCCACGCCCTGCCTCGGTGTCCCCCAGAGCCCCTGAAGCAGCGTGCAGAGGAGCTGGGGGGGCACAAAGCACCTTGCACAGGTGGAGCACCCCCAGCCCTCTGCTCTGTGTCCCGGGTTCGCCTCTGCTGGGGCTGTTGCATGTTTGGGGACCCCAGCTCTCCCCTCCCCGTCCCCCCCAGGACCCCAGAAGAGCTGGGGGGGTGTGTGAGAACCGCGGGGGGGGGTCTGTGTGCGGGGTGGGGGGCTCAGCTGGCTCCCCCACACTCTCCTGCCTTGTCGCTGTTCCAGGACCGCTCTGTGTTGGACATTTATGGTCGGGCTCCCGCAGCCCCGGCGGCTCCCGGCGTCCTCCCGCGTGCTGCCAGGGTCGGAGCACCCCGTTCCTGTCACAGCCATCACGGGACCCCCCCCCCGCCCCTCCCTCGGTCACAGCTGCCACCCCACGCGGAGCTTTTTATAGCCCCGACCTGGAGCTGCGTGTGCCCGGGAATGGGCAGGTGGCCGTGGGACACGGCGGGTCACGCGTGGCACCGGCTGAGCCGCGCAGGGCCGGGGGGCCGAGGCTGCGAGGTGCGGGGCCGGGCACGCCCCGGAGCAGCCTGTCATTACCGATAAATATAGACCCGGGGCAGGGAGCCAGCGGCAGCCGTGAGCAGCGTGCCCGCTCACGGGCACCCTGCGAGCCCAAACGCCCACCCTGGGGTTGGGGAAGGGGCTGCCCGGTGCCCACCGGGGTGTCGGGGTGGATCTCTGGGGTTGCTGTGAACGGGGGTCCCCCCCCCGTCCTGCACCCCCCGTGGCCTTCTCAGGCCGCCTGGGCTCGGGTTTCCTCCCCCGGAGCCACCTCAGTCCCCGCGACCTCTCCCGGGGTACAGCTAATGCCGCCTGCGGGGGCTGCCGGTGTCACCCTCCGGTAACGCCGCCACCGAGCGAGGGCTACGGGCGGCTGCAGTCGCCTCGCTCCGTGCCCCGGTGGCTTTGGGATCCCCCGACAGCTCTGGGAACCCCCCGGCCTGACCGGTACCGAGGACTCCCGGCCGTGTCCCCCGGGCTGGCACCGGCCGCGCCCCTCGTCGCGTGTCGCAGGGACCCCGCCAGGTCCCGGGGGATCCCTTTGGGGGCGGCCCCGGTGCTGCCGAGGGATCCCCAAGACGTCAGCGACCAGGTGTGACGTCAGCGGGCAGGCGTGACGTCACGGAACCCCGTCGGGGGCGGGCGGCAGCGAGGAGCGGGGCCGGAGAGAGGTAACGGGGCAGCGGGAGGAGGCGGCTGCACCGCCACCTCCGGTACCCCCGGGAGCTCTCCGGACCCCTCCGGTGCCGGGCTGCCCCCGCCCCCGCTGCTCCTCACAGGTTTCGTGAGGTCAGGCAGGGGCCCGGTACCGGAGGTCCCGGCACCACCCCCGGGACACCGGGGCCCCGGCCCCAGGGTGGTTCCAGTCCCCCGGTGGGACCGTGCCGGGGGGCTCTGCACTAACGGGGCGGCACTAACGGCGCTGTCAAGCCCGGGGGCGCCGCCAGCCCGGGCAGAGCGGGCCAGGTCCCCCCAGACCCCCGCGTTGTCCCCGGGAGCGGATCCCGGCGGGTACGGCACGGGACGGAACCGACCCGGTAGCGAAGCGTATCGGGTTGGTACCGGAAGGTACCAAGGGAGTACCGGAGGGTACCGGCTGGGAAGCTGTGGGGTGCTACCGGAGGGTGTCGCGGGATGTCCTGGAGTCGTAACGAAAGGTACCGGGATGGTACCGGAGGCTATTGAGGGGGTACCGGCGGGGCACCGAAGGGTACCGAGGAGTTCCGGGTCCCTTCCGCTCACCCTTCGCCCTCCCGCGGGCCCGGGCCGGTTCCGCACGGGCTGAGCTCATCTTTCCAGCCCGCGGGCGCTGTTCCCGGCGCCGGCGCCCGCCAGCAGCCGCCGCTCTTTCCATCGCCCCGGCCAGGGGCTCCCCGCGGGGACCGGGCGGGGGCGGGACCCCGCGTCACTCCCCCCCCGCACCCGGCACCGAGCGGGAGGAGACCGGGGCTACCGGGTCCGCTGAGCACCGGAGATACCCAGACGGGCACTGGGCAGAGCGGCACCGGGGGGTACGGGAGACCACCGGGGAGAGCGGCACCGGGGGGGGACACCGGGAATGGGGGGGCGCTGAAGATACCGACACCGAGGGGGCTCCGGGGATGCCAACACCGGGGATAACGGTACCGGAGATAACTGGTACCGAGAGGGCACCGAGAATGGGGGCAACCAGGGTACCGGCAACGAGGGGACACCGGGGATACCGACCCGGGGTGGGGACTCAAGTGATGCCAACACCCCGGGGGGCATCGGGGGGGTGGGCGCAGCAGCAAGGAGGGGACACCGGAAATACCGGCAGCGAGAGAGCACCGGGGATGGAGGCACCGAGGGACGCCAGCCCCGGGGTCCCAGCAGCGAGGAGACACCGCGGATATACCGAAGGGACACCGGCGCCGGGGACACCGGGGATACCCCTTGACACCGGGGCCTCCCTCCCCCCGCCGGCGGCCCCCGGAGCCCCGGGGGGGGGGATCTGTGGGGAAGCGAGGGGCGCCCGAGCTATTTTTAGCCGGGGCCGCGGGGGTATTTTTAGCCGGGGCCGCGGGTGCGTCAATGGAACCCCGCGTGCGTCACGGCCGCGCCCCCGCCGGGGCCGCCCCCCCCGTGCGTCACCGGCCCCGCGCCGCCCCGCGCGTCACCGAGCGCTTAAGAGAAAGTAGTGGCGGGGCCGGAGCCCGGCGGAGCCCGGCGGAGCGGCGGCGGCAGGAGCAGCAACCGGAGCGCCGCCGCGCCGGCACCCGGGTACGGGCGGCACCGGGCGGAGGGCACCGGGCGGGGGGCACCGGGGGTAAGGGGGGCGTGCTGGCAGCGGGGGCGTGCTGGCACGGCGTCGGGTGTCCCGGTGGCACCGGGGGAACAGGAGCCGTTGTCCCGGGCGGCACCGGAGGGATTCAGATCGGGCGTGTCAGGTGCCAGGGTCGGGCATCCTGGTGGCACCGGGCGGGGCGGGGGGCTCAGGGCGGTGGGCGTCCTGCAAGGTGGATGTGGTCGGGTGTCCCGGTAGCACCGCGGGCAAGCGGCTCGCGCGTGCCGGTGGAGCCGGGGCTGGCGCTGTGGAAGGAAGCCTCGGTACCACCGGCGAGGGTCGGGGGTCCCGGTGGAAGGGACCGGACGGTGCGCGCCGTGCGGGACTGCCCCTTCTGGGTATCCGGTGGCACCGGGGGAACCGAGTCGGGCGTCCCGCGTGGCGCCGGGAGGTGCACGGGATCGAGCGTCCCGGTGGCACCGGGAGGAACCGGGTCAGGAGTGCCGGTAGCACCGGGAAGAGCCGGGGGTCGCGCACCCGGCGGGAGTTGGCAGAGCCAGAGGTCCCGGCGCCGGGGGGTCCCGGGAAGAGTCCGACACCACCCGCTCCTCCGTGAGGAGCTGCGCAAGAGCGGGAGCCGCTACTTGGGCCACGGGGGACCGGGGCCGGTTCCCCCATCACGGCACCCCCAACCGGGGCCAGCTGCACGGGCAGCAAATCCCCGTCTCTGGGGATTGCGGGGGGCAGAGTCACCCCACACCGGGCATCACCCCGGGATCCCCGAGCGGAGCTGGAGCGGTTCCCTGGTCACCAACGGGGCAGGCAGGAGCACCGGGCGTTGCCAGCAGGGATGAGCAGAGCGGCACCGGGGGTACGGGAGACCACCGGGGAGAGCGGGACACCGGGAATGGGGGGCGCTGAAGATACCGACACCGAAGGGGCTCCGGGGATGCCAACACCGGGGATAACGGCACCGAGAATGGGGGCACCGAGAACGGCGGTGGAGATGTGCGGGCGGCCAGCCCCGTGCGGGCAAACCCCTCCCCGCTGCCCCCGCGGGCCGGGCAGCAGCCGCTCCGGCATTACCGGGCAGCAGGTGCCGGCAGGGGTGTGGGCAGCATTTAGCCACCCCCTCCCGGTGCCACCGGCTGCTCTCGCCCGCCCGCGGCCCCGGGGCCCGGTGCCAGCGGCTGCCACCCGCCCGTGCGGGCAGCGGCCTCAGGGCTGGGCACGGGCAGCTGCCTCAACTCCCCAAAGGAGGAATCTGCAAACGGAGCCCGGCGCCGTGGGCAGCGCGGAGGCTGCAGCGAGAATCTGTGCCCGGTCCCTGTTTGGGGGAGGGGGGGGACAGGGCAGAGGGGACCCCAAATGCTGTCAGCGAGAGGGTGAGAGCAAAAGCATTGGAACAACCGGGACGGCAGGGAGGCTGGAGGCATCGCATCTGCCAGGATTTTCGTGTAGGCGAGGAAAACTCCCACTGGCAGAGACGGTGTCCCCCGGGAGCGCGTCCCCGGCACAGCCTCAGGTTCCCTCGGCTTCGTTCGGGGACAGGAGGCAGCTGAGGGGGTCGCTGTCCCCTCTGCAGCCGGTCGGACACGCGCAAACTCCACCGGGACGCCAGCAGGAGGCTGGGGGGGGCTGGTGCCATCCTGCAGGTGCCAGAGCCGGACCCACACTGGGTATTTTTAAACCCAGCTCCTGGCGGGTGTCGGCTTTCTTGGTGCCCGAGAGAGCTGCCCAGATTTGGCTGGGGGAATCCGGGGGCTCTGGCAGCAGCGCCGTGCCAGGGCCGTGGCCGGGGGCCAGCGCAGCGTTGACCTTTAAAGGTCTGCGAGATGAATTACATTATCGTCTTGCCATTGGGGTCACTTCTGGCTTGGCTTTCAGCTGGACATGGGACTCTGGCTGTCTTATGTCTCACCAGACCCATGCACGACCCTGGGGGGCTCCAGGGTGTGGGAGGGTGGGCTCCTCTTCCTCTCACCTGGAGGGCTGCCTGCACTGCACATTTCCAAAAAGGCCCCAGGAAGGGGTTATGGGGGGAAAAGTGGAATCCTCAAAGCCTAATTCAGCCCCGACTCTGGCTTCCCCCTTGGCCAGCCTTAGGGCTTGGGAATCCGCTGGCCACATTCCTCCCTCCTTCCTTTTCGGGGGCTTTTGCTAAGCCAGCGTTTTGGGGAATGTCCTTTGCGCCCATTGGCTGTGCCGTGACCTTTTCCAGGAACTGTGGTGGCCACCACCAGCCAGCCGGGGGGTGCCGCGGGGGTCCCGTTCCAGCGCCAGGGGCAATTCCCACGGCTCCATCCTCTGCCTGGATGGCGTGGCGGCGGCGATGCCCCCTCTGATGCCCCTCTCTCCCCCGCAGAGATGCCCTGCATCCAGGCCCAGTGCAGCACCACCACGGGCACCGGCCCCTGCGAGCGCTGCCCGGCCGAGCTGCTCTGCCCCGAGGGCGGCCGATTCCCCATGGAAGTGGCCGGAGCCGATCTGGCGGCCGCCCCCGCCCTGCCCAGCTTCAGCACCTTCATGGAGGGCTACGCCGGCGAGTTTGACGCCTTCCTCTACCAGCTGCCAGCCGGAGGCCAGGCCGGCGCCGCCGCCGCCACCGCCTTCAAGCTGGAGGACTTCCAGGTGTACGGCTGCTACCCCAGCGCCTTCGGTGGGCAGCCGGACGAGACCCTCTCCTCCAGCGGCTCGGACTGCTACGGGAGCCCCTGCTCCATCCCCTCGCCCGCCACGCCGGGCTTCCAGCCCCCGCAGGCCCCAGGCTGGGAGGGTTCCTTCGGGGCGTACTCGCCGCTGCCAAACTACGAGGGCGGGCAGCCCTGGGCCGAGCCGGCCAAGGGTGGGGCCTCACAGCCCCCCTTCTTCGCTTTCGGCCCCCCGGCTCCCAGCCCTGCCGGCTCCCCTGCCAGCCTGAAGGGGCAGCCGGGCCCCTCGCCCCGCCTGGACCCGCGGCTGCTGGACACGGACGCCTTCCCCCCGAGCCAAGGTCAGCCCCCCAGGGGTTTCGCTGGGCTGCCCCTGGTGCCCACCTCCCCGCTGCTGGAGGGGCCGGCGCTGGCGCCCACCAAGGTGCGCAGCCCCGGGGCGGGCGAGGGCCGCTGCGCCGTCTGCGGGGACAACGCCTCCTGCCAGCACTACGGCGTGCGCACCTGCGAGGGCTGCAAGGGCTTCTTCAAGGTAAGGGGACCACCCCAACCCACCCACCCACCACCCCAACCTCATGGCGTGCTGCCGGGATGTTCCCACAGTGCTTTGCGGCGGCGGGAGGATGCTGCGGGGTGCCCCAGGGTGGGGCAGGGCAGGGAGAGCGGCCACGGAGCCCTCCCCACGGACACGGAGCCGGATGCTGGGTTGGAGCGGGAGGCAGGGGAGGACAGAAGGGCTTTTGTTTGGAGCTGGGCGCCCCGGGCTGAGCTCGGCCGCTCCTTCCCCACCCGCAGCGCACAGTGCAGAAGAATGCCAAGTACATCTGCCTGGCCAACAAGGATTGCCCTGTGGACAAGAGGCGCAGGAACCGCTGCCAGTTCTGCCGCTTCCAGAAGTGCCTGGCTGTTGGCATGGTCAAAGAAGGTACCGGGGGTCCCATGGTGGGTGGGGGGTACCTGGCAGGAGCAGGGGGGTCTCCACTCTGCAGCCTTGCTGGCTGCTCTGAGGGCAGACACTCACTGCAAGTCCCAACCGCAGTGGTCCGGACTGACAGCCTGAAGGGGCGGCGGGGCCGTCTCCCCTCCAAGCCCAAGCAGCCTCCAGACGCGTCGCCGGTCAGCCTCATCACCTCGCTGGTGCGGGCACACATCGACTCCATCCCCAGTGCCACCAAGCTCGACTACTCCAAGGTAGGGCTGGTGCCACTCCATGCCCTGCCCCAGGGCCATGCCAGGGCTGGGGCTGGATCCTGACCCGTTCCCATCCCAGGTTCTCACCCATCCCCATCCCAGATCCTGATCCTGTCCCCATTGCAGTTCCTGATCCAACCTCACCGCTGTTCCTGACCCAAGCTTTTGTCAGTTCCTGACCTGTGTCCATCCCAGCTCCTGATCCCCTGTCCCGATTCCTGATCCACCCCTGTCCCGATTCCTGATCCACCCCTGTCCCGATTCCTGACCCATTCCAGCTCCTGACCCGTTCCCATCCCAATCCTGACCCATCACTATCCCAGTTCCAGGAGGCCGCCCCGTGCCCGTTCGAGAAGGAGGACTCAGTGGACGTGCAGCAGTTCTATGACCTGCTCACCGGCTCCATGGACGTCATCCGCAAGTGGGCCGAGAAGATCCAGGGATTCACCGAGCTGCCCAAGGAGGACCAGGACCTTCTGCTGGAGTCAGCCTTCCTGGAGCTCTTCATCCTGCGCCTGGCCTACCGGTGAGCGCCGGGCAGGTTCCAGGCACCCCTGGGTCACCCCTGGAACATCCACTGGGTACCCCTAAATCAACCCTGGGATGTTCGGGACCCCTCTGGGTGACCCTCAGAACGCCCAGAAACCACCTAGGAGCCCGAGTTGTCCCCAGGAGGGGGTGACACCTGGATTTCTGCCGGCAGCTCCAAGCCGGAGGAAGGGAAACTCATCTTCTGCAACGGGGTGGTGCTGCACCGGCAGCAGTGCGTGCGCGGCTTCGGCGAGTGGATCGACGCCATCCTCGAGTTCTCCCAGAGCCTGCACCGCATGAGCGTCGACGTCCCCTCCTTCTCCTGCCTCGCCGCCCTCGTCATCATCACAGGTGAGACCCCTCCCCGCCAGCCCCCAGGCCTGTGGCTGTCCCCATCCCCATCCCCACCCTCCCTGTGCCCGTCACCGCCGTCCCACGCCCCTGTGTGTAACCCCCAGACCGGCACGGGCTGAAGGAGCCGAAGCGGGTGGAGGAGCTGCAGAACCGCATCGTGGGCTGCCTCAAGGACCACGTGGCGGCGGCGGGGGCCGAGCCAGGGCGTTCCAGCTGCCTCTCCAAGCTGCTGGGGAAGCTGCCGGAGCTGCGCAGCCTCTGCACCCAGGGCCTCCAGCGCATCTTCTACCTCAAGCTGGAGGACCTGGTGCCGCCGCCGCCCATCGTTGACAAGATCTTCATGGACACTTTGCCTTTCTGAGCCCCGGGCAAGGGGCTGCCCTGAGCCCCTGACCAGCCTGGGGACAACTGGGACCCGCCCTGGGCAACCCTGGTTCTGTCAGAGGATGCCTGGGAACCCCCTGGGCACCCCTGGGTCACCCCTGGGATGCCTGGAACATCCACTGCGTACCCCTAGGTCAAGCCTGGGATGTTTGGGACCCCTCTGGGTGACCCTCAGAATGCCCAGAGATCACCTGGGCACCCCTGGATCACTCCCAGGATGCCTGGAACCTGCCCTGGTCACTCCTGGATCAGTCCTGGGATGCCCAGGACCACCCTGTGGACTCCTGAATGACCTCTGGGACACCTGGGACCCCCTCACCCCCAAGACTCTATGTACACCCCTGGATCCCCACCTGGAACCTCCTCTTGAATCACCCCCAGAATGCTCCCTGGGGTCACCCCCAAAACACTTGGGTCCCCACCAGGCACCCCTGGATCACCCCCAGAATGCCTGGAATCCCCCCTGGGTTTCACCCACAGGGTGCCCAGGACCCTCTGGGCACCCCTAGGTCACTCCTGTGATGCCTGGGACCACCCCTGCGTCACTCCAGGGATGTCTGGGATCCCCTGGGGATCACTCCCAGGATATCTGGGTCCCCCCCTCTTCCTCAGATGCCTGAATCTTTTCGGGGGCACCCTCGGGGGTGCCCCGTGTGCCTTCACGGCCCAGGGCGCGGCCCCACAGCAGCCCCGGTGCCGTCTTCCCCGGGGGCATCGCCGGCGCGGTGCCCCCTTCCCCTGTAAAAATCCCCCTGATGTAAATAGCGCCGGCCGGGTCCTGTACAGAGCGGGGGGGGGGCGCGGGCGAGGGGTGGCTCCGACCCCCTGAACCTCGGCCCCTTCCCCTTTATATATATTTTTCTGGGTTTCCCCTCTTTTTGGCCATTTTTCTGTATATAAACTTGTACGTACAGTGAGAGCCGCTGGGTGGGACTTTCGTCCCTCGTTAATATTCGGGGATTGGGGAGGAGGGGACAGAGTAACGGGGTTGGGGACAGCTGGGACGCTGGAGACGGGGACAAACGGGGTGCCAGAGCTGGGGAGAGCGGGGATGTCAGAGCTGGGGGCAGCCAGAAGTCCTGGGGGCAGCCAGGAGGGCTGGAGCTGGGAACAAACTGGACACTGGAGCTGGGACAGAGCTGGGGACCAGAGCTGGTGGCAGCTGGGACACGGGCTGGATAAAAACAGGAGGCTGGAGCTGGGGGAAGAAAAAAAAAAAAAAAAAAAAGGTGCACTGGAGCTGGGACAGCCGGGGCGATGGAGCCGGGGACAGCTGGAGCTCCGGGATGCCTGAGCTGTGGACAGCCGGGCCGGTGGATCTGGGGACAGCTGAGCTACCGGAGCCAGCGACAGCCGGCATGCCAAAACCGGGGACAGCCGCGGCTCCAGAGCGGGGGGACACCGGAGCCGGGGGCAGCCGGGACACCGGAGCAGCCGGGACACCGGAGCCGGGGGCAGCCGGGACACCGGAGCCGGGGCAGCCGGGACACAGGAGCCGGGGGCAACCGGGACGCCGGAGCCGGGGGCAGCCGGGACACCGGAGCCGGGGGCAGCCGGGACGCCGGAGCAGCCGGGACACCGGAGCCGGGGGCAGCCGGGACGCCGGAGCCGGGGGCAACCGGGACGCCGGAGCAGCCGGGACACCGGAGCCGGGGGCAGCCGGGACGCCGGAGTCAGGGACAGCCGGGACACCGGAGCCGGTGCAGCCGGGACGCCGGAGCCGCACGTTGCCCACGCCGCTGCCCTTGAACCGTCACTCACCCCCGCGGCTGCCCCGCACCTGTCGCCAGCCTGATTTATCCTCCCCAAAATAACCGGGAAGCGTGACCGTGTCCCCCGCTCGTGTTCCTGGGGACGTGGCCGTTGGCAGGGCCGGCCCTGGCGGGGCGGGGATGGGGGGGGGGGTGATGGCGTTTGGGGTCCCGATCCCGGAGCTGGGGACAGAGCCAGGGGTTCCGAGGCAGGGGGGGCGCGGCTGATGTGTCCCCTCCCGGTTTGTCCTCATGCTGGGGACAGCCCGGCCCCGGAGCAAAAGTTACCGGGGATACCCAGGGGCGGGTGCGGAACAAGGGCCACATTGAGGCGCGGGGCCGGGGGCGCCCCGCGGTGACACAAAACAAGGGTCCCTCTGTCCCCCCGCCGCCGCCCCCGCCGTGGGGACAGCGCTGACGCACGGCGGGGCCGCCAACGGGACTCGGGGTGGGGAAAACAGCGGGGCTGCGCACAGCGGGCACGGGGTTGACACCCGGCACGGCTCGGCTCGGCACGGCTCTGCTCCGGTCGTGCCGCAGGTCTCTGTCCCCTCAGGGTTGCCCTCTGCCCACCTTGTCCTGGTCCCTGTCTCCGTTCCCTTGGCAGGGGCTCCTGCAGGAGGGAGGGCAGGGCAAAGGAAAAGCAGCTCCGTGGACAGCTCCGGCCACGCCGGTGGTCCCGGAGCTGCCGGGTGGTCCCGGTGTGTGCCCGGTGACGCGCCGTGGCCACCGTCCTGCTGCTGCTGCTTACACCAAACCGTGTGTCCCCATGGCAGCGTGGCCCATCAGTGCCCCAAATCCGAGTGTCCCCGTTCCCTGTGTCCCCCCATGTCTGTTCATTCATGCATCCCTCTGTCCCCGTGTCCATCCATCCCGCTCTCCCTGCGTCTCTCATGTCCATCCATCCATCCATCCATCCATCCATCCCTCCCTCTGTCCCTATGTCCCTTATGTTCTCAGGTCTCTGTTTCCAGTGTCCCCATTCCCTGTGTCCCCATTTCCCTGTGTCCCCATGTCCATCCATTCCCCGTTCCTGTGTCCCCCAAGTCCCCACCTCCCTGCTTCCACTACACCCTGTGTCCCCACATCCACCTGTCCCCCTGTCCATCCATATCCCCATATCCAGCCATTGCACTGTCCCTTGGTCCCCCTGGCGTTCATGTCCCTTTATCCAGCATCCCCTGTGTCCCGTGTCCCCACATCCCTGTGTCACACTGTCCCTTGTGTCCATCTGTCCCTGTGTCCCCCCTTCCTTATATCTCCATGGTCCTGCCGTCCCATATCCTTGTGTCCCTTCTGTCCCCCATACAGGTGTTCTCCCATTGCCCCTGTGGTCCCCATGGCACCCGCCAGTCCCTCTGTGGCCCGTGTCCCCAAGCGTGTCCCCCCCCTTTGTCGCCTTGTCCCCGCCGGGGTCAGCGGGGGACACCGGCCCGCTGCAGTACCGCCGCGGAGCCTCCAGCACAGGGGGCGCAATAGAACCGGTGAGCCGCTCTGGGCTGCGGCCTTGCAGCTCTATGACCCTTGGGAACGAACCAAGCCCGGGAGAGGGGAATCCGCGGACTCGGAACGGCGATTCCACCCCCGGCGCCGCCCCGCGGCTGGAAACGGTACCAAAGGGGCAAAATATTAAAGGAATCAAGTTCAAGAGTGATGAAACAGCTAGTCATAGCCGGAAAGGCCGCTACAGTGGCCGGGGGTGTGTTCTGAGCCCCCCACGCAGATGGGATGATCCATTTCCCTCCGTGCCGTCAGATGGTCGGGCCCGGGCGGTGAGTGGGGACCGGGGCTGGGGCCGGGGCCGGGGGTGAGGGGGGCCCGGCGACCGAGGGGGATCCGGGGCCTCGAGCCTGGAGAGAACCTGAGGCGCTCCGTGGGAGACTGAGGTGGGCTCGGGCCGGGACGTTTGGACCTGTGTCTTGTATTGGGAGGGCCCAGCCGGGCCCCTGTGAGGTGGGAGTGAGCCCGTACCGGGACAGCCGGGTCCCTCTGGGGTATTGGATCCCTGAGGGGACCCGATCAGGACATTTGGGGTCCCTCTGGGGTGTTGCGGAGCCCGCACCAGGACTCTCGGCGTCCTTGTTTGCTGACGGGGGAGTCAGGCTGGGACACCGTCCTGGGGTATGAGGAGACCAGACCGGGATATTTGGGAACCTTGTGGAGGAGGCCCTGTGGGGCACCCAGACCTGGACCTGGAGATGTCTGGCAAGGTCCACATCTGTGGGATGTGAGGGGATTTAAACCAAGACATCTGCGGGGCTATGGGCAACCTGGATGAAATCAGGACATCGGGATCCCCGTGGATTAACCAGGTCACACACCTGAGGGGGACCGGGCCGCCAGCACGCAGGGGGTTGGGCAGAGGGGCTGCCACTTGCAACCAACACCCCCCCTGACCACCCTCCTGTCCCCTCAGCAGCCGCTGCTGTGCCCCCTCCGGCGCCGGCCCTGCCATGAACTGCCGCGCCGAGGTGCTGGAGGTGTCGGTGGAGGGGCGGCAGGTGGAGGAGGCCATGCTGGCCGTGCTCCACACCGTCCTGCTGCACCGCAGCACCGGCAAGTTCCACTACAAGAAGGAGGGCACCTACTCCATTGGCACCGTGGGCACCCAGGACGTGGACTGCGACTTCATCGACTTCGCCTACGTCCGCGTCTCCTCCGAGGAGCTGGACCGGGCCCTCCGCAAGGCTGTGGGGGAGTTCAAGGTAAGGAGGGGGCCAGCAGGGGTGAAAATGGGAGCGTGAAAGGCGTTAAGGACAAGACAGACAACTCCAGGCGAGGAGCAGCTGAGGGAATTAGATCTGTTCAGCTGGAGGAGACTCGTCAGCTTCATCCCTAGGGCAGCTCTGATCTCTGCTCCCTGGGAGAGGGACAGGGCCTGAGGGAATTGTGTCAGGGAGAGGGTAGATGTTGGGAAAAGGTTCTTCCCCCAAAGGGTGATTGGGTGCTGGAACAGCTCCCCAGGGTTTGGTCACAGCCTCAAGGCTGCCGGAGCTCAAGGAGCGTTTGGACAACGCTCTCAGGCGCAGGGTGGGATTGTTGGGCTGTGCCAGGAGGGCCAGGAGTTCAACTGCATGATCCTTGGGCGTGCCTTCCAACTCAGGGTGTGCTGTGGTTCTGTAAAACCCAGGGGTTTGTGCCCGAGGAGGGGAGGGGTGGCTCGGTCCCTGTTGGCCCAGCAGCCGCGTGCCGTCCCGCAGGACGCGCTGCGTGGCTCCGGCTCCGACGGCATGGGGCAGATCTCCCTGGAGTTCTACCAGAAGAAGAAGTCACGCTGGCCCTTCTCGGACGAATGCATCCCCTGGGAGCTCTGGACCATCAAGGTGAACGTGGTGAACCTGGCCAACGAGCAGGAGCGGCAGATCTGCCGCGAGAAGGTGGGCGAGAAGCTCTGCGAGAAGATCATCAACATCGTGGAGGTGATGAACCGCCACGAGTACCTGCCCAAGATGCCCACCCAGTCCGAGGTGGACAACGTCTTCGACACCAGCCTGAAGGACGTGCAGCCTTACCTGTACAAGATCTCCTACCAGATCACAGACTCCCTGGGCACCTCGGTCACCACCACCATGCGCCGGCTGATCAAGGACACGCTGGCGCTGTAGGGCTGGTGTCACCCAGGCAGGGTCACCGCGGCGCTTTTGGGACAGTGACACTGCTTGGATCCCCTCCTTCACCTCCAGAAAGCCTCTGGGAGGAGCTTGGCTCGGCCTAGGCTGTAATTTGAGGCTTGTTGCTCCTTGGTTTGTGCCGTGGGGTTTGGTCCATCCTGGAGAACTGGCTCGGTGGCTCCGGCCTGGCTGATGACAGGGGTGAGTCCTCAGGGCACGTGTGGCACCAGCTGCTGGTGGTGCTGGGGCCTGGCAGAGGGTGCTGGGGGTCAGGGTGACACCTGAACCCCACCCCTTGTGCAGCACACTTGGTGCCACACAGCCAGTGCTGGCCGTGTCCCTTATCACCACCTGCCCCCCCAGTGTCACCCTTGTCCCTGGGGGGCACAAAGGTGCCCCAAAAAAATAAAAAGTGTTTCTGCTTTCCCATGGAGCCTGGTCACGTCCTGGCTGGGGGACAGGGGGAAGTGGATGCTGAGGGCTGAGCTGGTGGTGCCCATCAGATCCAAAACCAAGGGGCTGAGCTGGGGGTCTGCATTGGACCCCCATGTGATGGAGCTGAGCTGGGGGACCCCATGGCACACTCACACCATGGGGTTGAGCCAGGGGACCCCACGGCACATTCATCCCATGGGGCTGAGCTGGGGGACCCCACAGCATATTCATCCCATGGGGCTGAGCTGGGGGTCTGCATTGGACCCCCATGTGATGGAGCTGAGCTGGGGGACCCCACGGCACACTCACACCATGGGGCTGAGCCAGGGGTCTGCATTGGACCCCCATGTGATGGAGCTGAGCTGGGGGACCCCACGGCACACTCACACCGTGGGGCTGAGCCAGGGGTCTGCATTGGACCTCCATGTAATGGAGCTGAGGTGGGGGTCCCCTGAGCCACAGGGCTGAGCTGGGGGTCTGCATTGGACCCCCATGTGATGGAGCTCAGCTGGGGGACCCCATGGCACACTCACACCATGGGGCTGAGCTGGGGGACCCCAGTGTAATGGAGCTGAGCTGGGGGTCCCCTTGAGCCATGGGGCTGAGCCAGGGTGTCCCCATTGCACCCCAGTGCTGTGGGGCTGAGTGGCTGCAGAAAGGGCAGAAGGAGCAGCCCCAGCTGCCCCCCGAGGCAGCCAGGGAGGGAGCTGGGGTGACTCCCCCTTCCCTGCGCTCCTCCAGGGGGGCTCCAGGGCAGAGCAAAGCTGCTGCCCCTTGCCAGGGGGGGCCCACCCAGCGCCGGCGAGCGTGAGGGGGGCCACGGGAGCGAGGGATAAGACGCTCCCTGACATCACTTAAACCCTCCCTGTCTGTCACAGCCACACTCGGCTCCCGGGGAGGAAGGAGAGGAGGAGCAGGAGGAGGAGGAGGAGGAGGAGGGGGGGGGACATGAACACCACCCGGCAGGACACGGGGGTGAGCCAGGCTGCCCAGATCGCCGTGCTGCTGGTGCTCTGCCTCGCCGTCACCTTGGCCGTTCTCTTCCTGGGCTGCAACCTGCTCCTGCAGGCGGAGAGCCTGGCGGCGCCCACCGCCCAGGGCGAGCGGCGCCTCTCCGAGCCCGACGGGGCCGCCGAGGGCACGTAGGGACCGGCCGGAGCCGCTGGGATGGACAGACGGACAGGCGGGTGTGGAGGGACAGCAGTGTCCTGGCCGGCAGCAGCTCCGAGGGAGGGGGACAGCGCCGGGGGGTTCGTGTGGGGCAGATGTCACTGAGGGCGTGTAGGGAGCGGGTGGGCAGAGCCCCAGTGGACGGACAGACGGACGGACGGACGTGGATCAGCGCGGACAGACAGCAGCGTCCTTGCCTGCAGCATCTCCAGCGACCCTCAGGAACAGAGCTGGGTGTGCCCTGGGGATCCTGCCCCGAGCACTGGGGACTCCTGTGGCTGGATGGCACTGAGGGCAGGTGGGACCTGCCTGAGCCCGGCAGACGGACGGACGGACGGACGGATACAGATGGACACAGCTGGACAGCAGCATCTTTGCTCGCAGCATCTCCAAGTGTCCCCCAGGACGGAGCAGGGGGCTCGTTGTGGGTGGATTAAAAGGTCCCAGGTCAGCGGCGGAGCTGGGGGAGCTGAGGCCGGGCCGGATCCCACCCTGGGCGCGGCAGTGCTGGTAATCCCCCCAAGAGGATTAGGGGAAACTTTTATTCCCTGTTTCGGGGCTAATCCCTGGCCTGGTGGGGCTCAGTGAGGGAGGCCAGGCCCTTGTGCTGCTGCTGGGGGTCTGGGGTCGCATCCTGCCCCTCCCTCCCAGCCCCTTGCACCCTCCCACGGCCACGTTCCACCCCCACAAACCCTTTCTGCCCTCCCGGCCCCATCCTGAGCCCCTCCAATCCCTCTGGGCCCTCATCCTGCTCCCCCTGCTGCCCCTCCCAGCCTCCAATCTGTTCCCAGTCCCCCACAGCCACCAAAAGTGGGGTGAACCAAGACCACCCCACACCGGAGTGGGGCTGGGGATGCCGGGAGCTCCCAGTTCCTCCCCAAATCAGGTTCCCCCCTCTCCTTAATCCCACAGCTTTAATAACAGCACTGCAAAGCCCTGCCAAATGTCTGGGCATCTCTGTGCCCCCCTCCCTTGCCCCCTCACCCCCAGACACAGGACCCCTGGCCTGGAGAGACTCTCCAGACCCCTGGGCTGCCTCTGTGCCCCCCACCACGCTCCCCCAAAATCAGGCATTGGCCCTGTAAAAGACTCCATATATTTCACATGTACAAAAAGTCACTGCGGGGGGGAGGGGGTGGGCAGGGGGGTCCTGGGGTGGTGGGGGGGGCACCATCCTGCCCCTCTCCTGGTGCCCCCCCTCCCCCCCCAGCCTGGCTTTGGTCCCTTTTTTTTTGGCACTTAGTGTTCACATCAGTGGTCAAAGTGTCGAGCGCGGGGTGGAGGGGTCCCTCTGGTCCCTGTAGTGGGGGTGGGGGCTCTGAGGCAGTGAGCCCCCCGAGGGGGGGCCAGGGGCCCTGACAGGGAGGGGGGCACCCCACGGGTCAGCTCCTGATGCTGGGGCCCCACCACGGATGGATTTGGCCTCTGCTCAGGGGGTGGTCTGGGTGCAGGGCCTCCCTGGGCACAGGGATGTCACCCGTGAGGATGGTGGCATTTTTTGGCCCTGTTCCCACACGGTGTCAGGATGGGACGGAGCCTCTCTGGGCACCTGGGGGGCAGAGGGGGGCGAGGAGAGGAAACTGAGGCAGCCCCAGTCCTCCCCTGCGCCCCCCCATCGGGCTCCTCAGCCTTGCTGGGCTGCAGGCGGATCCACCTTCGGGCTGTGGGATGGAAGGGACAGTCAGGGACAGAGCCAGGGACACCTGGCCTGGCCTGAGGGGGTGCCCAGGTGACCACCCCCCCAGAGTACAGGCAGCACAGGGTGAGTCCTTCAGGACCCAGTAAGGCACTGGGATTTGCACTCCGGGCTCCAGCAGGGCACTGGGATCACACCCTGGCATCCAGTTCTGCACTGGGACCCCGCGTTGGGATCCAGTTCTGCCCTGAGATCCTGCACAGAACCCAGCAGCACGCTGGGACCTTGTACTGGGAGCCAGTGTTGTGCTGGGATCCCATCTCGAGACCCAGCAGTGCGCTGGGATCCTGCCCTGGGATCCAGTGATGCACTAAGACCTCATTCTGGGATCCAGTATTGCAGCGGGATCTGTTCTGCAATCCAGCCTTGCTCCAGGATCCAGTGCTGGGATCCTGTACCGGGACCCAGCCTTGCACTGAGATCCTGGACTGGAATCCTGTGCCAGGACTCCATGCTGGGCAGCAACATTTCACTGGGATCCAGTGCCAGGACCTGGCCTTGCACCTGGATCCAGCCTTATTCTGGGATCCTGTGCTGGGATCTGGGCTTGCACCAGGATCCTGTGCTGGGATCCTGCCCAGAACTGGGATCCAGTGCTGAGACTCAGCTTTGCAGTAGGATCCTGTGCCAGGATCCAGCTCTGTGCTGGGATTCTCTGCTGGGATCCAGCCTTGCACTGGGATCCTGTGCTGGGATCCAGCCTTGCACTGGGATCCTGTGCTGGGATCTTGTGCTGGGATCCAGCCTTGCACAGGGATCTTGTGCTGGGGTCCAGCCTTGCACAGGGATCCTGTGCTGGGATTCTGTGCTGGGGTCCAGCCTTGCACAGGGATCCTGTGCTGGGATCCTGTGCTGGGATCCAGCCTTGCACAGGGATCCTGTGCTGGGATCCTGTGCTGGGATCCAGCCTAGCACAGGGATCCTGTGCTGGGATCCAGCCTTGCACAGGGATCCTGTGCTGGGATCCTGTGCCGGGATCCAGCCTTGTGCTGGGATCCTGTGCTGGGATCCAGCCTTGCACAGGGATCCTGTGCTGGGATCCTGTGCCGGGATCCAGCCTTGCACTGGGATCCTGTGCTGGGATCCTGTGCCGGGATCCAGCCTTGCACAGGGATCCTGTGCTGGGATCCTGTGCCAGGATCCAGCCTTGCCTGCCCCGATCCAAAGGACCGGGGCGCACCGGACACACCCTGGGGTGAGAACATGCAGGGAGGGGAGCGTGCAGAAGGGGGCATGCGGGGTCAGGAGGGAACCCAATGGGGGGGATCCGATCCAGGTGGGGGATCCAAGGGGATCCAGGCATGCAGGCAGTACCTGGGGCGTTAACAGCTGGACTCGTCGTGGTGGGACGGGTCGCAGAAGAAGCGGGAGCCCCGCTTGGCCGTGCGGGCAGTGAAGGGGACGCTCTTCAGCGCTGCGGGGGGCACGGGCAGGGGAACGGGGAGGGGGGACAGGGACGTGTCAGCCCCCATGGCTGGCGGGGCCAGAGCAGGGGGCCGGGGGCCGAGGGGGCCGTACCGGTGATGATGTCCTCGATGGTGCCGTCCTTGCCCTCGTACATGGGCCGGTGGTCCTTGGCCTGGCGCCGCCGCAGCTCCGCGATCAGCTCCTGCTGCTGCCACTTGTTCCGCTGCTCAGGGAGGCACAGGGGGGTGTCCAGGTTTAGGGACACAGGGGTCTCCTCTGTGCCCCCCACCCCACCCCACACCTGCCTCCACTGACCTTCTCCTGCTTTTTAGCCTCCTGCGCCAGGAGCTTCTCCCGCATCACCTCCTCCTGCTTCTTCCGCGTCTCGTTTTCCTGCTCCGCATCCTGCCAGGGGCACAGGTGTGGGGGGCTGTCAGCTTTCCCCCACCCACCTGGGTGTGACTCACCTGCGGCCAGCCCCCTCCCAGCCCCGCCTCACCTTGTAGGAGTGGATGAACCGGACAAAGACTGGGAAGAAGACGGACGGCGGGGTGGTCTTGGGGCTCTCGCCGAAATACCGCACCACGGTGTTGTAGGCGTCCTGGCACGGGAGCGGTGGTCAGGGGTGGGCAGTGTCCGGCACCAGGGGTGGCTCGAGGCGTGGTGGGCATCAGGTGTGGGCAAAGCAGGGCAGGGGTGCAGCAGGAGTGTGCAGGGCAAGGTGCGTGTGACAAGGGATGCGCACGGAGAATGCAAAGGGCAGGCGAGCACAAGGGCCGTGCAGAGCGAGGTGTGGGTGAGCAGGTGTGCACAAAAAAGTGTGCAGAGCGAGGTGTGGGTGAGCAGGTGTGCACAAAAAAGTGTGCAGAGCAAGGTGGGAATGACCAGGTGTGCACAAGGAGCATGCAGAGCAAGGTGGGGATGACCAGGAGTGCAAGAGGAGCGTGCAGAATGAGATGTGGCTGACCAGGTGTGCAAGAGGAGTGTGCAGAGCGAGGTGTGGCTGACCAGGTGTGCACGAGGAGTGTGCAGAGTGAGGTGTGGCTGACCAGGTGTGCACAAGGAGCGTGCAGAGCAAGGTGTGGCTGAGCAGGTGTGCACAAGGAGCATGCAGAGCGAGGTGTGGCTGACCAGGTGTGCACGAGGAGTGTGCAGAGCAAGGTGTGGCTGACCAGGTGTGCACAAGGAGCGTGCAGAATGAGATGTGGCTGACCAGGTGTGCACAAGGAGCGTGCAGAGCGAGGTGTGGATGACCAGGTGTGCAAGAGGAGTGTGCAGAGCGAGGTGTGGCTGACCAGGTGTGCAAGAGGAGCGTGCAGAGCGAGGAGTGGCTGAGCAGGTGTGCACAAGGAGCGTGCAGAGCGAGGTGTGGCTGACCAGGTGTGCACGAGGAGCGTGCAGAGCGAGGTGTGGCTGACCAGGTGTGCACGAGGAGCGTGCAGAGCAAGGTGTGGATGACCAGGTGTGCACAAGGAGCGTGCAGAGCGAGGTGTGGATGACCAGGTGTGCAAGAGGAGCGTGCAGAGCGAGGTGTGGCTGACCAGGTGTGCACAAGGAGTATGCAGAGCGAGGTGTGGCTGACAAGGTGTGCAAGAGGAGCGTGCAGAGCGAGGTGTGGCTGACCAGGTGTGCAAGAGGAGTGTGCAGAGCGAGGAGTGGCTGAGCAGGTGTGCACAAGGAGCATGGAGAGCGAGGTGTGGCTGACCAGGTGTGCACAAGGAGCGTGCAGAGCAAGGTGTGCCTGACCAGGTGTGCCCGTGATCGGCGCCAGGCCCTCACCTCGGCCGTGCGGGCGTCGCGCTGCAGCCGCTCCAGCTGCCCCTCGCTGCCGCCCAGGAAGCCGCGCAGCACCGCGCTCTCGTGCTGCCCACACTCCCGCCGCAGCAGCTCCATCCCCCGGCCCAGCTCCTTCACGTCCAGCAGCACGTTCTCCAGGGACACTGCGGGGACACGGGGCAGGTCAGCAGCTGCCTGGGGCCGGGACGGTGAGGTGGGGCCGGGGCTTGAGGGGCACCTGCCGCAGCCTTCTCCACAAAGTGCAGCTCCTGCCAGAAGGTCGCCAGCTCCGGGTACTTCTCCCGCACCGTCAGCGCGATGAAGTGCAGCAGCGTCATCTTCCTGTCTGTGGATTTGGTGTCCAGGAGCTGCAGGAGGATTTGGGGAGGGGGTCAAGGGGGACTGTGGGGTGAGAACCTCGGGGTCCCCGGGGGGGAGCTGGGGAGGGGCTGCCCCACCAGGTCCAGGCTCTGCAGTTTGAAGCCGTAGACTGCGCCGCGTTTGCTGCTGTTCATGTAGTTGCCCAACGCCAGGATGATCTGCAGGGACAAACCAGCAGGGTTGGAGGAGTCAGGAGGGAGCGAGACCCCCCCTCACCCAGCTACGGTGAGGCTGGAGTGAAGGACCCCCCACCCAGCCTGTCCTCACATCCCCCACCTCCAACATGTGCTTCAGCTTCTGCGACGACTTGACAGAGGCCGAGGCCGCGATGATGGCATTGAGCTGCTGCAGGGGGGACAGAACGGGGTGGGGGGCTCAGCCTGGCTTCAGGCCTCAGGGACCCCTCATGGCAGCTCCGACATCCCCCTCCCCGGCTCCGTACCGGCGTCAGCATCTGGACGTTCTCGGCGAAGTTGCCGAGGAAGGCCATGATGGCCATGCGCTGCGGCAGCCGCTCCACCTTGCTGAACTGCAGCATGAACCTGTCCTCGTCCGCCAGCTCCTCCAGCGGCTTCCGCTCGCGCTCGTACTGCCGCAGCGCCTTGGCCTCCGCCTCGGTGGGCAGGAACCGCATCAGGCACTCCACGAAATCCACCGGCAGCGTCGCCAGGTCAAACCTGCCCCCCGCCACCGCAGCGCGTCGGGGAGCGGCTCCCGGTGATCCCGCCCTGGCTCCCTGACCCTGCACCCTGCCTGGACCCCCTGAACCCTGCCTGGAACCCCCTGAACCCTGCCTGAACCTCAGAACCCTGCCTGGACCCCCTGAACCCTGCCTGGACCCCCCTGCACCCTGCCTGGACCCCCTGAACCCTGCCTGGACCCCCTGAACCCTGCCTGAACCTCAGAACCCTGCTTGGACCCCCTGCACCCTGCCTGGACCCCCTGCACCCTGCCTGGACCTTGGAACCCTGCCTGAACCCCCTGAACCCTGCCTGGACCCTCTGAACCCTGCCTGAACCTTGGAACCCTGCCTGGATCCCCTGAACCCTGCCTGGACCCTCTGAACCCTGCCTGGACCCCCTGCACCCTGCCTGAACCCCCTGCACCCTGCCTGGACCCCTGCACCCTGCCTGAACCTCAAAACCCTGCCTGGACCCTCTGAACCCTGCCTGAACCTTGGAACCCTGCCTGGACCCCTCTGAACCCTGCATGGACCCCCTGCACCCTGCCTGAACCTCAGAACCCTGCCTGGACCCCCCTGAACCCTGCCTGGACCCCCTGAACCCTGCCTGGACCCCCCTGAACCCTGCCTGAACCTCAGAACCCTGCCTGGACCCCCCTGAACCCTGCCTGGACCCCCTGAACCCTGATCACAGCCCCTCGCCAGTCAAGTCCTCTGCACCCCAACAAGACCTTCCACATCTTGCCTGGCTCTTCTGTCGATCCCCCTTGGACCCCTTTTCCCCCTGGCCAGACCCCCTGCAGCCCAACAAGCCCCTCTGCCTTCCACAGGGTCTCTCTGCACCCTGCCTGCCACCCCTGAATGCCAAACAACTCCTGCTGCACCTCTGCCAAGGTGCCCTGTCCTCTGCCCAGGACCCCTGAAGCCTGAGCAGCCCCCCTGCCCTCCAGCCAAACCATCTGCACTCCTGAACCCTGTCTGTCCCACCCACATCCCAACCAGGCCTGCTGCACCCTGCCTGCACTCTCTGGACCCCAAAAAGCCCCTCTGCACCCCAGCCAGTGCCCCTGTACCATGGCTGCCCCACCCCAAACCCCAAGCAGACCCCTTGGCCCTCTGCCAATCCCTCCTCAATCCAGCCAGTCCCCTTGAACCCCACCTGCTCCCTCTGCACCCCAAGTGGCTCCCCTGTATCTTCACTGTACCCCAGTTAAGGACCTGTACCCTGCCTGAAACCCCTGCACCCCACCAAGACCCCCCTACACCTCACCCAGACCCCCCTGAACCTCATCCAGACCCCCCTACACCCCACCCAGACCCCCCTGCACCCCATCCAGACCCTCCCTGCACTCTGAGCCACCGGAACCTCAGCCGGACCACCCCGTCCCCCTGTCCAAGCCCCCTGCACCCCATTCCTGACCCTCCCTGCACCCCATTCCTGACCCTCCCTGCCCCATTCCTGACCCCCCCCCCAGCAGACCCCCGTCCCCCCCCACCGTACGTGTGGATGGCCCGGCAGATCTCGTCGGTGCTGCGCCCGGCCTTGCGCAGGGTGATGGCCAAGTTCTTGGCACGGTTGGCCTCCAGCAGCGTCACCTTGGTGGCCACTTTCTGCGCCGCCTTGCTCTTGGCACACACCAGGTCCAGCGCCGGGCCCTGCGCCTTGGTCTTGAACAGCTCCTCAAAACGCTCCAGGTCCAGGTCCTGGGGGTGGGGGGGGGACCAGGGTGGGGTCAGAAGTAGGGGGTGGTGGGGGTGCCTGAGTGGGGAGGGGTCCCGGGCTCACCTCCAGCACGCGCTCGTCGTCCAGCTCGCTGAACACCGTCCCGCTGATCTGGCTGGGCTTCAGCGCCGTCCAGTTGAAGACGGGCAAGCGGAATTTGGTCTTGATGGGCTTCTTGATCCGGATGGCTGCCGGCAGGGTGGGGGGGCCCAGCTCAGCACCCCCAGGGCACACGGGGACGTGTCCTGTGCCCAGCCTGAGCCACCTGAGCCTGGTGTCATCAACCCCTCGGGCCAGCCCCATCTGCCTTGCTGGAGTCCCTGAGTTGGGTGTTCCTGGGGGATTGCAACCCCAGCACCCCGGGGCCTGCAACCCTTCCCTGTCCCTTGTCCCAGTCCCCACAGCTCCTGTGTCCTCCCTGTCTGCACAGTCCCTACGCCATCCCTGTCCCCATGGTCCCCACGTCCTCCCTGTCCCCACTGTCCCCAAACTGTCCCAGTCCCCACATCCTCCCTGTCCCCACTGTCCCCACAGTGTCCCAGTCCCCACGTCCTCCCTGTCCCCACTGTCCCCACACTGTCCCAGTCCCCATATCCTCCCTGTCCCCACTGTCCCCACACTGTCCCAGTCCCCACGTCCTCCCTCTCCCCACTGTCCCCACACTGTCCCAGTCCCCATGTCCTCCCTGTCCCCACTGTCCCCAAACTGTCCCAGTCCCCACGTCCTCCCTGTCCCCACTGTCCCCAAACTGTCCCAGTCCCCACATCCTCCCTGTCCCCACTGTCCCCAAACTGTCCCAGTCCCCACGTCCTCCCTGTCCTTACGGTGCCCACACCCCACCCCCATCCCCTGTCCCCTGTCCCCTGTCCCCACCGCGTGGTCCCTCCCCATCCCCACGTACCTGAGAGCCCGACGGTGAGGGCGATGGAGGGTGAAGCCCCGGGCAGCGGCGGGGCCGGGGGACACTTCCCTGCAAAGCCATCAGAGGGTGAGACCCCAATCCCGGGCACTGCCCCACCTCGGGAGCGGCCCAGCACCAGGAACCTCCCCATCCGGGAGCCCTCCCACCCGTGGGGACACCCAGCTCTGAGATACCCCAAGTTTTGGGTGCCCTGGGGGGGGCTTCCTCTCCTCACCTGGGAGCGGGGGCGCGGGGGGCGGCAGAGGGGGAGGCGGAGGCGGCGGGGGCGGCGCAGCCTCCACCGGGGGCAGGACCGGGAGCCGCAGCGTCTCCTCCAAGGGCTCCGGCTGCGGAGGCGGCGGCTCGGCGCTGGGAAGCGGGGGCGGCTCCGAGCCGTAGTGCCGCCGGAAAGCTTCGTCCTTCTCCTTGATCATCCTGCGCAGCGTGTGCACCTGGTGGCTGGTGTGCTCGTAGGTCTCCTGGGGACAGCGAGCGTCAGCCCAGGATGGGGTGGGGAGGGTCGGGACCTTTCCAGGCTCCTCACACAGCCCCCTACAGGCCCCCCCCCAGCACACCTTGACCACCTCCAGCTCCTTCTCTCGCTGCAGCAGCTGCTTCTCCAGCTCCGCCACCCGCATCATGTTCTCATTCTCCAGGTCCAGGAGCTTCTCTGTCAACTGGGGAGGGGGACTCAGCTGTGACAGCAGCTCGGGGACCCCCCTGGTGTCACCGCTGATCACACCAGGACCCAGCAAGGAGCGTCCCCGTGTCCCCCCTGTGCTCACATACGTGGGACAGGTGCTCCTCCAGCTCCTCCACCTTCTCCAGGGCCACATTCTTGGTCTCAGCATCCTCCAGCAGCCCCCCCACGTCGAAGACGTTGTCCAGGTAGGCCTGGATCTGCACCTGCAGCTTCTCGCTCTCCGTGTGCCTCGACTTCTGCGGGCACCAAGGCAGCGTCAAGGATGGGGCCTCCCCCTGCCCCTGACCCTGGACCCCCCCTCCCCGTACCTGCAGGAACTCCTCCAGCCCCAGTTTGGTGAACTCGTACTGGAGATGGACGCGGAAGTTCATGTCCTCCACCGAGTGCACCACGATGTTGATGAACTGCATGCAGGCCACCTGCAGGCAGGCACGGTGTCACCAGGAGTTCTCCTGCACCCCACCCCCAGCCCCAAAGAGCCTCCCCCTGGCCCAGGACGGGGTGTCCCCACCATGAAGTCGATGCTGCTGTCCTCGTTGCGGAAGTATTCCATCAGCCGCTCAAAGCGGTGCTTCTCCTTGCACACCTGAGCAGGCAGATAAAGGGTTAACCTGGCCTGCCCCCCCCCCCTCCAGCCACTGATCCCCCTCCTCATCTCCTGGGCTCCATTTCCCTAATCTCAGTCTGGTCCTGGTGCTCCCAGACCCCCAGTTCCTCATCTTCCCTGATCCCTCCATCCCCGGCACTCCGGACTCCCCATCCCAGCCTGGTCGTGGGGGCCACGGTGCCCCCATCCCAACCTTCTCTTGGGGTTTCCCTCACCCCAGATTGTTCCTGGGGTCCCCAGTTCCTCCATTCCCAGGGTCCTGCTCCCCAGTTCCAGCCTGACTCTGGTGCCCTATTCCCCCCATCTGAGGCTCTTCCTGCCTCCCCCTGGTCCACCCTCATCCCAACCTGGTCCTGTCTCCCCTCATTCCCCTCCATCCCAGCCTGGACCTGCTGTTCCCACTCCCCTTGTACCTCCTTGAAGTTGTCGAAGGCCGCAAGGATGATCTCGTGGCCGCCCCTCACCAGGCAGACAGCGGCCAGCAGCTCCAGCACCAGCGCCTTCATCCTGAGCACGGCGTCACCATCAGCATCGGCATCACCCCCCAGCCCCCTGCAGGACCCCCTCTCCCACCCTGCCAGACCCTCCCTTACCTTGGGTTCTTGTTATTGAGGCTCAGGGCGATCTCATTGACAGCGTGTGGGTGGGACATGACCAGGTTGAAGCCGTACTGAGGGAAAAAAAACCGTGTGGGCCGCGCTGGCAGCGGTGACAGCCGAGTCCCCACCGTGGGGTGGCAGTACCTGGTAGTTCATGATGGCCCGAAGACACATGATGCAGAGGTGAACGTCGTCCTTCTGGCTCACCAGGCGCGAGTTCTTCAGCGCCCTGCGGCTGGGCAGTGTCCCGTAGCTGCGGGATGGGGCACGCAGTGAGCGGGACCCGCCAGCACTGCGCCCGTGGGTGGGGAACCGAGGGACAGCGTGGGGACAGCGTGGGGACAAGCCAGGATTTCGGAGGGGCAAAGGCAGAGAGAAGCCGTCGGAGGGCGACAGGGACAGAGTCTGCAGAGGAGGAGTGAAGCCGCGGCGAGCACCGGGCTGAGCCCGGACAGCCGGTACTTACCCGGCGGGCGGGCGAGCGGCGAGGCGGGCACGGAGGAGAGAGAGAGAGAGCACAGCCAGAGAGGGGGAGCCCGGCCCTGGAAGCAGAGATGGGGTGCATTTACCCCCGGGGGCGCGGGGAAAGAGCCAGAGCAGGGGGGTGAGCGGAGCCGCAGAGGACAGGCAGGACAAGCGACGGCGGCACCGGGCCGGCAGAGGCAGAGCGGGACGCGGCGTGCCCGGCACGTGCCACGGCACAGCCACGCCAAGGGCGAGGCACAGCCCCAGCAGCTCCAGGCGCTGCGTTTGTGCCACGCAGGTGATGTGCCTGGCACAGGACGGGGCAGCACCGGGCACGGTGGCACATGAGCCACGGCAGGACACGGCACGTGCCGCGGCACACCGGCACGCACCACGGCACACGGCACAGCGGGCAGCAAGCGGCAGCGCCGTGCCCAGCCAGAGCTCCTGAAGCAGGACGTACCCCCGTGGCAGGAACGTCCCCCCAGAGTGGGACATCCCCCCGCCCCGGGCACGTACCGTAGGGCGGTCTGGCGGGCGGAGCGGGCCAGGCTGCTGGTGAAGGGGGCGGGCAGGGAGCTGGGGTGCTGCAGATCCTCGATGGACCTGCTCCAGGCACGCAGCTTCTCCAGTGCGCCGTCCTCGCCGCCTTCCAGGCCCTCAAAATCCAACCTGAGGGGGGGGGGAGATGCGCGCAGCAGAGGGCACGCTGCTTTGGCGGGGGACAAATGGCACTGGCAGGGGGGCAAAAGGCTCTGGCAGGGGGCAAAAGGCTCTGGCAGGGGGCAAATGGCACTGGCAGGGGGCAAAAGGCTCTGGCTGGGGGGCAAAAGGCTCTGGCAGGGGGCAAATGGCACTGGCAGGGGGCAAAAGGCTCTGGCTGGGGGGCAAAAGGCTCTGGCAGGGGGCAAACGGCACTGGCAGGGGGCAAATGGCACTGGCAGGGGGGCAAAAGGCTCTGGCAGTGGGCAAATGGCACTGGCAGGGGGCAAAAGGCTCTGGCTGGGGGGCAAAAGGCACTGGCAGGGGGCAAATGGCACTGGCAGGGGGCACATGGCTCTGGCAAGGGGCACACGGATCCAGCACAGATGCAAGCGCTGAGGCAGGTGGCAAGTGGGTGCTTGCAGGGTGGGGTGAGGCAGGAGGGTGGCTCTGCAATGCCCAGGGCAGGCAGGAAGGGTCTGAAAACCCCGTGTGCGGACAGGTCCCTGGCTTAGGGATGATAAGGGGCCGAGCAGTATCAGGTGTCGGCAGCAGGGAGCTGCCACAGCCACCAGGAAGCTCCACGCTCCCCCAAGGACCCCCTGGGCTCCCCCTCACCCCAGGGACCCCCCGAGCCGAGCCGAGCCCACTCACATGACGGCGCACTGGGCGAAGGACAGGTAGTTCACCAGCACGTCCAGCCCCTTGTTCTCATCGTTGAGGAACTCCCGCACCCACCTGCGGCACCAGGCACCCATCAGAGCCTGCAGGAGTCGGGGTCTCCCCCCAACACACCCCCCTGCACCATGGAGACCCCTGTCCCGGTACCGGGGAGGGCACCCCGGGGCTGCAGTGCTGGTTGCAGCGGTGCCGGCGCCAGCGCGGGGTTATCTGAGGAGCGCAGGGCAGGGAGGGCTTCATGTGGGGAAACGGACGCGGGTGCTGTGCTGGGAACCTCGCAGGGATTCGGGATTCCCCGACCCTTGGGAGGGTGTTTGGGGGTGCATTTGTGAGGTGCAAGGAGGGATGTGGGGTGCGCGGGGTGGGGGATTCACCCGGCAGCTTTGGGGGGCTCCCCAGACCTGCCCACAGCCGTGCGTCAGGGAGCCACGGGGGCCGCGGCCGCCCCTTTCCTGCCGCCGCCAGCCCCCTCGCCTCAGCCCGTTTCCTGTCTCCGGCTGCTGCTATTTTGGGTCCGTGGGCAGGGACGAGCGGGGCCGGCGACGGGGAACAGCCGGCACGTGCACGAGCCGCGCCGGGCACCACCGAGCCGCCCCGGGCGCTGCTGTGCCACCGGGAACCCGCCGCTGATGTCCTCAACACCCTCGGGACGGCCCCGTTCCGCCCGAGGCCCCGCGCAGCTCCGGAACATCCCGGTGCGGGTCGGGGTGTCACCGGCTCGGGGATGATGCCGACCGAGCCCTCCGGTCGGTCGGGAGGAGCCGGTCAGGATCTGGCCCACGCTGCCTCGTTCAGGGCGTCATCGCCGGCCCATCCGCCCCGGCATCCGCCCCCGGGAGCTGCCCGCGGGCCGGGGCAGGAACCGGCCCAGTTCCTGCAGCGCCTCCGGCTTCCCCTGCAGCTGTGCGCGGCTGCTGACAGGAGCCCGCAGTCCCCCCGGGACCCCGCACTCCATCTGGAACTCTGCACCCTGCTCCATGCCCGGTCTGGACTCCACAGCCCCTCCCTGAGACCCCACGACCCCTCCCCAGGACCCCACGACCCCTCCCCAGGACCCCACACTCACCCGATGTGATTCGTCCTCAGGCTGATCTCCAGCTCACGCAGCACCTTGGTCGACTCCTGCACCCTCCTCCTGAACTTCTGGGGGCAGAGCAAGGCTGAGCCGTGCTCCCCCAGACCCCCCTAAACCCCCTAAGGCTCCCCCAAACCCCCTAAGGCTCCCCCAAGCCCCCCAGCCCCTCACCTTCCGTGTGACACCCGGCTCCAGGAAGCTGCGCAGCTTCTGGATGTAGGCGTGGGGTGGACTCTTCACCTGGAACCGCTCCTGGCAGGAGGGGACAGAAGGGTGTGGGTGACACTGGGACAGCAGCACACAGCCCCCTCCCCAGAGACCCCATGGACCCCCCTCCCCAGCCCCCACCTGGTCACAGATGAGGTCCCACTTCTTCTCGTTGTCGTACTGGCGCAGGAGCCGGGCTTTGTCCGGGGGCAGGTTCATGGAGCTCTGGGGACAGAGTGGGGCTGTCACCCTGGGGGTGACAAGGGGCACCTAGAGCCATGGCACAGCCCCCTAAAAAAAGCACCCACAGCACAGCCAGGATCCCCTCTAAGGGCAGAACCCTGGATGCACCAGCAGGCGCAGAGGTGGCACGGGCACAGCAGTGCCACCGCAGCCACCAAATCTGCCCGTCCCTGACGCATCCTTCCTGTCTGCAGCCGCTTCCCAGCGACAAACCGCAGCCTCCCGACTGCGGCACCGGGCCAGGCACCGGCGCCAGCTCCCCAGGACACCGGACACGAGGCCGGGCACTGGGTGGCTGCTCGTTGGGAGGCTGGCACAAGTCCCAGCACACAGGTGCTTGCTCACTGGGACACACTGGGGACAAAGCCAAGCTCTGCTACTGGGTCGGGGTCACCCAGGGGGACCCCAGGATGGCACAGGACAAACGGGCTGCCACAGTGGGCAGCAGGGATGCCAGAGGGCCATGGGACTGCCCCGGTGGGCAATGCCACCAGCCTGGGGAGAGGTGCCAACCTAGGTGGGTGATGTCACCCCAGCGGGTGGTGGGAGATGCCAACCCGGTGGGTGATGCCACCCCGGTGGGAGATGCCACCCCGGTGACGCAGCCCCGGGGTAGCCCCTTTATCAGGAGCCGTCACCGCGGCTGCTCCACCCACCCCATTATCGAGCTCAAGTCGAGCCCTCCCCTGCTCACCCCGATCCCACGGAACCGCAGGAAACCGGGACAGAGCCTGGGCGAGGCCAAGCACCCCCGGGCAAGGGGTCCCGCGGGACACGCGGATTCCCACGGGACCGAGCCCCACCAGCACGGAGCAGCCAAAACCGCCCCTCAAAGGGGCACCATCCCCTCCCCAGAGGGCTGCGGTTATTCCCCCGCGGGCGCCAGTAAAATCCCGGGCCTCCCTGGGAATAGAGGCAGAAAGACCCCGGGTGGGGTCGAGGGGCACTCGCGGGGGGCTTTGAAGCTCAGCCGCCCGTCCCGGCGTTCCCGCCGCTTCGTTTCCTGCCTTTGTGGTGGGAGCGCGGCCGCTCCCGGCCGGGCACTTCCTCCGCCGCCGGCCCTACCGGGAGCCCCCACGGCTATCCCCGGACTGAATCCCACCGGGAAACGGCGCTACCGGGGCTGGAGCCCGCCCCGGGGCTGGGGGGCTCCGGGGCGGATCTTGGCCTCCGGGGGCCGCCGGAGCTCTATCACATGATGGAATATTTTCCACCCCCGGCAGCAGCCGGGACGGCACCGGGCGCTGCCGACGGCCGCGGGGACATTTTGCGGGGGGAGGTCTGGTGCCAGCACCCGGTAAACTGAAACCCCCGGTACCGGTGTCGCCCGGCGGGAGGTGTTTCCCCGCCTCCGCCACAGGCCCCGCGGAGACCGGCGGCCGCATCCGCCCCGCGTGGGATGCGGGACGGGCAGCGCCGCCGCGGGCGGGAGCCGCTCGTCACCGGCGGGACTGCCGGTGCCCCCCGTTGCCCCCGATTTCGGCTTTCAGAGCCCCGTGGGACCGCACTCGGCATTTCCTGCCAGGCTGCGGCTTCCGCTGGCGGCGGCTCCCACCGGGATGGCGGGGCCGGTTGCCGGGGGGCCGGAGGGCACCGGTGTCACCCAGGCGCGGTGTCCTCGCCGTGTCCCCTTCCCCACAAAACAAAGGCGGCGCCGCGGAGGGGCCACCGGGACGGTTCGTGGGCGAGCCGAGCGCCGGTGGGAGGCCTCCGCGGTGTTGGTGGTCCCGGGGGCACCGGAGCCACTGCCGAGCCACGTCCCGGGGCCGCGGTGGCACCGCGGTGGCCACCGCCCCGGCTGTGACAGCGGACCGGAGATCGCGCAGGGCATCCGCGCCCACCGGGAACCACTGCATTCACCGGGAAACCGGGAACCTTCACAGCCCGCGGGGAATCCCAGCCCCGCGCTCCCCCGCACCCGCGGAGAACCCCAACTCCAGCCCCGCGCGCTGCCCCGACGGGACTTTCCCGGTTTACGAAGTCCCCGGGCCTCAGGGGCTCCCGCGGTGGCACCGGGAGTGGCGTCACCCCCGGGGCTGTCCCGGGTGGGGTGTTCCCCGCGGCCCCGCGGCCACTGCCCACCCCCGCGGGCACCGGCGCTCCCCGCCCGCCCCTGGTGGCTCCGGGCGGCGGTGCCGTCCCGGCGGTGCCCGCTGCCCGCCAACTGGTCCAGGAGAGCGCATCGGGTGGAGCCCCGCGAAGGGATGAACCGGAGGTTGCTCAGCGGGAACACCGGCGGAGCGGCACCGAGGGGGCACACCGGGAACGGAGGGTGAGCACCGGGAACTGGGGAGCGCGGCCTCTCACCAGCACCAGGGCGAAGCGCTCCTCCAGCTCGCAGGGCTCCGGCATCGGCATCTTGCCCGGGGCGAACAACCCGGCTCCCCCCGGGGCCGCCGGCGTTCCCGGGCCCCGGGGCAGCGCCTCCCCGTCCGCGCTCTCCACGTTCCCCATCCCCGGCCCAGGCACCGGGGGGCGGTGGGGGAGGTTCAGCCCGTCGTGTCCGGCGCTGCCACCGCCTCCCGGTCCCGCCCCGCCCGCCCCGCCCGGTCCCGCCCCAGCGCCGCACGGCCGCAGCGGCGCCACCAGGGGGCGCCCTTCGGGGCAGCGGCGCCACCGGAGGGCGCCCGAAGGCCGGCGGCGAACGGGACGCTCCCATTGGCCGGGCCGCGCCCACGCTGACCAATCAGCGCCGCGGTCGCGCGCGGGGGCGGGCGCTGCTCGTCCAACGGCGGCGCTCGGGCGCTGTCCGGACCATGACGGCGGCTGTGACGAGCCCCGCCCCGGGCGCTGACGAAAGCCAATGGAATGAGGCTGAAGGCGGGACTAGGCGGGGTTTCAGCCAATGAGCGTTGGGGGCGTGGCGCAGAGCTCGGGGCCTGGCACGGACGGCGGACGCGGCGCAGGTGCGGGCGGGGGGCGCGGGCGAGGCGGGCCCGGGGCGGCCCCGGGGGTCCCAGGGCGGCTGCGGACCCCGGGCAATCCCCGCAACACCGCCCAGAACTCACCCCGGGCGGCCCGGGGAGGTCCTGCCCCCAGCAGGCCCCGTGCCGTGGGGGGCGGTGGGAGGGGTGGGGGGGGGGGGCGGAGGGCGCGCACGGGTTGGGCCCCGGGGGTCTCCGAGCGGTTTTAACGGGAGGATCGCGGGTGGATCAGGGGGGATCGGGGCGGCGGAGAGCACCGGGGCACCGCTGTTGCGGGGGGGTGTAGGAAGCAGCGGGTAAAGGTCGCTTGGAGCCGATCAGGGGCGGCAGCGGCGCTGGGGGTCCGGCCCCGGGTGCTGCTGCTGGCCCGGTACCGGCGCTCGGTGGGCCCGGCCGGATGGAACCGGCTGTCACTGGGGCCAGAGGGGCGGGGGTGAGCCCCGGGGTGGTCACACACACACACACACACACACACACACACACACACCCCCGCCGCCGCCACACCCCGGCCGGCACCGTCCCCACGGCCGCACCTCCGCCTGTGCTCTGCCCTCTGACCCGGAGCTTCCCCGGGGCCTGGTGGCACCGGCCCAGCCGTGGCAGCGCTCCAGTGCCGCTGTCCCGGTGTAACCTGTGCCGTGCTGGTGTGGGCAGGAGGGAGCTCCTCTCCTGGACCCCTCCCCTCGGCTGTTTAAAGCCCCCCCACCCATCAGCTCCTGCTCTCTTCTCTCCATCCCTTGGGGACACCTGGCTTGTGCCACTGGCCGGGCAGGTCGAGCTCCAGCAGGTGCCAGAGGGGACAGAGCCGGCCCAGCCGGCTGGACGGGGAGGAGGAGGAGGAGGGTGAGGAAGAGGAGGAGAAGGAGGAGGAGGAGGAGGCCCCGACCGGGAGCCTCCTGCCTGCCGGAGCCGCCTCTGGGGACGTCATTACGGGCTCTAATAGTCACCTGGCACAACGACGTTTCCAGCTGCCGGCAGCGCTCCCCACGGCCCCTGGGCGCTGCTCAGGGGCTCCCCTGGCCTCAGCAGAGCCCCGCTGCAGCATCCCCGAGGGCTGCCCTGGCCTTGCAACAGCCCTGCAACACCCCAGGGCTTTTGCAACACTCAGCAGTGCTTGCACCAGCAGGACAAGGAAAGCTCCGGAGCTCCCGGCAGCTCCCGCTGGGCTACTTTTGGGGGAAGTTTGGCAGCTTGGGGTGGGCTCCAGATCCTTCCTGAGCCCCCTCCACCATTTCCCCTCGCAGCTTTCAGCCCTGTGGAGCGGCCCTGGGCCCATCCCAGCCCGGCACCATGAACGTTTTTGACCGCAGCATCAACCTGGACGCTCTCTTCAAGTTCTCCCACATGTGAGCCACGCAGGGGCAGGGCAGGGGGCTTGGGGGCTCTGCCAGCCCTCCCTGCCCCTCTCACCGCCCCCTTCTCACCCCCTCCCCAGCTCGGCCTCCACCCAGGAGCACCTGAAGAGGGTCTATGGCAGCTTCGCCCTCTGCATGTTTGTGGCGGCCGCCGGCGCCTACGTCAACGTGGTGACTCACCTGTTCCAGGTGAGGGGCTTTTGGGAGGGCCACAGGTCCTGCAGCAGCCAGGTGAGGCAGTGCCCAGCCCTCCCTCACCTGTCTCTCTCTCCCTTCTCCCAGTTTGGGCTCCTGACCGGCCTGGGCTCGCTGGGGTTGATGGTTTGGCTGACGGCCACCCCGCACAGCCGTGAGACCGAGCAGAAGAGGCTGGGGATGCTGGTGGGCTTCGCCTTCCTCACAGGTAGGTGGGCACTGGGGATACCCCCCCGCGTATCCCATGGGACCCCCAAATCCTGCAGAGGGGCTGGATGAAGCCCATGGGACCCCCAAATCCTGCAGAGGGGCTGGATGAAGCCCATGGGACCCCAAATCCTGTAGAAGGGATGAAGCCCATGGGACCCCCAAACCCTGCAGAGGGGCTGGATGAAGCCCATGGGACCCCAAACCCTGTAGAAGGGATGAAGCCCATGGGACCCCCAAACCCTGCAGAGGGGCTGGATGAAGCCCATGGGACCCCAAATCCTCCAGAGGGGCTGGATGAAGCCCATGGGACCCCCAAACCCTGCAGAGGGGCTGGATGAAGCCCATGGGACCCCCAAACCCTGCAGAGGGGCTGGATGAAGCCCATGGGACCCCAAATCCTCCAGAGGGGCTGGATGAAGCCCATGGGACCCCCAAACCCTGCAGAGGGGCTGGATGAAGCCCATGGGACCCCCAAACCCTCCAGAGGGGCTGGATGAAGCCCATGGGACCCCAAACCCTGTAGAAGGAATGAAGCCCATGGGACCCCAAACCCTGCAGAAGGGCTGGATGAAGCCCATGGGACCCCAAATTCTCCAGAAGGGATCAAGCCCATGGGACCCCAAACTCTGCAGAGGGGCTGGATGAAGCCCGTGGGACCCCCAAACCCTGCAGAAGGGCTGGATGAAGCCTATGGGACCCCAAATCCTGTAGAAGGAATGAAGCCTGTGGGACCCCCAAATCCTGCAGAGGGGCTGGATGAAGCCTGTGGGACCCCCAAACCCTGTAGAAGAAATGAAGCCCATGGGACCCCCAAACCCTCCAGAGGGGCTGGATGAAGTCCATGGGACCCCCAACCCCTGCAGACAGGCTGGATGAAGCCCATGGGACCCCAAATCCTCCAGAAGGGATCAAGCCTATGGGACCCCAAACCCCACAGAGGGGCTGGATGAAGCCCATGGGACCCCAAACTCTGCAAAGGGGCTGGATGAAGCCCATGGGACCCCAAACCCCGCAGAGGGGCTGGATGAAGCCCATGGGACCCCAAACCCCCCCAGAATGGCTCTGGTGACACCCAGTTCTGTCCTTTCCAGGCATCAATCTGGGACCCCTCCTGCAAATGTGCATCTCCATCAACCCCAGGTAGGAGACACCCCCCAAACGGACCCCGTCCCTCACCTCCAGCTGCCACACAGATCCTGTTCCCCCCACTGATGGCCCTCAGCTGGCTCCAAAACCCCTCTGAGCCCCCTTCTCTTTGTCCCTCCACCAGCATCATCCCCACTGCCTTCCTGGGCACTGCCACCATCTTCGCCTGCTTCTCCCTGAGCGCCCTCTACGCCCGGCGCCGCAGTTACCTCTACCTGGGAGGTGAGTGGGGGGCTTTGGGGTGGGGCTGGGGGCTCCCTGTGGGTGCTGGGGGGCTCCCCAGACCCAGCCCTGACTCCTTGCCCTGGCCCTGCAGGTTTCCTGCTCTCTGGCCTCACCCTGATGCTTCTCTCCTCGCTGATCAACGCTTTTGTGAGATCCACCTGGCTCTTCACGGTGAGTCCCCGGATGGACAGACAGACAGACAGACAAGGTGAGACCAGCCAGGGGGCTGTCCCCACCTCACTGACCCCCCTCTCTTCTTGCCTCTCCCCCTTGCAGGCCAACCTGTACGTGGCTCTGATGATCATGTGCGGCTTCGTGCTCTTCGACACGCAGCTGATCATCGAGAAGGCGGAGAGCGGGGACAAGGATTACATCTGGTGGGTGCTGGGGACCCACGGCCCGGGGCTGGGGGGTGACACAGGGGGGCAGGGTGACCCCCCCTGAGCCTTCATCCCTCCTTCCTTCCCCCAGGCACTGCGTTGATCTCTTCCTCGATTTCGTCAACATCTTCCGGGAGCTTCTGATGATCCTGGGCATGTCCGAGGTAGGGGAGGGGGGCAGAGCAAGGGGGGACAGAGGGGATGGATTTAAAGCCCACGGTGAGCGTGGCCACTTTTGCTCTCACAGAACAAGAAGAAGGAGAAGAAGTGAAGCAGCTCTGGGCCGAGGCGGAGCCACCCCTGTGTCCCCGTGTCCCCTCCCATCCCTCTGTCATTAAAGGGGCCGCGCTTTGCTGCCGAGGAAGCAGCCAGAAGCTTTAGCACCTCGTGGGTTTTATTTTTTTTTTTTTTTCCTCCTGTTCAGCTTTTTTTTTTTTTTTCTTTTCTTTTCTTCTCTTTTTTTTTTTTTTTTTTTGGATTAAAAAACCAGCCAATTCGTGGATCTCCTGCTGGAGTTTGGCTTCCCCTTGGTTTTCCCCCTTGGAGTGGTTGATCACCCATTTGTATCCTCTTTCCTTGGGAGGTTTGTTCCCCAGCCCCACCCCGGGGTGTCACCCTTCCCCAGGAGGCTCTGAGGTCCCAAAACCAGCCCCTCCCGGGGGGGGGGAGTTGTTGGTGAGACCTCCCCCCCCCGCCCCTCCCTCAGCCAAAACTCATCGGTGGAACCTCCCCTTCAGCACCAGTGCCAAGACATGAAGGTGTGTGCTGGGAGGGGGACACGGCATTCCCGGCGCTCCCAGCCCCGCCACCTCCGCTCTTTGTACAACAACGGGATGATTCAATAAATCGCTCAGAACTCCAAACTCTGGCTCCCCCCCTCTTTCCATCCCGCCCGTGTCTGTCCGTCCACCCCCCGTGTCCGTCTGTCCATCCCCCGTGTCCATCCGTCCATCCCGCCCGTGTCCGTCTGTGCATCCACCCCCCGTGTCCGTCTGTCCATCCCCCGTGTCTGTCCATCCCCGGTGTCCGTCCGTCCATCCCCCGTGTCCGTCTGTCCATCCCTGGTGTCCGTCCATCCCCCGTGTCCGTCCGTCCATCCCCCGTGTCCGTCTGTCCATCCCGCCCGTGTCTGTCTGTCCATCCCCGGTGTCCGTCCGTCCATCCCCCATGTCCATCCCTCCACCCCCCGTGTCCGTCCGTCCACCCCCCGTGTCCGTCTGTCCATCCCAGGTGCCCGTCTGTCCATCCCCCCGTGTCCCTCCACCCCCCGTGTCCGTCCATCCACCCCCCGGTGTCCGTCCATCCACCCCCCGTGTCCGTCCGTCCATCTCCGTATCCATCCATCCATCCCCCGTGTCCGTCCATCCATCCCCCGTGTCAGTCTGTCCATCCCCCGTGTCCATCCCTCCACCCGCCGTGTCTGTCCGTCCATCCCCCGTGTCCGTCCGTCCATCCCCCGTGTCCGTCCGTCCATCCCCCGTGTCCATCCATCCATCCCGGCCTCCCCGGGGCGCAGGGACACAGCGGCTGCACCATCCACCTGTATAAATAACCCAGGCTGGGGGGGCGGCTTTATTTGAGTTAAAAACCCATCGGCGGGGGTCGGGGGGTGGTGGTGGGGGGCTGTACAGGGCCGTAGCACCATCGGGAGAGAGCCGGGAGAGGGAGCCGGGGACACCGGACACTCCCAAATCCGGGCAGCACCCTCAGAGCAGGAGCGGGGGAGCAGCGGGGACGGGACGGGGGTGGTGGGAGGTGGAAGACGTGGGAGCGGGGCCGGGGGCAGCTCAGCCCTGGCTGCCGCAGGAGGAGAGGCTGTCGTAGAGCGAATCGCTGAGGGATTCCGAGTGTTCCAACCCGGCGGGGCCGTGCCCTCCGTCCCGGGACCGCGCCTCCGTGCTGCCCTCGTCCCCCACGTCTGAGGCGCTGGGGGTCCGGCTGCTGCTGGTGCTCAGGGCAGGGGGCAATGGTGGGGGGGCTTCTGGGGATGCCCCTCGATGCCCCTCCGGGCTGCACACGGGGGCCTGGGGAGGGACAGCGTGGGCAGAGGGGGTTGCCTGTGCTAATGACACCCACTCAATCTCATCCCTCTTGGAATATCTGCACCCCCCCACCACCACCAAAACATCAGAGGGTCGCTTTAACCGCCCCCCCACCCCCCAGATGTGAGGCACATCTGGCAAACGATCACAGAACCCCGGTGGGGAGTGTTCCCCCCATATCCTCTCCCCACGGCTCCCCGTGGCTTCTCCATCCCCACAGCACGGGCACTCTGGGGTCCCTCTGCTGGGGTTTTGGGGTCCTGCTCCAGAATTTCACTGTCCTCACTCTGGAGTTTTGGGGAACCCCCCCTCAAGGTTTTGGGCTACTCCAGGATTTGGGGAGGGGGTGTCCCATAACCTGCCCTTACCTGCACCGGCCGATGCAGCCCCTCCAGCCCCCCGGGAGGGCACACGAAGGGGTCAGCAGCACCGCAGGCTTTGGCATTGGGGAAGGTCCAGTTCTTGCTCTGCTGGACGCGCCGCGCCTTCCTGCTCTCATCCCCGGGGTCTGTGGGAACAACGGGGGGGGCAGCGCTGAACCCTGCAGGGCCCCCACGCCCCCCTCCCCACCGTGGGAGCACCTTCACCAGGGTGGGACACCCACCTTGGGGTGCAGCGCGGTGGCCGTGCGAGCTGGGTGGGGCAGGGAGGCGACAGCTCGGAGCGCTCCGGTGTTTTCCGGGCAGCAGCAGCTCCTCGGCGCTGGGCACCTCCCGCTCCAGCGTCCGGGCCTTGCGCGGCACTTTGGTGGTGACAGCGGCCGGCACGGCCCCCCCGGGCAGCGGCTCGGGGCGGCCCCGCGGTTTGGGGGTGCTTTTGGCGGGGACCCCCCCGTAGTCGGGGGGCGGGAAGGTCCCGATCCCGCTGTCCAGCGTCCGCGTCAGAGACCCGCAGGCTGCGGCACAAGGGGAGGGGTCAGCACCGGGGGGGTTCACCTTGGTGCCCCCGCTCTGCCCTCAGCTCCCCGTCACCCTCCTCACCGGCGAAATGCTGCGACGTCCCCGACTCGGACAAGCTCTCGTCGGACGGGAGCTCATCCCGGAGCCCCACGTCGGGCACCTGCGGGGAGGCAGAGGCTGAGCGGCTGCGGGGTCCCCCCTCCGGAGCGGAGGCCTGAGGGCTGCAGGGGGGTCCTCACCTTGTCCGAGGGCTCCCGCAGGTGTCCCACGATGCCGTTGCGGGGCGGGCGGCAGAGCCGCGGTTCTTTGGCGTCGGGCGGGACCCTCCGGAGGTCACAAAGCTCCCGCTTGTGCTCCAGGCGGGTCTCGTAGGGGACGTCCTTCCCGTCCACCCTGCGGGGAGGCACCGATCAGCGGGACACCGCACCCCCACCCCTACCCCGAGGGGAACCAGGTGGGAGCTCACCTGTCCAGCAGCTGCTGCATGAAGGTCTCGGCCGTCACCTCCTGGTACATGACGGGGAGGGGGCCGGGACCCCGCGGGGGCCCACGGGGACGCCCCTTCTCCAGCGCCAGTCCCTGCAGGAAGGCGTGTTCCTCCCGCAGGGCCTTCCGCAGATCCTCCGCCTTCTCCATCAGCTTGGAGATGTTGAGACTCTCGGCTTCCAGCTTGCGGGCCGCCAGCTTGACCTCTCGGCGAAGGGGCGCGGGGGTCCCAGCCCACTCGCGCCCGCGCCCGCCGTCCCCGCGCCGGCTCAGCGCCGGCAATTTGCTGCGCCTCAGCCCGAACCAACTCGCCAGCCCGGCAGCCTTGCCCTTGGCCTCGGCTCCCGGCGCCCGCTCCTGCCCCTGCAGCCGCAGCACGTTCTCCTCGATGCCCTTCATCACCTTCTCCTCGATGGCCGAGTGCCCCGCGGCGCTCGGCGCCGGCCCCCCCATGGGCTCGGGCTCCGCGGGGGTTTTGTGGGGACCCCCGGCGGCCTTGGCGCCCGCCGGCTCCTCGCCCCGCGGTGCCGCGGCTTTGCCCGCCTTGGTGGGCAGCTTGGTGGGGCTGCCGTGAGGGCTGCGGGAGGCCTTGGCAGGGGGTGTAGGGGGGGTCCGCGAGGGGGCTCGGCCGGTGCCGGGGCGCCCCTTGGCCCCCGCCTTGCCGGGGTCGCCCATGGAGCCGGAGGAGTAGCAGCGAGCCAGGGGTTCTGCGCCGTGCGCTGGCTCGGGGTGTTTCAGGCTGCCCCCCAAACCCCCCCGGGGCGGAGGGCGCAGCTCGGCCCCGTGGCCCCGTTCGGGCCGCCCCGGGCCGGGCGGTTCGCGGCCCTCAGCCCCCCGCAGCTTGCCCAGGGCGGCCAGGCGCTCCTTGAAGGGCAGGTAGCCCGGTTCGGGGGGTTTCTTGCCAGGGCGGCGGCAGGGAGCCGAGCCCCCCGTGCCGCGGCGGGAGCTGGGGGGTGAAGCCGCCGCTCGCTCCCCGCCGGCCACGGGTCCCGGCGGCCCAGGGGGCTGCTCGACCGCCTCGAAGGTGCGGGGGTGAGGGAAGGCGGGGGGCTCGGCGGAGCCGGGCTCGGGGGGAGCATCGGGGGATGGGCGGCGGCTGAGCGCCGGGGAGGCCTCGGGGTGGGCGCCGCGACAGGGGATCTTGGAGGGGTGGGCGAGCTGGGGGCTGAGGCGCAGCCCCGCGGGGGAGGGCGGCAGTTTGAGAACCTTGCTGGGGGAGGGCAGTGGGTTGGGGACGCCCCCGGGTGAGAGCGGGGTGAAGCCCCCCTCCGGGCTCTCCTCGCCCGGCGTGTAGAGTCCCAGGTAGGCGGGGTGCTCCCCTCGCCGCTGCCGCGGGGGTCCCCCCGGGGCTTCCCCGTTGCGCCGGCAGCAGCCGCCGCCCTCACCTCGCAGCAGCCGCTCGGCCAAGGCGCTGAGCAGAGCCCCCCGTGGCGGCCCCCCTTCCTCCGGAGAGGAGCAGGGGCTGCCCTCGGTCCCCCGCCAGCCCCCCGCAGCCACCGGCCCCCGCAGTGGGCAAGGGGGCCAAGCCAGGGCTGCGCAGGGCTCGGGGGAGCCGGGGGAGGCCGGAGGGGGCCCCAAGAGCGGGTCTGTCTCCTCCAGCTTGCGCAGCACCTCCAGGATTTGGGCTTTCTTTTTGAAGAAGGGGGACAGGGCATCCAGGGGTGGGGCGCCGGGGCTGAGCCCAGGGCTGCCTGAGGGCACCGGCGGCAGCACCTGTGGGGAGCGGAGAAGGTCACCCTGTGAGCAGCTGGCACTAAGGCCCCTGGTACCAGAGGGGGACACGCTGGAAACACAGAGAAGGACACAACAGGCTTTGGGATGGGGACACAGTGGGGACAGGGACATCCAGGGCAACGGGTTTTGGAGCCAGAGACATCACAGACGGAGGGGCTTGGGGAGGTGGACACCACGGAGAGGTGACACCGCAGGGACCACAGGGACAGGGACCCTGTTGAAAGGGTGATGCCATCTGACACCACAGATCCAGAAAGGGGGACAGGAGAGGACACCGTGGGCCTGGGAAAGCCACGTGTCACGGGCCTGGTGACACCAACACACTGGGAAAAGACAATGGGGAAGGGGGTGACACAGCCCAGAGAGGGGAACACCAGGACAGGAGGGGGTGGGGAACACCAGCACCCACCTCAGGCAGGGACAGACAGAGGCCAGGGAGCAGCGGCGGGGGCTGCTGCTCAGCAGAGCCTGGCTGGGGGGTGACAGGGACATCTGGGGGTGCTGGCACCGGGTGCAGCGGCAGCTGGAGAGGAGAGAGACGCTGTGTTCAGCTTTTGGGGGGTGGGGGGTTCTGCCCCACGCCTGCCCCCCCCCAAGCCCTGATGCAGCCCCAGGCACACCTGGGGGAGGGAGCCAGTGGAGAGCTGCAGCTTCTGCTGGAACAGGTCGCTCAGCACCTGGTTCTGCCGCTCCAGCTCGAAGACGCGTTTCTTCAGCTTGATGCACTCCTCACGCAGGTCCTGGCCGGGGTGTGGGGGCTCAGCCAGGACACCTGGAGCCCCTCAGCACCCTCCCAGCCCCCCTCCCCGGGCACCCTCCTGACACCCACCTTCTGGTTGAGCAGCGCCTGCACCACGTGGTTGGCAACCTGGGGAGGAGAGGGGAGGTGTGGGGTGGGGCACAGGGCACACGCAGCCTCGTGGCCAGGCACACGCGTGTGCACACGCGTGCCACCTCTCCGGGTGTCACACAGTACCTCGTCCAGGCAGCGTTCGTAGGTCTCTCGCTGGTTCTCATTGGCCTGGGCCAGGGCTGAGTTCTCTGCCTGGAACAGAGCAGGGGGACACAGTGGACACATCCCCGTGGCACCAAGCAGAACCTCTGCCCCCTGCACGGCAGGACGGGGCTGCCCCAGGAGCAGGGCCATGGGAAGCAGGATCCATCACCACGGTGTCCAGACCGTGGGCTCCATGGCACCAGCCACAGCTGCCCAGTGCTCCTGCGCCCTGGAGGTTCCCATTCCTACCTCCAGCTCCCGCAGGCGCTGCAGCAGCTCATGGCTGGTGCCCGTCTCTCCCAGCCCTGCCGGGCTCCCGGCTCCCGGCGCCTCAGCCACGCTCTCTGACATCGCTGCTGCGGGGGACACGCGTCACCACGGGGTCCCTGCTGGCCCCCCCGGCCGTGGCACCTGGCCTGAGGCACCCGCAGGCCCTGCACAGCCCGGCCCTCTCTTACCTGGCTTCGGGTGTCCCCAGCCCCGTCCCTGTGCGGTGTCACCTGCTGGGGAGAGCTGGGTTGAGGAGGGGGATGGAGCCTCGGAAGACCCCGAGGGCCGAGTCCTGATCCCAGCGGCAGCAAGAGCAGCAGGGACGCCCCCCCCCTGCTGCCCACCTCCTTCCCGGTGGTACAGAGGAAGCCGATCGGCCCAGGGATGCCCGGGACCGGGATCAGGACCAGCCCTGGGGCCCCGGGATGTGCAGCACCACCGGGACTGGGGCCGGCATCAGCCCCGGGGCTCCGGAGCACCGCTGTGCCGCAAGGACCGGGACCGCCACCGGCACAGGGTCACAAGGATGCGCGGGACCACCGGGACCGGAATCGGCACCAGCCCCGGGGCACCGGGACGTGCAGCACCTCCGGGGTACCGGGATACGCAGCACCCTCGTGCCTGACCTCGGCCCCGGGGCACCGGGATGCGCAGCCCTGGTTCACAGGACCCCCGGCGTTCAGATGGGCCCCCCCCACCAGTGCCGCACACCCCCCGCTCCACCCCGGGCTCCCCCCGCCGCCGGTGCCGCTGCGTCCCCGCGCTGAGCCCCGGCCCCGGCCCGTACTCACACCAGGGGCTCCCGGCGGCACCGCCGGTCCCGGCTCAGAGCGGCCCTGGGGCCGGTCCCGGCGACGGCGGCGTCTCCATCCCGGCCCGGCCCGGCCGCGCTATTGTTGGGAGGCGGCGGCGGCGGCTCCGCCTTCCCGCCGCGGCCGGGGAGGAGCCGGGACGGAGCCACCGCCTCCCCCGGTGCGCGGCTCCGCCAGCGCCAACCCCGGGAAACCGGCGCTGGGGCCCCCGGCAGCGGCGGCACCGGCACACCGGCAATCATCCCGGGGAGAGGAAGCGCCGGGAATCCCCCCCGCGGCGCCGGTCACGGCCGGAGGGACGCGGCGGGGCACGGAGGGATCCCCCCCAGGGCATCCCGGAGCCGCTGGAGGCACTCCCGGAGCCCGGGGAGCCCGCGGGGAGCCCCCAGGGGTGGCGGGCGCGGGGTCGAGCCGTGACCCCCGGCCCTGACCCCCACCCCTCGCCCCTCGAGGGTGAGGTTTTGGGGTTTTGGGGGTTCACACGGGGCCACGCGTCCCCGGTTCACCCGGACCCCGCGGCGCCGCTGCGGGGAGCGGGGGGCTCGGTTGGACGAGGGAGACCGGAGGGGACAAGAGAATGCTCCGAGGGTGATGCGGGGGAACAAGAAGAGGGTCTGGGGGTGATGGAGGGACAAGGGGAAGGTCTGGGGGGACACGGGCAGAACCTCGCCCGTGCTGTCCCCATCCCCTGCGGCCCCGTGGGGTGAAGCCACGCGGGTCCCTGTGGTCCCCATTGTCCCTGAGGTGCCCGTGGGCCCCTCGCCTGCCCCCCGCGCAGGAAGCGGCCCCGGGGCCGGCGGCTCCGGCTGCGTCACGGGGGGAAGTGAGGCTCTGTCTGGAGGGGAAGAGCAGCCCGCGGCCCCCCCAAGCCCCCGGCGGGGACAGCCGGGGGGGCCCCGACAGATGGACAGCGCGGCCATCCCCTCCCCCAGCGTGGGGCCCCGCGGGGGCAGCGCGAGGGTCCCAGTGGGGAGGGGGACACGGCTCTGGCACAGCCAGGGCCACCCAGAGCCCGTGTCCCCTCCCCAGTAACCCCCGGTCACTGTGGGGACACGGCGTGGGGACACGATGCCCAAAGCGCAGCCCAGGACGTGCCAGCGTGGCTGTGACGGGCTGGCCCTGGCCTGCCCCACACCAGGGTCTCCCCATGGCGACCCCGGGGACAGGGCATGACAGTGCCCCGAGTGTCCCCAACCCTGCTTGAGCTGCTCTAGGGGCAGCCAGGACACGCTGGGGACAAGTCCAGGGACAGCCAGGATGCACCAGGGACAGCAAGGACACCCTGGGGACAGCCGGGATGCACCAGGGGACAAGTGGGATGTGCTAGAGAAACAGCCTCGGGGTGCAGGGACACATCGAGGACAGCTGGGACTGGCAGGGACACGCAGGGACAGCCGGGGATGCGGTGGGGACACTGGGGACAGTCAGGATGTGGTGGGGACAACAGAGACACAGGCAGGGGACAGCCGGGGATGTACTGGGGACACTGGGGACAGTGGGGGACACCCCAGGGACAGCCGGGAGGCAGTGGGGACACTGAGGACACCGCAGGGACAGTCAGGATGCAGTCGGAACGTGCCAGGAACAGTCGGGATGCAGTGGGGACACCAGGGGAGAGTCAGGGTGCACTGGGGACAGCCGGGGTGCAATGGGGACACTGGGGACACCCCCGGAGACAGGCGGGGTGCAATGGGGACACTGGGGACACTGGAGACACCCCAGGGACAGTCGGGATGCACTGGGGACACCCCGGGGACAGCCGAGGTGCAATGGGGACACTGGGGACACCCCCGGGGACAGGCGGGGTGCAATGGGGACACTGGAGACACCCTAGGGACAGCCGGGATGCTCTGAGGACACCCCGGGGACAGCCGGGATGCTCTGGGGACACGCCGGGGACAGGCGGGGTGCAATGGGGACACCCCTGGGGACAGGCGGGGTGCAATGGGGACGCTGGTGACACTGGGGACACCCCAGGGACAGCCAGGATGCTCTGGGGACAGCGGGGACACCCCCGGATGCACCGGGGACAGCGGGGAGAGCCGAGGGCACAGCGGGGATGCACCGGGGGGCACCGGGGACACGCGGAACGCCACCGACCGGCCCACCCCCGCCGTTCCCCCGGGCTCAACCCCCACCCTCCCACGGCACGATCCGGTGCCCGGAGGCCACGGATGCCCCCCCCCCAACACCCTTCCCGGCCTCCGGTGCCCCCGAGGAGCGCCCCGATCCCCCCCGGCCCCCCCGCCGCGGAGCGACCGGACTCACCGGGGGCTACGGCGGGGCCGGGACGGCATGGCCGGGGCTGGGACCGGGACCGGGGCGGGACCGGCGGCGGCGGTGACGTCATGGCTCCACCGGGCCGGCCCCGCCTTGCGCCCCCGCCGCCGCCAATCCGCGCCCCGGGCACCCCCCCCCGCCCCGAATCCCCCCCTTCCCGTGATCCCCGGAGCCGCCCCAGACGGAGCCGGTACCGGAGCCGGTACCTCCGCCCCTCTTTCCTCCCGGCGGGAATCGGTACCGAGCACCGGGATCGCGGCTGCCCCGGGATGGGACCGCATCCCCCCCGCCCGAAACCGAAATAAAGGGTGACCCCCGCCCCCCAAAGGGACTCCCCGGTAGCGGGAGTCGGGGTCTGGCCGCAGCAGGGTCCCCCCCCTCCCCGGGAGGACACCGAGCCCCCCCCAGAGCAGCTCCCCAAGCCTTCGGTTCATCCACAGGACACGGGGACACCGAGCACCCAACCTGCATCGCTTTATTGTGGGGAACCCCGCGGCACGGAACCTCTGTCCCCCAACCCCCCCCCAAAAAAATCACAGGGTCACATCACCCCCCCGCCCCCCCCCCAGGGTACAGCGGGGTGTGGCAAAGGATCGCAGAACTCCAGCGATTCCCCTCGCAGAAGGTCTGGAGAGCCCATCCTGTGGTTTCAGGGGGTCCCTGTGGCTCCAGGAATCCGCAGAGCTGCAGCTCATCCTGGCACTGGAGCAGGACTCCAGCACCCGAGTGCCCCCCAGAGCCCAGGCTGAGGGTCCCCTGGGTGCAGAGACCCCAGGCTGAGGGTCCCCCGGGTGTGCAGACCCCAGGCTGAGGGTCCCCTGGGTGTGCAGACCCCACACTGAGGGTCCCTCGGGTATGCAGAGACCCCAGGCTGAGGGTCCCCTGGGTGCAGAAACCCCACACTGAGGGTCCCCTGGGTGCAGAGACCCCAGGCTGAGGGTCCCCTGGGTGTGCAGACCCCAGGCTGAGGGTCCCCTGGCTGTGGAGACCCCACACTGAGGGTCCCCTTGGTGCAGAGACCCCAGGCTGAGGGTCCCCTGGCTGTGGAGACCCCACACTGAGGGTCCCCTTGGTGCAGAGACCCCAGGCTGAGGGTCCCCTGGGTGTGCAGACCCCACACTGAGGGTCCCTCGGGTATGCAGAGACCCCAGGCTGAGGGTCCCCTGGGTGCAGAAACCCCACACTGAGGGTCCCCTTGGTGCAGAGACCCCAGGCTGAGGGTCCCCTGGGTGTGCAGACCCCAAGCTGAGGGTCCCCTGGGTGCAGAAACCCCAAGCTGAGGGTCCCCTGGGTGTGCAGACCCCACACTGAGGGTCCCCTGGGTGCAGAGACCCCAAGCTGAGGGTCCCCTGGGTATGCAGACCCCAGGCTGAGGGTCCCCTGGGTGTGCAGACCCCGGTGCTGCCGGGCTCAGCTCACAGCCCCCGGCTCCAGGCTCCCGTTGGCAGCTGCTCCCCGGGCTGGGGTGGACGAGGCTGCTTCCTCTGGCTGCTGCTGCTGCTGATCCCGGGGCTGGAACGGGAGGTGACTCTGCTGTGGGGACAGGGACAGGGACGGGGTGTTGGCCATGCTGGGACACAGCCTGAGGGGGTGTCTGCTCCCACACGAATTGGTTCTTCCACGGGATGGGAGCACCAACAGACCGGGAGAAGTTTTCCTCTGGGCTCCTGCTTGAAACCAACGGCTACAGCAAACCGGGGGTCTTCAGTCAGAGCCCCCCCGACCCCACCACCCCAAAACGTGGCTTTCACCCCAGGAGGCAGGACAGGGGGGTGGGTGACATCACTTCTCCCTGTGGGGACACCCCAAAGAAGTTCTAGGATCCAGGAGAAAATTTCAAGTTATTCTAAGGGAAGAAAGGAGAACCCCTGGCCTGAGAAACAACTTTCCTAAAAAAAAATAAAAAAACCCCAGCTGGGATGAAGAGGTTCCAACAGCAGGCAACCCCCCCACCTTGGCCAGACATCATCCCCAGCACAAGGGTGGCACTGAGCCACCCACAGAGCCACCTCAGGGGCCAGCCTCAGCTGCCACTGCCACCCTGGCACTCGTAATGCCATCCAGACTGTGGGCACACCCAAGCTCTGGAGCTGCTGTGTGGCAGAGGAGCCCCCCCATGGACCTGTCAGCCTGGAGGGAGGAAGAGGAGGGGGAGAAAAAAAACCCATCTGGGAAGGGTGGGGGGCAGTCCCTGCAGCCCTACCTGTGCAGAGCCCTCGGCTGGAGGCAGGAGAGGGGTGGAGGAGCTGCCCCTGTCCGGCTCCTCCAGGGCCAGGATGTCGATGGGAGCCTCGGCCATGTCCCGCAGGGAGGGGTTGAGGGTGACAGAAGGGTCAAAGAGCAGAGGGGATGGGGGGCACTGCATCCCATCGCCCACCACGTCCAGGTCCTGGCAGGGAAAACAGCAGAGCGGCTCATCAGGAGGGGTCTTCGATCCTCTGAAGCAGCAGGGAAGGGAGGAAGGCAGGGAGGAGGAGGAGGAGGAGTGGGCACCATGCAAGTGAAACCCCCGGCCAGAAGGCAGGAACACACCCCAGGAACCTTCTCCTTCTCCTGGAATGCCACGAGCCTGGCTGGCACTGCTGAGGACAAGGCATGGGACACACCACGAGGAGCCCAGCGTGATGTCCCCAAAGTGTCCCTCGAGCACCTGGAATGGCTTCGAGCAAGGGTCCAGCCACACCCTTCTGGGGACCCCCAGAGCAGTCAAGTTGCCCATCTTCAGGTTTTGACCACATCCCAGGGGACCCCCAGAGCAATCCCTGCTCTCCAGGGTGTCACACACATCCCAGGGGACCCCCCCAGAGCAATCCCTGCTCTCCAGGGTGTCACACACATCCCAGGGGACCCCCAGAGCAATCCCTGCTCTCCAGGGTGTCACACACATCCCAGGGGACCCCCAGAGCAATCCCTGCTCTCCAGAGTGTCACACACATCCCAGGGGACCCCCAGAGCAATCCCTGCTCTCCAGAGTGTCACACACATCCCAGGGGACCCCCAGAGCAATCCCTGCTCTCCAGGGTGTCACACACATTCCAGGGGACCCCCAGAGCAATCCCTGCTCTCCAGAGTGTCACACACATCCCAGGGGACCCCCGGAGCAATCCCTGCTCTCCAGGGTGTCCCACACATTCCTGAGGGTACCTGGAGCAATCCCTGCTCTCCAGGGTGTCACACACATCCCAGGGGACCCCCAGAGCAATCCCTGCTCTCCAGGCTGTCCCACACATTCCAGGGACCCCCAGAGCAATCCCTGCTCTCCAGGCTGTCCCACACATTCCAAGGGACCCCCAGAGCAATCCCTGCTCTCCAGGGTGTCACACACATCCCAGGGGACCCCTGGAACAACCCCACCCTCTCCTAGGATGCCACACCTCCTCCACTTGCCCTGACACCACAGATGGGGATGGACAGGCTCTGAGGGCTCCTCCATCTGCCCTCCCTGAGGAGGGGAAGGGCTGGGATTTGTTTTGGCTCCCAAGGGAGGGTTTGACACGAGGGTGAGATTCCCGTGACTCACGAGTGGCACTTCCCCAGCCTGCTGTGATGTCAGACACAACACAGATGCCCCCGGCAGCTTCCAGGGATCCGCAGCATTCCAGAGGGAGCTTGGAACCCTCTCAAAGGACAGGATGAGGGGAAAACAGCCCCGTTTTTCCTTTCTAACCCCCCAAAAAACCCACCCCCTGTTTGCACAGAAAGGAGTTGGGATCTGGTCTGAGCCCCCTCCCAGCCTGGATGAAGCTCCTGCTGCTGCTGGGATCCCTCCTGCAGCACCAAACTCCAGAGTGCAGCCAAGGTTTGCCTCCAACAGCCTCAGGAGCAGCCAAATGCTGAGGGGACACCTCGCTCACAGGAGCAGCTCCCATGGATCCTGGGGCTTTGGTTTTGCCTCAACGCATTCCTGAGGATTGGAAGTGAGTTGGCTGCAGTGCAGGATGATGCCACAATAATCTGGGGATTAAAATCTTCCTGTTTTCCTCATGCGAGAGAAAATGGGGGTGGGGGGAAAATCCTCTTTTTAAGAGGCCCCTAAAGGGATTTAAATGAGCAAAGCCATTCCAAAGGAACTGCAAGAGCTCCCAAACCTTCTGCATTTTCACAGAATCCCAGGATGCTCTGGATTGGGAGGGAATGTAAAGTTCCATCCCTGCTATGGGCAGGGACACCTTTCACTATCTGAGGTTGCTCCAAGCCCCCTCCAACCTGGCCTTGGACACTGCCAGGGATCCAGGGGCAGCCCCAGCTGTTCTGGGCACTCTGTGCCAGGATCCCACCATCCTCACAGGAATTCCTTCCCAACATCCATCTAACCCTGCCTCTGGCAGTGGGAAACCATTCCCCCTTGTCCTTGGCACTCCCATCCTTGGTCCCAAGTCCCTCTCCAGCTCTCTGCAAACACTGGAAGGAGCTCTAAAGCCTGCCTAGATCCTTCTCCAGAGGCTGGACACCCCCAGCTCAGCTCCAGAGCTGTTCCAACCCTTGGAGCATTCTCCATGGCTTCCTCTGGCCTGTTCTGGGCACCCTGTGCCAGGGTCCCACCATCCTCACAGGAATTCCTTCCCAACATCCATCTAACCCTGCCTCTGGCAGTGGGAAACCATTCCCCCTTGTCCTTGGCACTCCCATCCTTGGTCCCAAATCCCTCTCCAGCTCTCTGCAGACACTGGAAGGAGCTCTAAAGCCTGCCTAGATCCTTCTCCAGAGGCTGGACACCCCCCAGCTCAGCTCCAGAGCTGTTCCAGCCCTTGGAACATTCTCCATGGCTTCCTCTGGCCTGTTCTGGACACCCTGTGCCAGGGTCCCACCATCCTCACAGGAATTCCTTCCCAACATCCATCTAACCCTGCCTCTGGCAGTGGGAAACCATTCCCCCTTGTCCTTGGCACTCCCATGTCCCTCTCCAGCTCTCTGCAGACACTGAAAGGAGCTCTAAAACCTGCCTAGATCCTTCTCCAGAAGCTGGACACCCCCCAGCTCGGCTCCAGAGCTGTTCCAGCCCTTGGAGCATTCTCCATGGCTTCCTCTGGCCTGTTCTGGGCACCCTGTGCCAGGGTCCCACCATCCTCACAGGAATTCCTTCCCAACATCCATCTAACCCTGCCTCTGGCAGTGGGAAACCATTCCCCCTTGTCCTTAGCACTCCCAAGTCCCTCTCCAGCTCTCTGCAGACACTGCAAGGGGCTCTAAAGCCTGCCTAGATCCTTCTCCAGAGGCTGGACACCCCCCAGCTCAGCTCCAGAGCTGTTCCAGCCCTTGGAACATTCTCCATGGCTTCCTCTGGCCTGGCTCCCAGCAGCTCCTCCTGTGCTGAGCAGCCCCAGACCTTCCAGCTGGGCAGAGAGGGCAGCAGCTGACAGCCACTTACATCGCTGAACTCCAGGGGCAAACTCTCGGTGGGCTGGAGCTCGGCGGCGCTCAGGTAGAGCTCGGTGGGAGCAGCCCCCAGCTCCTGGGGGACAGCCAGGACCTGCTCTGGCACGTACATCTGAGGGGGCAGGCGGAGGTGCAGGGGGCAGCAGGGCTCTTCAGACAGGCTGACGGGCACGGGTTTGTTGCAGGGAACTTCCTCCGAGCCTTGGCAAGGCTTGAAGAGCGTCTGGTTTGTGTCCTGGCAGATATCTGGGAGAAGGGAGGTCAAGGGAAGCGGCAGAGATGCATCCAGAGGGATAAAACCTTGAGGAAATGCTCCCAGTTCCCCTTCCCACAGTGTTAAACCCACTCCCATTTTTCCCAACTCCCATTTCTCCTCCCAGGTCAGGAATCCAGAGGCCAGAGCTGCACCCCAACTGCAGCCAGGGATGTGGGTGACATAATTTCCACGATGGAAATCTGGGACAAACAGGCACAGCCTCCTCGCCTTATCCCCTCATGGGGGCTGGGAGATGTGGCTGGATCCCTGGAAACCACTCAGATACTCAGCTGGATGTCACAAAGGCACAGGATTAACTTTTGTTTGCAGACATCCATGGAAAAGGATCAGCTCCAGCCCCACAGGCAGGGAGATCCCAGCACACACACACACACACACACACACACAATGCCTTCTCCACAGCCAGGAGTTGAGTTATGGGATTTCTATCTTCCCAGTGGAAAACCTGTTCCTGCCAGAGGTGTAAATGGGATTTCCTGCCTTTAATCCCAAGCAGAAACAACGGCTGCAATTGTATCACGCTTGCAGAATGATCCAGAGGCAGAGGAACTACAGATCAAAACCCAGACTGCTCTGACTCCATCACTTTCCAATTCTCTCCTCCTCCTCCCACACCCATTCTTTTCTTCCAAGCCCCATTCTGATCCAATCCTTCTTTTCCAACCCCTTCCCTCTCTTCCAACTCCATCCTCTTCTGACTCCATTCCTCCTTTTCATCCTCTTTCAATCTTTCTCTTCTTCCCACCCCTTCTTTTTCCAACTCCCATTCACTTCTTCCAACCCCTCCCTCCTCTTCCATCCCTCTTTCTCCTCATTCCCATCCTTTTCTTCAACTCCCTCCTCCTCTACCCCTTCTCAACCAGGATTGTCCCAACTGCAACTTCCTCACACACACCAGTGTGGGAGGAGGGAAAAAAATCCCAAACCCACATAAAACTGGGAAAAGACACCAAGTTTAAGCCAGTTTCTTAAGCTGTCCAGGTTTGAGATTCACCCTTCCCTCCTCTCCTCTGGATTTCTCAGGAATCCACTCCCTGGCTGTGGGGAGCCCTAACCCAGGCTGGCAGCACTGTCAGAGCCCAGCCCAAGAAAGAAGGACCTGGGACACCCCAGGAGAGATGTGGTGAGTGAACAGGAGGGTGGGGAAGGCAGATTTTCATCTCCTGGAGCAACTCCCAGCTCCAGCACCAACTTTGCTGGTAACCAAAAGCACAGATTGCCAAGAGGACAAAAAAAAAAAAAAAATTCCAGGCTCCCATCTGGAGTCTCCCCCAGCCTTTCCCCATCCCTTTAGTGCCCTGTCACAAACAATTCCAGCTCCTGGAAACAAACAGAGCCCAAGAGGCTCCCGAAAAGCCACAGATGTGATCAGATGTTATCAGCTGCCCGAGGAAAAGCTTGTTTGTGTCAGTGAGAGTCAGCTGAGAGCTCCAGCTCTTCCCCTCCCTCCCGGGAGCGCCAGCTGCCAGCAGCAGCTTCTCTGGCTGTTTTATGGGATTTCTCCTGCCTTGACTTCGAGGTCTGTGGTGGTCAGAGAGAAACAAAGGCAGCTTCCAGCTCCCTGCACAGGGCTGGGGGAGACTGAACAGCTCCAGGGACAAAGCAAACTCAGGGGCTCTCAAAAATCCAGGATCTCCCAGGAAATCTGAAAGCTCCTCAAGACTCAAGAGCTCCCAAAAACTGACGAGGCTCCTGCAGACCCAGGAGCTCCCACAAATCCACAAGTTCCCAGAGACCCAGAAGTCTGATAAACCCAAGAGCTCACAGGAACCCGGCACCTCCCACAAATCCAAGGTCTCCCAGAGATCCAGAAGCTCCTCCTCACCCAGCCCTTGGACCCAGCGCCAGAACTCGTCCTGACTCACCCCACTGCTCCCTCCTGCAGCTCCAGCCCAGTCCAAACCTGGACACATCCACCCAACTCCCACAAGAGCGGATGGAGCAGATGCAATCCCAGGTCATGGATCTCACATTGGGGGTCTTCCCTGAGCTGGGGGATCCCAGTGGAACTTTCAGTGCTGGCTCTCCAATAGCTGAGGCTGATTTAGGAAGTGGAACAGTTCAAGGCTGTTCACACACACGTAAGAACCTTCTGGAAGGTCACAGAGACTGAGCTGGGCCATAGCAGCTCCAAACAGGCTTGGAACTACCCCTCCAGATCCTTCCCAAAATGCCCAAGGCTGTGCTCTGGTGTGTGTGTCCTCAGGTGGGGGGAAAAGCTCTGGGGATTAAAATCTTCCTGTTCTCCTCATGCCAGAGAAAATGGGAGTGTGGGGGGAAAATCCTCTTTTTCAGAGGCCCCTAAAGGGATTTAAATGAGCACAGCCATTTCAAAGGAACAGCCACCAACCCTGCAACAGCACCCCAAACCTTCTGCACTCCTGCATCAGAAGGGAAGAGGGACAGAACACGGAAGAGCCTCAAGCTTCAGGAGATTCAGGAATTTCTGAACTCATCAGGAGGAAATTTTCTTCCAGTGAAATTGTGGTCAGACATGGGAAGGGCTGCTCAGGGAGAGGTGGTGGAATCCCCGTGCCTGGAGGGGATCCATGCACACCCCTCACAGCTCAGGCCCTGCCTGGGTTCTCTGCTTCCAAGTGAAATGCCCACCCTGCCTGGATGCTCTGGACCCAGAAGGCCACGGCAGGACCAGCCCTGGGACCAGCCCTGGGACCAGCCCTGGGGCCAGCCCTGGGACCGGCCCTGGGACCAGCCCTGGGGCCAGCCCAGCCCTGGGACCAGCCCTGGGACCAGCCCTAGGACCAGCCCTGGGGACAGCCCTGGGGCCGGCCCTGGGGCCAACCCTGGGACCAGCCCTGGGACCAGCCCTGGGACCAACCCTGGGACCAGCCCTGGGACCAACCCTGGAGCCAACCCTGGGACCAGCCCTGGGACCAACCCTGGGACCAGCCCTGGGACCAACCCTGGAGCCAACCCTGGGACCAGCCCTGGGACCAACCCTGGGACCAGCCCTGGGACCAACCCTGGAGCCAACCCTGGGACCAGCCCTAGGACCAGCCCTGGGACCAGCCCTGGGGCCAGCCCTGGGACCAGCCCTGGGGACAGCTCTGGGACCAGCCCTGGGACCAGCCCTGGGACCAGCCCTGGGACCAGCCCTGGGACCAGCCCTGGGACCAGCCCTGGGACCAGCCTTAGGACCAGCCCTAGGAGCAGCCCTGGGACCAGCCCTGGGGACAGCCCTGGGGACAGCCCTGGGGACAGCCCTGGGACCAGCCCTGGGGACAGCCCTGGGACCAGCCCTGGGGACAGCTCTGGGACCAGCCCTGGGACCAGCCCTGGGGACAGCCCTGGGGACAGCCCTGGGGACAGCCCTGGGACCAGCCCTGGGACCAGCCCTGGGGCCAGCCCTGGGACCAGCCCTGGGGCCAGCGCTGGGACCAGCCCTGGGGACAGCCCTGGGGACAGCCCAGCCCTGGGACCAGCCCTGGGGACAGCCCTGGGGACAGCCCTAGGACCAGCCCTGGGACCAGCCCTGGGGACAGCCCTGGGACCAACCCCGGGACCAGCCCTGAGACCAGCCCTGGGACCAGCCCTGGGACCAGCCCTGGGACCAGCTCTGGGGCCAACTCTGGGACCAGCCCTGGGACCAGCCCTGGGACCAGCCCTGGGACCAGCCCTGGGACCAGCTCTGGGGACAGCCCTGAGACCACCCCTGGGACCAGCCCTGGGACCAGCTCTGGGACCAGCCCTGGGGCCAGCCCAGCCCTTTGTTGCTCCCGCACGAACTGGCCGCTCCACGGGATGGGAGCACCAACAGACAGGGAGACATTTCCTCTGGGCTCCTGCTTGAAACCAAAGGCTACAGCAAACCCATGGCCTTGATTCAGGGCCAGAGAGGGGGGGAGAAAGGACAACCACACCAGTGCCAGGGTGAAAGGATACGCGTGAGGCAGTGCCGGGTCAGCGGCAGGGACGGGTTGGAGCACCGGACGTCATCGACAAAGGCCAAGCAGCGCTGGCTGGAGCGGGTGGTGTGAGCCTGGAACCACGGAATGCTTTGGGTTGGGAGAGACCTTAGAGCTCCTCAAGCTCCTGTGCCCACGGGCAGGGACATTTTCTGCTAGCCCAGGCTGGTCTAAGTCACATCCGACCCAGCCTTGGACACTGCCAGGGGTCCAGGGGCAGCCACAGCTTCTCTGGGGTCTCTGTGCCAGGGCCTCCCCACCCTCACAGGGAGAAGTTTGCTCCCAATAACCCACCTAAACCTCTCCTCTCTGAGTTTAAACCAATTGCCCTGTCACAGGCTATTTGGAACTCCCTCTCCCTCTTTTTATTAAGTCTCCTTTAGGCACTGGAATGGACTCACTTAGACCCAGGAGCTCCCACAGACCCAGGAGCTCCCAAAAACCTGAGAGCCTTGATAAACCCACGAGCTTCCACAACCCAGGAGCTCCCAAAAACCTGAGAGCCTTGATAAACCCACGAGCTTCCACAACCCAGGAGCTCCCAAAAACCTGAGAGCCTTGATAAACCCACGAGCTTCCACAACCCAGGAGCTTCTAGAGAGCCAGGAGCTCCCAAAACTCCTCAAGCCTCCAAACACCCTGAGCCCCCTTTTCTCCAGGCTGAGCCCCCTCAGCTACCTCATCTCCTCAGGAGTTTTCCAGACCTTTTTTGTGCCCCAGTCCATCCCCTTCTCTGGACCTGACCCTCAATGTCTTTCTTGCTGTGAGGAGCCCAGAACTGACTCCAGCACTCAAGGTGGGTTTGTGGAAACTTCTGGATTTGTGGGAGCTCCTGGGTCTGCAGGAGCTCTTGTGAGTTTTGGGGAGCTCTTGGGTCTTGAGCAGCTTTTAGACACCAAGAACTCCTGCAGATCCAGAAGCTACCCAAGATCCAGAAGCTCCCACAAACCCAAGAGTTCCCACACAAGCCTCAACAAACCCAGGAGCTTCTCCAAACCCAGCAAAGGTGGCAGGTGGGGCTGCCCTGGCAGGAAGGGTGTTATCTGCCAGGGCCTGGAGTCATTCCCAGAGAGACAGGAGAGGAGAGATGCACCCAGGGTGTCCCCACGGACCTGCTGGGCCGCGCCGTCGGTGGCCAGGACCCTGCGCTCCCGCAGCTGCCGGTGCAGCAGAGCCTCCACCCCATAGCGCTGCCGGTAGCGCCGCAGGCACTTGAGCCTCTTCAGGTTCTCCCTCTCCTTGGCCATCAGCCCCTCCGGCCCCGTCAGGAGGCTGCTCCCTGCAGGAAATAAAAGGAAGAGTCAGTAACTTCCACCCAGGTGCCTGTGGGAGTCCAGGGTATTCCTTTGGATACCTGGGAGAGTCAAGAGACCTGAGCAAGAGGGTTGGAGACCTGTACAGGGGGTTGGAGATCTGCACAGGGGGTTTGAGACATGCACAGGGGGGTTTGAGACCTGTGCAGGGGGGTTGAGACCTGTACAGGGAGGTTGGAACCTGTACAGGGGGGTTGGAGACCTGCACAGGGGGTTTGAGACCTGCAAAAGGGGGTTTGAAAACTGTACAGGGGGGTTGGAGACCTGCACAGGGGGGTTGGAAACCTGCACAGGGGGGTTTGAGATCTGCACAGGGGGTTTGAGACCTGCACAGGGGGGTTGGAGATCTGCACAGGGGGTTGGAGACCTGCACAGGGGGTTGGAAACCTGTACAGTGGGTTTGAGACCTGCACAGGGGGGCTGGAAACCTGTACAGGGGGGTCTGGGGTCTGTACAGTGGGGTTGAGACCTGCACAGGGGGGTTTGAAACCTGCACAGGGGGGTTTGAAACCTGCACAGGGGGTTGGAGACCTGCACAGGGGGGTTGGAGACCTGCACAGGGGGCTTTGGAGACCTGTACAGTGGGGTTGAGACCTGTACAGGGGGGTTGAGACCTGCACAGGAGGGTTTGAAACCTGCACAGGGGGTTTGAGACCTGCACAGGGGGTTGGAAACCTGCACAGGGGGTTGGAGACCTGAACAGTGAGGCTGGAGACCTGCACAGGGGGTTGGAGACCTGCACAGGGGGTTGGAAACCTGTACAGGGGGGTTGGAACCTGTACAGGGGGTTGGAAACCTGTACAGGGGGTTTGAGACCTGCACAGGGGGGTTGAGACCTGTACAGGGGGTTCGAGATCTGCACAGGGGGTTGGAGACCTGCACAGGGGGTTGGAGACCAGTACAGTGGGGTTGAGACCTGCACAGGGGGGTTGGAGATCTGCACAGTGGGGTTGGAGACCTGCACAGGGGGGATGGAAACCTGTACAGGGGGTTTGAGACCTTCACAGGGGGGTTGAGACCTTCACAGGGTGGTCTGGGGTCTGTACAGGGGGGCTGGAGACCCTGGCACAGAGCCCAGGAGGACACTGGCTTTGACTCCAATCCACGGGAAAAGACTTCCAACACTGAGAGAGGAATTGCAAAGCTCAAAGGTGTGATAGAGAAGAGCATAGTTTGGCATGTTTGGGTTTTTAGAATAGGGGTGAATGGGGACAAGGTGGAGGATTCTGGGCAGTGCCCTGGGGTTTTCTTCTTCTTCATCTCCATCTTCTGCTGTAATGGTGGCACAAAGCAGCTTTAGAGGGATTGGGTAAGAGCAGAAATGACCTGTTCAGTGTAGATTGTAGATACTGGTGTGTAATTGTAAATAACAGATATGTAACAATTGGTATAAGAGGTGATGAGCCTCCACTGGAGGAGGAGTCTTCACCTGATGCCCGAGCTGCAGAGACCTTGGCCAGGCTCAGAGCAAAAGAAAAGATCAGAAATAATAAACAACACCAACAACCTTCAAACTGAACATCTGAAGACAACGTTGGGTTCTTGCTCGGGGCTTTTCAGAGGGCAAAGGACTCCAAACCACCCAAATCTTGAGAAAAGAGCCAACCAGAGACCTGCCCATTTTCTTTTTTTTTTTTTTTTTTGGGGGGGGAGGTGAGGCAGATCAGCCATGGAGGGTTTTGAAAGCTCCATCCACAGAAGAGCAGCTTTGGGTGACGCCTGGCGGTGCAAGGTGCCATCCCAAAATTTTATCCTGTGACCTCTCCACACGCACCAGGAGCGCCTGGGCCCACGGAGTATTTTTAAAACCTCCTTCAGAAATAAATCCAGTCAACTCTCCCATCCATTGTGATTTCAGCAGCAGAACAGAAACTTGTCAAATTCCAGGTCAAGTTCTGGAAGCTTCCCGCCAGCATTCCCGGTATAATTACAGGAGGGCAACACTCAGGATCTGCTCTTCTCTGACTCGTTTGCTAAAAAGAGTTCTGCAAAATTGGTATGTACCAAACTCCTGGTTATTTTTACTTGAGCCTGAGCTGAATGATGGCGTTTTCCAGGATGAGCTATTAAAAGGATGGTGCTGGAAAAAGAAAAAAAAAAAAAAAAAAAGAGTCCTCTGCTCTGCAATACTTGGGATCGGTTACACAACTCGGTTTTGCCTCTGCAGAAAACTGGGAATTCCTGCTTCCAAGAGCATATTCTGCACAGGGAGAATGCCCAGCAGAGGGAAAGCTGGAGGAATATGCCAGCACAGGAGCACTGGTGTTACTGGAATCAACTCCTGTCCACACATCAAGGGCCTTACGGACGAATATTTTTTTTTGTTCGTAAAAGGCAAAAACAGGAAATCCCAGTCCAAAATAAGCACTTTTGTCTCAGAATTAAACATTATAGCTCATTTCCTGCCAATGCTGCAAGCTCTGAAGAGCAAAGAAATGCACAAGGCTTTGGAACTCCAGTGATATGGATCTGTGGGCACAGGACCAGCACAGCACCATGGAATTGCTCAGCCTGGAAGAGCTCTCCAGGGTCAGAGTCCAACCTGTGACTGATCCCTACCCTGTCAACCACACCAGAGCACTGAGTACAACGTCCAGTTGTCCCTTGAACGCCTCCAAGGTCCCTCCACCACCTCCCTGAGCAGTTCCAATGCCTGGCCACCTTTTCCATCAAGAAATCCTCTTGGATGTCCAACCCAAATCTCCCCTGGCACAGTTTGAGGCCATTTCCTCCCGTCCCATTGTTCTGTAGGAGCAGATCCTGACCCCTCCACCTGGCTGCACCCTCCTGTAAGGGAGTTACAGAGTGACATGGTCCCACCTGAGCTCCTTTTTCTCCAGGCTCAGCCCCTCCCCAGCTCCCTCAGTTCTCCAGACTCTTTTCCTTTGTGCTCCAGCCACTTCTCCAGCTCCCTCAGCTCTCCAAACCCTTTTCCTTTGTGCTCCAGCCACTTCCCCAGCTCCCTCAGCTCTCCAAACCCTTTTCCTTGTGCTCCAGCCACTTCCCCAGCTCCCTCAGCTCTCCAGACTCTTTTCCTTGTGCTTCAGCCACTTCCCCAGCTCCCTCAGTTCTCCAAACCCTTTTCCTTGTGCTCCAGCCACTTCCCCAGCTCCCTCAGCTCTCCAGACTCTTTTCCTTATGCTCCAGCCACTTCCCCAGCTCCCTCAGCTCTCCAAACCCTTTTCCTTTGTGCTCCAGCCACTTCCCCAGCTCCCTCAGTTCTCCAAACCCTTTTCCTTTGTGCTCCAGCCACTTCCCCAGCTCCCTCAGTTCTCCAAACCCTTTTCCTTTGTGCTCCAGCCACTTCCCCAGCTCCCTCAGCTCTCCAAACTCTTTTCCTTTGTGCTCCAGCCACTTCCCCAGCTCCCTCAGTTCTCCAAACCCTTTTCCTTATGCTCCAGCCACTTCCCCAGCTCCCTCAGCTCTCCAAACCCTTTTCCTTGTGCTCCAGCCACTTCCCCAGCTCCCTCAGCTCTCCAGACACTTTTCCTTTGTGCTCCAGCCACTTCCCCAGCTCCCTCAGCTCTCCAGACACTTTTCCTTTGTGCTCCAGCCACTTCCCCAGCTCCCTCAGCTCTCCAAACCCTTTTCCTTGTGCTCCAGCCACTTCCCCAGCTCCCTCAGTTCTCCAGACCCTTTTCCTTTGTGCTCCAGCCACTTCCCCAGCTCCCTCAGTTCTCCAGACCCTTTTCCTTGTGCTCCAGCCACTTCCCCAGCTCCCTCAGTTCTCCAAACCCTTTTCCTCTGTGCTCCAGCCACTTCCCCAGCTCCCTCAGCTCTCCAAACCCTTTTCCTTTGTGCTCCAGCCACTTCCCCAGCTCCCTCAGTTCTCCAGACTCTTTTCCTCTGTGCTCCAGCCACTTCCCCAGCTCCCCAGACCCTTTTCCTTGTGCTCCAGCCACTTCCCCAGGTCCCTCAGCTCTCCAGACCCTTTTCCTTGTGCTCCAGCCACTTCCCCAGCTCCCTCAGCTCTCCAGACCCTTCTCCTTGTGCTCCAGCCACTTCCCCAGCTCCCTCAGCTCTCCAGACTCTTTTCCTTGTGCTCCAGCCACTCCCCCAGCTCCAGACACGCTCCAACCCCTCAATGAAACACCAGCTCCGAGTCTGCTTACCCTGCTCTGAAACCTGCCTCTAGAAAGGCCCCAAATCCCCTTTTTTATCAGATTTTTGTCCACACCCTCAGGCAGGAGATCTGGGCTCACCGATGGCCTCGTGCTCTCCCTTCCTGCTGTGCAGGAACCGGCGCTTCTTCTCCTTCAGCAGGTGCTGGAGCCTCTTGAACTGATCGATGTAGAGGGACTGGAGGCGAATCAGCTTCTCTCGCATGATCAGAGCCACCTCCTCGGCCGTGTACACACCAGCGTGCCTGGAAAAGCCAGGGAGCAGGCTGTCCCACACATTCCTGAGGGTACCTGGAGCAATCCCTGCTCTCCAGGCTGTCCCACACATTCCTGAGGGTACCTGGAGCAATCCCTGCTCTCCAGGCTGTCCCACACATTCCTGAGGGGACCTGGAGCAATCCCTGCTCTCCAGGCTGTCCCACACACATTCCTGAGGGGACCTGGAGCAATCCCTGCTCTCCAGGCTGTTCCACACATTCCTGAGGGGACCTGGAGCAATCCCTGCTCTCCAGGCTGTCCCACACATTCCTGAGGGTACCTGGAGCAATCCCTGCTCTCCAGGCTGTCCCACACATTCCTGAGGGTACCTGGAGCAATCCCTGCTCTCCAGGCTGTCCCACACATTCCTGAGGGTACCCGGAGCAATCCCTGCTCTCCAGAGTGTCCCACACATTCCTGAGGGTACCCGGAGCAATCCCTGCTCTCCAGAGTGTCCCACACATTCCTGAAGGTACCCAGAGCAATCCCTGCTCTCCAGAGAGTCCCACACATTCCTGAGGGTACCTGGAGCAATCCCTGCTCTCCAGGCTGTCCCACACATTCCTGAGGGTACCTGGAGCAATCCCTGCTCTCCAGGCTGTCCCACACATTCCTGAGGGTACCTGGAGCAATCCCTGCTCTCCAGGCTGTCCCACACATTCCTGAGGGTACCTGGAGCAATCCCTGCTCTCCAGAGTGTCCCACACATTCCTGAGGGTACCTGGAGCAATCCCTGCTCTCCAGGCTGTCCCACACATTCCTGAGGGTACCTGGAGCAATCCCTGCTCTCCAAGCTGTCACACACATTCCAGGGGACCCCCAGAGCAATCCCTGCTCTCCAGGCTGTCCCACACATTCCAGGGGCTGATCCCTGAAGGGTTTTTTTTCTTAGGGATCCACTCAGGGATGAACTCTCAAAGGGTCTGGGGGTCCCTCAGGGCTGTTCTCCAAAAGGGTGTAGGGGGTCTCTCAAGGCTGAACCCCCAAAGGTGTGGGGATCCCTCAGGACTGATCCCCCTCAGGGTCTGGGGGTCCCTTGGGGTTGTTGCCACCAAGGGTGTGGAGGTCTCTCAAGGTTGGGGAGAAGTCTCTTCAGGGTTACTCTTCCAAAGGGTTTGGAGGTACCTCAGGGCTGATCCCTCCCAAGGATTTGGGAGACCCTCAAGGCTTGGTTCTCTGAATCTGTGGGGGTCTCTCAAGACTATTATTATGTGGGGTTCCCCCCTCACAAGCGCTGATGCTCTTGGGAACACTCTGGGTTACACCATCAATAAGTGATGAGCTGAAATACTCCATTTCAGGCTTTTTTTTAAGAGATGGGATCACCCAGAGAAGCTGCTGAGCACTCCACTCTGGAAGAGGATCAGCAGCAAGTGCTTCCCAGAAAACCCCAGCTCCAGGACCTGAGAATACCCAACAAACCACGTGGGCATAAAAGCACAAAAAAAAACCTGACAGTGCCACGTTTGGAACACAACCACTGTCCCCTGGAGCCACAGTCAGCCCAGAACAGGGAACATGTGTGTGTAGCAAGCAGCAGCCACCATGGAATCCCATAAAAACTCCCCAGGATTGAGTCCCAACCTGTGACCGACCCCCATCAGAGCCCTGAGTGCCACATCCAGTCATTCCTTGGACACCTGCAGGGATGGGGACCCCACCACCCTCCTGCTGGGCGGTTCCAATGCCTGACAACCATTTCCAGGAAGAAAATTCCTCCTGATCTCCAATCTGAACCGCCCTGAGGCCCGTCCCTTGTTTCCTGGGACTCCCCACTTGGCTGCAGCCTCTTGTCAGGGAGCTGTGGAGAGCCAGAAGGTTTCCCCCCTGAGCTTTTTATCCAGGCTGGATAAAAAAATCCATCCCCCCCCCCCCCACCAAAAAAAAGAAACATCAATTGAATTCCCCAACCTACTTGAGGGGATCCTCCTGGTCGCTGTCGATGCTGTCAGCTTCGCTGTCGGGGTCTCCACGCCACGTCTGCTCCACGGTGACAGGCTCCTGCTCGCAGTCACTCCAGCTGTCCTCGTCTGCAAGACACAGCACCAGGAGTCACAGTCACTCCAGGATGGCCAGGGACATCCTTGGAGCTCAGCCCCATGGAGCTCTGCCTTGTGCCAAGAGGGAATTCTCCACCCTGAAACTCTTGAGTGAGGGACACGGAGCAGGGAAAAAAAAATAAAAAAATACTGGATTTATTGGATTCCCAAAATCCAGTAAAAATCTCTCCTGGAGCAGGGAAACAACAGGAAAGCTCCTAGCTTGGAACAGCCAGAACACACTGGGAATGATGTTTCAGCCTTCTCAGGAACCACAGAATTGCAGTGGTACTATTCAGCAGCCCTACTAACATTTCCATGCCAAACCCACAGGATCTGGCTCTGGCAGGGTGATTTCTCTGCAGGTGAGACACACCTGGTTTGACAAAACCCCAGCTCTCACTCCCAGACCACAGGATCCTTTTCCCACTGGACTGGAGAAGGGATATTGCTGCCTTTCCCCCACAGGAACAGAGCAGCCCAGCAGTGCCTTTGGGTGGCTTTCTGGAACAGAGGCTAGGCAATGTCAAGAGAATAAACTGGGTTTTTTATTAAAAGCATTCAACAGACACATCTTGGGCAGTCAGAAGCCTCTCAGAGGACACACCCAAGATGGACAATGGCCACGAGTCTTTCAGACAGAAATAAGTTTGGTCCGTTTACATATCAGGGGTTAATCCTCCAATACAGCTTCAGGTAATGAAGTCAATATTCCCCCAATTTACTTTTGTTCATATTTTTGGGACCTGAGGCTGCAGGGTGTCCTTGAATTTCAGTCTTAAGAGGGATTGTTTTGTCTGACCAAAATGCAAAGACAGCAGCTAACTGATGCTGCTAAAGATCACAACCACATGGACTGATACAGAAGGCTGACACTGACTCCGTTTATTTCTGGGAATTTCTTCCCTTTGCGCTATTCTACAAAGAACAACCCAACGGGTGGAAGAAAGAGAAACTTCTTCAATCACATTGGTCAAGTCAGAGGGACATCAAGAAGCCCCTCCTAGGGAAAGGAATGTAAATACAGGTTACAGCCAGGAAAAACTCTCTGGGAAAAGAGCTTCAGAGAAACCAAAACATCCCAGGCACCAACCAGGGCTACAGCTAACGCTTTCCACGGCGTTCAGAGCCACGCAGCTGGGGATTTGAAAAACTTAAATCTCAAAAGGGATCAGGTCCAAGCCTTACCCAGGATGCGGCTGGCCTCGCTGCGGCTGCTCTCCGTGCTCTGGGAGCCCAGCTCTGCCCGGGCGTAGGAGCTCAGCTGGCACAGCAGGGTCTCGCCCACGGGCCCGGGGTTGGATTTCTTCACCTGAGCCTGGAGCGCCAGCGCGTTCCGCCGGGCGTGCTCGGCGCAGAAGGAGGTGCTGCGGGACAAACCACGGCCTCAGCGCGACAGGAAAAGGGAATTGCTGGGATCATTTGGTGGGATGAACCTGAAAGCTGATCTGAGCCCTGCTGCTGGGATCCTTCCTGCAGCACCAAACTCCAGAGTGCAGCCAAGGTTTGCCTCCAACAGCCTCAGGAGCAGCCAAATGCTGAGGGGACACCTGGCTCACAGGAGCAGCTCCCACGGATCCAGAGGGAGCTTGGAACCCTCTCAAAGGACGGATGAGGGGAAAACAGCCCTGTTTTTCCTTTCTAACCCCAAGAAACCCACCCTCTATTTGCACAGAAAGGGGTTGGGGTCTGATCTGAGCCCCCTCCCAGCCTGGATGAGGCTCCTGCTGCTGCTGGGATCCCTCCTGCAGCACCAAACTCCAGAGTGCAGCCAAGGTTTGCCTCCAACAGCAGCGCTCAGCAGCCTCAGGAGCAGCCAAACACTGAGGGGACACCTCGCTCACAGGAGCAGCTCCCACGGATCCAGAGGGAGCTTGGAACCCTCTCAAAGGACAGGATGAGGGGGAAACAGCCCTGTTTTTCCTTTCTAACCCCCCAAAAAATCCACCTCCTGTTTGCACAGAAAGGGGTTGGGGTCTGATCTGAGCCCCCTCCCAGCCTGGATGAGGCTCCTGCTGCTGCTGGGATCCCTCCTGCAGCACCAAACTCCAGAGTGCAGCCAAGGTTTGCCTCCAACAGCCTCAGGAGCAGCCAAACGCTGAGGGGACACCTCGCTCACAGCAGCAGCTCCCAGGGATCCTGGGGCTTTGGTTTTGCCTCAATGCATTCCTGAGCATTGGAAGTGAGTTGGCCGCAGTGCAGGATGATGCCACAATAATCTGGGGATTAAAATCTTCCTGTTTTCCTCATGCGAGAGAAAATGGGGGTGTGTGGGGGGGGAAATCCTCTTTTTAAGAGGCCCCTAAAGGGATTTAAATTAGCAAAGCCATTCCAAAGGAACTGCAAGAGCTCCCAAACCTCCTGCATCCCTGCATTTTCACAGAATCCCAGGATGCTCTGGATTGGGAGGGAATGTAAAGTTCCATCCCTGCCATGGGCAGGGACACCTTTCACTATCTGAGGTTGTTCTAAGCCCCCTCCAACCTGGCCTTGGACACTGCCAGGGATCCAGGGGCAGCCCCAGCTTCTCTGGGAAATCCATTCCAGGGCCTCCCCAGCCTCACAGAGAGAAATTTGTTCCAAACATCCCACCTAACCCTCCCCTCTGGCAATGGGAAGCCATTCCCCCCCTTGTCCTGGCACTCCCACCCCTTGTAAATTGTCTCTCCATCTTTCCTGCAGCTCCTTCAGGCACTTTAAGGTCTCAGTTAGGTCACCTCCGAGCTTCTCTTCTCCAGAACAATCCCAATTCCCTCAGCCTTCCCTTCTGTGACAGCTGCTCCATCCCTCTGCTCATTTTGGTGGCTCTCTGCTCTCACTCCAAGTGCTCCCTGTCTCTCCTGTGCTGGGGGGCAGGGCTGGAGGCAGCTCTGGGTGCAGGAAGAACCCCCTGGAACCTGGAATCTCCCACAGGGAGCTGGCTGCAGGTCCAGCCTGGGAATGCTGAGAGTCCACCCATCAGTGTGGGAACATCACCTCTGGCACTGAGCAGCCAGGAAGAGCTTTCAGGAGAGTGAGTTTTTGAGCTCTTCTGCTTCCAAACATTCTCACTGGACTCTACCTTCCCCAAATTTCATGGCACAGGGACCAGGGTGAAGACAACCACTGTCCACATCCCAGTAAACCCCTGGGAGCAATGCTCCCATGAGGAAATCTGTGCTGTTATCATCCATAACTGACCCAGCCCTTCCATCCCCACCCCTTGAACATTTTAAAAGGCCTCAGGGAAGCAGCAGCACAACCAGGTCACAGCTCCACAGGGATCTGAGTGGCTGCTCTGGGGATTATCCACTGGCACAGGCAGTGCTGGGATGAGGGGAGGGATGGCACACACGGATCCAGTGCAGGGCCTGGAGCACTGCAGCCACCTTCTGCTGGGCCAGGGCACAGCCCATGCTCCCAAAATAACTCCATGGGAGTCTTTCCCCAGCTTTTAAAAACTCTTTGGGAAAAGGAGATGCTACTCAGAGGTAACCCAAATGCAGCAGCTGAAAGAGAAGGACCACGGAATATCCTGAAAGGATGACCAAGTCCAACTCCTGGCCTTAAACTGGACATCCCAAAATCCCACCGTGTTCCTGGGTGCAAAATCCACAGACTCCCTGGGTTCTGGCAGGGTTGAGAATGGAACCACAGGCCTGAGGAGCTGTTCAAATGCTCAACCGAGGGAAGAAGCTTTTCCCAAAATCCAGTAAAAATCTCCCCTGACACAGATCTAGCTGCTCCTTCAACAGGGAAGACAAAGAGATAAACCTCCCCCCTGCCTGTTTTAATTCTATAGAGTTTGGAACTGGAAAACCAGGAGGCAAAGCCACTCACCCATCCTTCTTCTCGGGTTTGGGGGCAGCGTTGGGACAACGCTTCCCGTTCTTTGTGGACACGTAGCTGCACTGTTTGAAGGGAGCATTCCTGTCCTCGAGGATGTGCTTGATGCAGAATTCCTGCCCTTCCAGGCGGGGCTGGGAGCAGGGGCGGGGGGCAAAGGCACAAGCCAGGGGCTCCTGCGGCCGTGGCACCGGGGTCAGGCGGCCACGGCTCGTCGGTAACACGTGAATCCGGATTCTGTTCATGCTGCAGGAGGGATGCAGGGCAAGGAAAAGGGGACGGAATAAAAGGCTGATGAAATGAAAAGTAGCAGCGGGGAAGAATCTGAATAAAAGTCTGAGCCCCTTCAGCAGAAAATGAAGTAAATTGCCGACAATGTTCGAAGGGACTTCCAGCCCTGCAGAAATCTGTGGGGGATCCTCTTCTCTCAGCGCACCCCCAGTGCATCTCCTCGGTGCTCCCAAGTGCCCAGCGTTGCCTCTATCCCGACATATCCCGGTGACTCGTCCTGCCCCGCTATCGGTGTCCATCCGCGCCTCCATACCGGTGCATCCCCGTTGCCCATCCAGCCTTAAACACCGTCTATCCCGGTCTTTTCTGGTGTTTATCCCGGTCTATTCCCGCCTCTATCCCGGTGTCCCCCCAGCGCGTATCCCACTCTATCCCCGGCTTTATCCCGGTGCCCATCCCGATCTATCGCCGCCTGTATCCCGGTATATCCCGGTATATCCCGGTCCATCCCAGCCTCTCTCCCGGTGCCCATCCCGATCTATCGCCGCCTGTATCCCGGTATATCCCGGTCCATCCCAGCCTCTCTCCCGGTGCCCGTCCCGGTCCCGCCGCCCGCGCACGTGCTCTGCCGCCGCGCTCCCGCGCATGCGCGCTCCCGCCGCCCCGGCGCCGCCATTTTGTCCGCGGGCGGCGGGCGTGAGGGGCACCCCTGAGGGGCGCCCAGGCAGCGCTGTCGGAGCGGAGAGCGGGATGAAACCCGCCCCCGGGACGGTGCAGGACGGAGGAGCCCTGGAGAAGCACTCGGGGGCGGCGCTGAGGGGCACACCGGGCCCCGCTGCGAGCAGGAGGCGCCGCCGCCATCTTACCTCTCTGTCGCCGCGGCCTCCGCGCTGCCGCGCCGTGTGCCCGCCCCGCCGCCTCACTGGCCATCCCGCCCACCAATCAGCGGCGAGCACGGAGGCGTTCCGGCGCGCGATTGGCTAAACTCGCAGTCATTCAGGCAGGGAGCCACCACGCCTTCCTAAGGGTCACGTGGGGGCGGCGCGGCGGGAACGCGACACGTGGGCGCGGCGGGACCGGGGCGAGTTCCCGGGACGGGACCCGGTGGGGCGGAAGGGGAGGAGGCCCGGGCCAGGACACCGGGGGTGGTCCCAGGGGTTCCCCACCCCCCCACCCCCTCGAAACCGGGAGGGGGCGAGCGGGGACCGGGTGTAGGCTTTGGCTCCGGGTCACGAGACACTCGCGGTAGGCCCGGCTTGGTCCCGGAGCACCACCGTGAGCCCCCCCCGGTAGCACTCGGTCCCCTCCTGGTTTCCCAAACCGGCCACTAAGAATACAGCTCCCCGCCGGAGCCTCGACATCCCGGGAGGAGCCGCCTCCAAAAGGGGCTCCAAAAGAGGGAAAGGAAGCAAGGGATGGGCCTTGCCCAGAGCCTGGAATTAAGAATTGGTCCCAAAACTGGACCAAATCGGTCCCCAGATCTTTGGAGGGGGTTTGGCAGCAGCAATTCCTCCTAAAAACAAGCTCAGCGTGGAACAAGAGTTTCCCAAAACCATCCAGAGACTGCCCATTTATTGAAGGTCAGAAAAGTCAAGTCTAAAAAGAACGGAAATAGGGCTTTCCCAAATAATTCAACCCAAACCCTGGCAGGTCCCCTGGCCCTGGGCTGAGGTTCCAGGAGAAGCTGCTTCCAGCTCAGCTGAGAACAGCCATGTGCCCAGCAATGGGATTCCCTGAAGGGCTGCCCCCGGGCATGGTGCCTACAGGACCAGCCTGGCACTTTCTCATCCCATACCCCACTGGGAATGTGCCCCCCCCCTGAGATCAGCCCTGCCCCCAGGGGAAATGCCAGGACCCGCAGGAAGGGAGCAAGGGATGGAGGAGACCAGATCCCAAACCAGAACAGGTTCAGGGGGGCAAGAAAACAGGACCCATGGGAGGGAGAACAGCTCCCATCACCTGGGATTCCCTCGGCCCCCCACATCCCCCCCCCCCCCAAAACTCCTGAACATCAACACTTCAAGTGGAACCTCCCTGGGATCTGCCACAGCGCCTCGGAATTAAAAGGAACCAAACCACTAAGATATAAGTTAATGCTTAAATTATTTGTAAAACATCTTAAATTTTCTGTGACATATTTTAAATATCCCCCATGTTCCCCAGGTCAGGGGGGGTCAAAGCCCAACACTAACTGGGAGCCTATGGGGGAAAAGGGAAGGGAATAGAGAAAGGGTTCCTTATCCTTTCACAGCTTTTTAACAACTAAATATCAATAATAAAAGTTATATTATAATAAAATAAGTTCTTCGTGAGGCAGTGGAGATCAAAAAGCCCTTAGAAAAGCCCTGCAAGGTTTGGGCTCGGGCTCTGGACTCAGTAGTAAAAAGAGGGGAGGGGGTTATTTGGGGAGGGGAGGCAGCGGGGGTGGCGGTTCCGAGGGCAAAGGGGGCGGTCGGGGCTTGTCCGTGTTGCTGGCAGCTCTGGAGCCGCTGGAAGCCCGGGGGTTGAGGAGCTCGTACGAATGAAACTCGAAGGCGGTGGGCGGGGTGGGCTGCATGCCCTGAGCGCTCAGCAGCGAGTGCAGCATGTTCACCGTGTCCTGATAGTCACTGGCCTGGCTGACGTTGTGCCCGTTGGCCCCCGAAGGCCCCTTGTCCGATTTGTGACTACCCCGAGCTTTACTAGGCTGGGATAAATCCGAGCTGTGCCCAGGCAGGTGGGCAGCCCCGGGAAGGTGGGCGTACGAGAACGGCACTCCAGGCCCTTTAGAGACTTTGCCCACCTTGGGCTGATGCTCGTGGGGCATGGCCGGGGGCTCCTCGGGCACGGGTCTTTTGCGGCTGGGGGCGAGAGGCCCGTAGCCCTTGTGGGGGGTGGCGGTGGCAGCGGCGGCACCGCCGGGTTGGGCGCCGTGTTTGGAGTCCCCCGGGCGTTTGGCGGCGGTGCTGGGGCCGGCGCCGCCGAGCTGGGCGTGCAAGTGTTTGTGCGAGTGGTGGTTGTGGTGGTGATGGTGATGGTTGGACGAATGACCCTTGTGCTTCTCTTTGTACTCCCGGCTCTTCCCGCCGCTCTCGTCCGCCGAGCTGTGTCTGTCTCCGGGACCCGGCACCTTAATCCTCATCTTGATCTCCTCCTGCTTGGAGGGGATCGGTCTCTCCCCACCTCCTCCTCCCACCGCCGGGATCCTCATCTTGAGAGCTTTGTCGCCCTTGTCGGTGCCGGCCGGGCGCTCGGGGTTCTCCTGGCCGGCGATGGGGATTTTCAGGACGATCGGCGAAGGGTTGCTGTCCTGCTGCCCTTCCCTCTCCCGTTGCTGCTGCACCAGGAGGTTCTGAGCGGCGTAGGCGTACTGGGAGCGCACGTTGGCTTCCATGTTCTCCAGCTGCCGTTTTTGTGCCGCCAGCTCCTCGGCGTGTTTGGCCCGGTATTCCTTGAGGGACACCTTGGCCGAGGGCGCGTTCTTGGTGTTCTGTTTGGGATAGGCGGCACCGTCCTGCTGCGGGTGCTCGGCGGCGCTCTCGGCAGTCCGGTGGATGTCCAGCTTGGCTGGGGGATGCCAATGATCCGCCTGGGATGGATTGGCAGCGCTCGGCTCCCCGGGGGAATCGGTGGTGGTGGTGGCCGGCGGTGCCGGTCCCGCTCCGGCGGTGGAGGACGTCGACATGCTCATGAGCCCGGCGATGTTCATGTCCGAGCTGTTGTTCCTGGAGATCATGTTGAGGATTGTCTGCTCTGACAGGTTCTCGTCGTCGCCGTGGTCGTCGGTCTTGGATTTCCTGGCTGCTTGAGAGGCCTGGAATTAAAAACAAATCAGCGGGTGGTTTATTTTGGGGTGTTGCTGGAGCTGGTTTAATCCGTGCAGGTCATCAGAAACAGTGCAAGGTCTTCTTTAAAGACAGATCCACTTTGTTCCCATCCCTCCTTGTGGGAAAATCCCCAACCCCTGGAAGCAGGGCTGCTAAATGCAGCTGGAAAACCAAAGTTTTGTGCAAGTTAATTCACAACAGATGAACTCGAGCACCGCACAGCATCCCGGTTCCACACAAAACTCCCTTCCTTGCTGTCCTGCATTGTGACTCCCCAAAGAAACCACAGCCCGTGTCCCAGGGCTCTTACCCGCCAGTTCCGGATCCGTTTCAGTCGGCTGGGAGTTTTCTCCAGGATTTGCAGGAATTCATGAGTCAGTTCTGCAGAGGAGACACAAACCCAAGCAGGAGGGTCAGAGCAGCCCCAGTTTGTCAGGACGACCCCCTCATCTGACAGATGGAGCTACTGGTGGGATGGAGCTGCGTCAGGAGGGGAATTCTGACAACTGCAATCACTGACCCGTTCAAACTCATTTCCCTGTGGTGCTACAGAAGCTGCTGCTGCCCTGGAAAACCTCAAGCAAGCCCTGAACTCCTGGAGCCCGTGAGGTGGCGTTGAAACATCAGACCCAAGGACCAGCGATGCCAAAAACGATTTAAGAGCCCTTTTTCTCAGGGAGAAAAAAAAAACCACCTCACTCCCAAACTTACCATCTAAGAGCTCCAGAGTTACAGTGCCATCAACGTATTCCCACCAGTGCTTCCCGTCCGTGGAGACTGGGATCTCCCAGTTGGACCACTTACAGGCCAGGTGGATACAGACGCAGGCCACAACGGGCGGGGTGTACTGCAGGCTGAAGGTGGTCAGGTGCAGGCTGACGTCACCGGGAGAGAAAACAAAAAGCCATCAACTCCCACGCCTGAGCTGCAGATCCACGCGGGACACGGTGGTGTGGTGGGGTGGTGGGGATGGGGAATGTGGCCCCTCTGGACCTCCCCAGAATGACCCCCAGCTCCATCCTGCAATCCTTTGCTTGTTCGGGTCTGGTTTGCTAATTTGGGTTCTCCTCCACTGTTTTTTTGGGTTTTTTTTTTGTTCACTGGTTTTTAATAAAGGTGATTTGGGAGCTTCTCTGAGAGGGAAAGCTGCTTGGGGGAGCTGCTGAAGAGAAATTCGTCCCTGTTTTGCTACAGGAAATTTGGGGATCTCCTCCAAAAGGAAGTAAATCAGTGCTGAGGTCACCTGCCAGCCTCTGCTCTGAGGAGAAACTCATCCCTGGTTTTGCTACAGGAAATCTGGGGATCTCCTCCACCAGTTTTTTTTTGTTCACTGGTTTTTATAAAGGTGATTTGGGAGCTTCTCTGAGAGGGAAAGCCACTTGGGGACCTGCCAGCCCCACCTTTGCTCTGAGGAGAAACTCATCCCTGTTTTGCTACAGGAAATTTGGGGATCTCCTCCAAAGGAAGAAAATCAGTGCTGAGGTCACCTGCCAGCCTCTGCTCTGAGGAGAAACTCATCCTTGTTTTGCTGCAGGGAATTTGGGATCTCCTGCACTAATCTCCCTGCTTATCCCTGTTGTGACGCAGGAAATTTGGGATTCCCCTCCAAGGGGGAAAAAATTTGTTTGTTTTTTTTTTTTTTGCTCAACCCTGTTTTGCTACAGGGAAGTTGGGATTTCCCCCATCTCTGCTCATTCTTGGTTTGCTACAGGAGATTTGGGATCTCCTCCACCAGTTTCCTTGTTCATCCCCTGTTTTGCTACAGAAAATTTGGCAAAAGTCAGTCCTAAGGTCACCTGCCAGTCCCACCTCTGCTCTGGGGAGAAAACTTCCAAGCACAACTCCTGGATGGCACTCAAGGAGCAAACCTGCCCTTTTCAGCTTTAGGAAGGTTCTGATCTCTCCCAAAGGATTATCAGGAAGACACTTTGTGCTGAAGTGACTCAGGAGAACCTGAGCCAGATGACCCATCAAACATTTTCATTAATAAAAAGATTTTTTTTCCACGTAGCCACAAATGCTGGGAGGTGTGGGCAGCAGCAGGACCAAGAGAACTGAGGGACTATGAGGATCCTGCAGGAACACCAGGAGCTTAAGGAAAAACGGGAAGTGAGTCTTGAATGTGGGATTTGCCCACTCCTGAAGGAGCCCTTTGGGAATTCTGCCACCAAGCCCCCACATGGCACCATCTCCTCACCACCCTATTCAACATTTCTTCTCATCAGTGAAAAAAAAAAAAGTACACGGGCTGAAGTCTGGCATCTACAGCCAAAAATCCTCAAGTTTCATGGATACTGGGGGTTTATCCAGAGAAATCAAACCCAGGAAATTCAGAGCCTTGCCAGAGCAAACTCAAGGATAACAAAAGCGCCTCAACTCCGCCCCGTAACGATGCCAGAATGAAACCAAAGGAACACAAAGATAAATCCAGCTCATCCCAGAACTGGCTCTCTCAGGCAACAAACTGAGGCTCTTCTTCACACTTTCTGCCTGGATTCCCCTCAATTAAAGCCTTTACTCCTAATCCCACAGCTTTGAAATTCCTGCTGCAGGGATAAAAAGAGGTTTTCAGGGCTGTTTTTACCCAAACATCACCAACACTGCGTTCCCGAGGCCGGAAATCCACAGGGAGCCCAAAACAACTTCAACAAAAGGTGAAGGTGAGCAGGGAACACCTCACCTCCCAGGTGGAAAAGGGAAACCACGTGCCCAGACATTCCCAGCCAGAGCTGGGAAGCATCTCTGGCCCACCTCAACCACCTTTCCCTCCGTAATTTCCTAACAACTCAGCGTTTTCTCCATGTCCACGATTTTTTTATGTTCCAAACATTTAACTCCATGATTTGTCTGAAGCTGATAACTCCAGGAAATTTAGAAATGATCCCAACAAAAGTGCTGGCATCGGGCTGGTGGTGAAAATTTAGGGGACAAAACGAATCAGAGAAAGGAATCCGGGGCTGATTTTCCTTTCCAGGGAAAATTTTTAGGGATAAAAGAACGCAAATGAAGAACTCGGGATTGGTTTTTCTTTCCAGGGAAAACTTAGGGGGCAAAACAACCCATACAAAAAAAAAAAACTTGGGGTTGGTTTTTCTTCGTTTATACCCCAAATCAGCCTTTTTTTGGGATACAAACCACATTCATGGACAATTTCCACAGCATCTTGTTGAGTGAAAACTTTCCAACATCCAAGAATAACCAAGGAAAAAAAAATATCTATTAATTTCCCCTCCATCTTTTTTTGTTTGAGGTTTTTTTTTTAAACTTCCACAACTAAATTCCTATCAAATAAGCAGTGAAGCTCCTGAGTACCCCATCTGCCTTATTTTCCAGCTCATTTTACCCAGCAGCTGGCAGTAAAAATGGTTGGAACCCTTTTCTTAAGGCTCCTCCTGTGGGATTTCCCAGCTGCTCCCAGGCTGAGCGATGCCTCTGGGGCCACAGGCAGCAGAAAAACCATCAATCAATTATAATATTATAATATTATAAAATAATAACCTGTTTGTAGCCATGAAGTAGGAAGTTTGTGCCAAGTCCTTGCTGGCTGCAAGAAAAAAAAGAAAAAAAGGGAAAATCAGGGTGTTGTTTACGTATTTTTTATGTTATATTTTAGTGCAAGAACCACAGGCCACCTGCAGATTGACCAGCAGGCCACAGCCACAAGGATTTTGAGAACTGCTGCTCACTGAGAGCTTTGGGTGGTTCAGAAGAGCCAGAACCATCTAAAACTGCCTCTAATTTTGAGAACCAGAGGGGTGGATCAGCTCTCCTGGGAGGAAAAGCTGGGAGAAGTGGGATTGTTCAGCCTGGAGAAGGCTCTGGGGTGACCCTGTTGTGGCCTTTCAGGTTCCAAGAGAGCTGAAGTGGGACTCTGGATGGGACAAGTGGGAAGAGTTTTTTTCCTACTTGGAGAAGGTGAGATTAAGATGGGATATTGTGAAGAAATTCCTTCCTGTGAGGGTGGGGAGGCCCTGATTGTCCAGAGAAGTCAGAGCTGCCCCATCCCTACAAGTGTCCAGGTTGGAACAACAACCTGGGCAAGTGGAAGTTGTCCTTGCTTGCCCAACCCAACCCAACCCAACCCAACCCAACCCAACCCATTCCAGGGTTCTGGGAAGCTCTGGAGCAATCCCAGCTGGACTCTTCCCCCACACACTTCCCTCTCACCTCGCACAAGCTGGGTGCACTTCACCACATGGGTGTGAGGATGGTCAATTGTGATCTCAAACCCTGCAAGGACACAGATAAAAAACCATCAGAACCAGCAGCACAGCCCTGGATCCACATTTCCTGCACCCCCTTCCCTCCTACAGCCCTGCCTGGAGCCAGGCAGCAATAGAGGAGCCCATTTTTTTCTTTTCCTGTATCCAGAAGCCTCAAGTTCTCCAGCTACAAACCCAGAAGGGTCTTTGGTGCTGCCAGACCTCCCAGCTTCTGAAAGGCCTCACTGGAAACAAAACAATTAATTAAGGAATTTAAAAATAGCAGGACAAAGCCTCTTGAAGCAGCTGGGAGGAAGGCAAAGACAATGGCCATGTGCTCCAAAGGAATTTCTCTCACCCAAAAAGCTGAGAGGAAGCAGATTGTTTTCCCCTTTGAATGAGCCCTAAAGCATTGAGGACAACTGAGTTTAATCCTTGCCCCCGCTTCCTCCTCAGTTTGGGAATTGTGTTTGAAAGGGGGAAAAAAAAACCAAAAAACAAGAGAATTCCAATTGGTCCATGTGCACAGCAGATCTGCAGAATGTTCTGGGAGAACTGGGATGTTTAAAAAAGCCTCTGGAGAACTGAGAGGTTGCAGAAGTGGGGCTTGGTTTGGCCACAGGCTGGTGGCCCACGACACCTCTGCCCCTACTGAAAGAGGGACATTGGGGGCGTCTGCTCCGAATCCAGTCAGGAATAACAAATCCTGATCTTCTGGAGGGGAAAAAAAAATCTGCCTACAAACTGCCTCTGAAACAGAACATTTGTTAGTGAACACAACTTTTAACAGCACGTTTGATAAAGAAACAGGGCACCAGCTCCACCAGCCACAGCCCTACGTGGAGGCTCCTACTTCCAAAAACACCCAGCAACTATTCCTGGTTTGTTGACTTCTGGGGATTTTTTTTTTCCCCCCCATTTAATTATTTGGCCAAAATATTCACTTTTAACCCATTTTTAAGACATCTCTCAGTACAAACTGTTTCCTGCAACAGAACTGGAACATTATGGCCTGGAATTGGATTGTCTTTTAAGGTCCCTTCAAACCCAAACCATTCCTTGATTCTATGATCGAGCCAGAAAGCACAACCCAGGACAAGGGCCAGTGTCCAAGCAGCACAAATCCTGATTTTTTAGAAAAAAAACCACCAAAAAACCAAAAATAATAGTAATAAAAAAAAAAAACAAGAGACAAACCACACTTCAAATCTCTCAGCTTTGAGCCTGCCAAAAGTTACACCTGAAAAATGAGACGTTAAAACAAGGAGTGGGGCTGAAAAAAACGGGGTTTTGTTGCAGAAGGAGGGGTGAGGCTTCTCCAGCCTGTGGAATTCTCCTGGGCTCTGGGATATTCGTGTGGCAGCCCGGCCGCTCCGAGGAACTTACCCAGGGTCTGTAGGATTATGCTCTCTAGAATGACCAGGTCTTGGGCTTGTTGCAGGTAAGCCTGGGGTTGAGAGGACAGGCAGGTTACTCACGGAGAGGCACTCGGATCAAGCCTGCACATTTCCTAAACACCCTTCTCTCTCTCTCTCTCTCTGGGGTAAAAATGGGAATCTCCCTGCACCTGAGGCACAGATTCCCTGGAAGCGTTCAAGGCCAGGCTGGATGGAGCTTGGAGCAAGCTGGGCTAGTCTGGAAAGTGTTCCTGCCCGTGGTAGGTGAGTGGAATGGGATGGGATTTAAGGTCCTTCCAACCCAAACCATCTGGAGATTCTAAGAAAGAGGGAGCAGAGTGTTTGAGGGGAGCTCTGGGTGCTGGTCCCCCACACGCCTGGGGTGGCACACAAACAGTGCAGGAATCAGCTGCTTTTCCTTTTTTTTGTTGCTTGGTTTGGTTTTTTTTTTTATTTTCTCTAAGTTTCCCTGGAAAAAGGGACTGGCTGCTCAGCTCCAGGTAAAAAGGGGCTGTCTGAAAAGATGAGGGATCAGCAACGTTTTTAACCCACTCAGACAGGAGCTGGGATCAAACTGCTCCCACAACGGAGCTCCTCTGATCCACACCCTCCTCACTGGCAGCACTGGCACGTGGCACACCTGGATCCAGGTGTGCAGCAGAGGAGAAAAAGCCTTTGTACAGAGCAGGGAAACCCAAATCTCTCCGTAGCAGGAGAGTTTAGATTGAGGAGCTGCCCCTGAGCACCTCGGGAGGGTCAAGGAGCCACGGGAGCCGCGCGATTCCGGACGCCACTCCCGCTCCTCTGGCACATCCCAAGGCTCCATCCCCACCCTCACCTCACTCTTGGTGTCCAGCAGAGGCTCCTGGGGGTGCAGACAGGCATGTGCCACCTTGATGACGTGCTCCAGCTTGCGGGGCTGCTCCTCCACCTTGGCTGCCAGGAACAGCGCTGCTGGCACCACCGACTGCGGAGGGAAACCAAGCTTTTGTTTGCTTCAAACGTCACCAAATTCAAAATGAAAGCAAATAAATCCGGGTGGGTTCTCAATATTCCTTCAGGGAATGAAGGCTGCTCAAGTCTGGCCAGCACCAGGAGAGCGAAAAGGGTCCCTCTCCCTTCCCAAACCTCCTCCCAAGGTGGGTGCTCTGCCCAGAGAGCAGCAGGAAGGGATTTGGGGGGTTCTCAGGTCCCAGATCCCAACTCAGACAGCAGCAGGAGGGGATTTGGGCGGTTCTCAGGTCCCAGATCCCAGCCCAGACAGCAGCAGAAGAGGATTTGGGGGGTTCTCAGATCCCAGATCCCAGCCCAGACAGCAGCAGGAGGGGATTTGGGGGGTTCTCAGGTCCCAGATCCCAGCCCAGACAGCAGCAGGAGGGGATTTGGGGGGTTCTCAGGTCCCAGATCCCAGCCCAGACAGCAGCAGGAGAGGATTTGGGGGGTTCTCAGGTCCCAGATCCCAGCCCAGACAGCAGCAGGAGGGGATCTGGGGGGTTCTCAGGTCCCAGATCCCAGCCCAGACAGCAGCAGGAGAGGATTTGGGGGGTTCTCAGGTCCCAGATCCCAGCCCAGACAGCTGTAGGAGGAGATTTGGGGGGTTCTCAGGTCCCAGATCCCAGCCCAGACAGCAGCAGGAGGGGATCTGGGGGGTTCTCAGGTCCCAGATCCCAGCCCAGACAGCAGCAGGAGGGGATTTGGGGGGTTCTCAGGTCCCAGATCCCAGCCCAGACAGCAGCAGGAGGGGATTTGGGGGGTTCTCAGGTCCCAGATCCCAGCCCAGACAGCAGCAGGAGAGGATCTGGGGGGGTTCTCAGGTCCCAGATCCCAGCACTTACATTCCTGTGGAACTGGGTGAAGGACTGCACCATGTAGAAGCGATGCATGTACACGATGGCCGTGTTGATGGTCAGCTGGGAGCTGGGCAGGGGGTCAAGGAAAAGCACAGAGACCCCCCCCAGGCAGGCCCAGGGGAACCACTGGGTGTTCTATTCCACTTTTAAGTGGCACTTGCAGTGACCTTCTGCAGTTCTGTGCATCTGGCCCTTTTCTCCACTTGATTCTCCTCCAGCTACCCACAAATGAAACATTTCAGACTGAAAACATTTTGTACCCAACGGCTTGCTTTCGCTGTTGTAAGAAAAATAGAAGTTTCAGAGGGGTTGCAGTCAAGAGCCTCCCCTGTCCTCTCTCTGTTTTGTTGTCAACCTGAAAAAAAATCAGCTATTCCTGTAATCCAGGTCCCAGGGAAATGTCAAGTGTAATATTCTGAAACATCTTATTGTGGTGAGGGCTTTGGAGCTTCTCCCAAGAGACTTTTCTTGCTGGGAGCTGTTCTCTCATGCTTAGGGGAGCAGCAGGATGGGACAGGCTCTCCTCATCCCCTCATCCCCATCATGCCTCCCCTGCATCCCAGCACGGCTCTCCCCACTCCTGAAACAGGCTCTCCTCGATCCCAAAACAGAATCGGTGCTCTCCATTCCCAAGCCGAGCCTTCCCAACGCCCCAGGAGAGCACTCCCCGCTCCCAAAAGGGAAAATCTCCTCGATCCAAAACAGGCTCAGCTCTCCCTGCTCACTGGACGGTCCTTCCTGACAACCTGGCACAGCTCTCTCCCTGCTCCCAAAATCCTTTCTGGGATCTCCCCCGTCCTAAAATAGGCTCAGCTTTCCCGGGCACTCGTGGGTAGAGCTTTACCGAGCCTTCACAACACCCCAGTACGGCGCTTCCCGCTCCTCTAACCGGATTTCCTCAATCCCAAAACGGGCTCGGCTCTCCCCACTCCTAGGCCGGGCCTTCCCGACGCACCAGCTCGTGAAACGCGATTTCCGCGATCTCGAAATGGGCTCAGCCGTCCCCTGCTCCCGGTCCGGCCGTGTCTTCCCTCCCTTGCATCCCAGCGCTGCCTTCCCCACTCCCGAAATCTCCTGGCTCCCAAAACGGGCTCGGCGCACCCGGGACGGGCCTGCCGCTCCCGTCCAAGCACCCCCGGCACAGTTCTCCCCGCTCCCGGGCCGGCCAGGCCTTCCTAAAGCCTTTCCAACACGCTACCACAGCTTTCCTTGCGCCCGAAACGGGATTTCCCAAACCAGGAACGGGCTCGGCTTTCCCCGCTCCGAGAGCCGGGCTGGGCCTTCCCGACAGCCCAGCACTGATCTCCCCCGTCCGGGGGCCGGGCTCTCCTCGACCCCCCCAAAAGACTCGGCACTCGCTCTCGGCACCCCCCGTACCGGCTCCCGGCTCTCCCCTCACCCGCTCCCGGCTCTCCCCCCTCCCGGCTCTCCCCGCCCCGCCCCACTCCCACCCGCGGCCTAGCGCGGCCTAGCGCGGCCGGATACACGTTGAGACGCTGCCCCATGTCCTGCAGCAAGTTGGCCGCCTGCTGCCGGTACGAGAGTTCCTTGTCGGGGTCGAGGCCAGCGCGGCGGGATGGGCTCCGCTCCAGCTGCTCGCGGCTGAAGTACCAGCGACGCCCGGGCCCGGCTCCGCCGCCGCCCGCCGAGGCCTCCATGGCGGCTCTGCGCCCGCGCGGGGGACGCGGCGTGCGCACGCAGCGCGGCGGCGTGCTGACGTCAAGCGTCGGGTGGGCGGGCGCGGGGGGGGAGCCGTTGGAGGCGCGAGCGTTCCAAAGCAGGGAGGGGCCGTTGAGTGGGCGGGGACTAAGGGAAGCCACGCCTCCTCCTCACGGGCAGGCCCCGCCCCGCCCGGTGAGGTGCCGCCCTCGCCCCCCCCCCCCCCCCCTCCCCTCACACCGTGAGGGGCTCTGATCTCAGCGGGTCCCGCAACACCCCCGCATCTCGGGGCAGTCCCTGTGGCCCCACCACCGGCTTCTCAGCTCCCTCTTACCGGCATTTCTACGCACTGACACCCGGGGACCCCCAGGATACCCGCGTGTCCCTCCACCCCGAGCCCCCTCCTCACCGGGACCTCAGTGTTTCTCTCCCTCCGGGACTCCGGTAGGTTCCCCCCCCACCCCAGGACACCGGGGCAGCGAGTTCCCCCCACCCCTCTAAGATCCGGTTTTACCGGGGTTCCTCACCTCAAGACGTTGCCTGTATCCCCCCAACCGACTTCTCACCCCCCTTCCCTTACTCCTCACCGGGACCCCCTCGCACCGGGGCTCTGCTGTGTCCCCCTCCGGGACCCCTCCTCAGCGGGATCCTGGTGTTTTCCTCCCCTGGGATCCCGGAATCCCGGCCCCCCTCCCAACCGGGATTCCCGTGTGGCCCTCCGGCTGCCCTCCGCCCCACAGGCCAGGCCACTGCTCGTATCCAAAGTGTTTTATATATAATTTATCTGTACACACGAAGGACAAAGTACCTCAGGTCTGCGCTGGGGTTAGGGGGCCAGTGCCCCCACACTCCCCTCCGGGCTGAGCCCTCCCCACCCCAAAACTGCTTCCAAAAAAAAAAAAAAAAAAAAAAAAAAGAAAAGAAAAAAAAAAAGTCACTTCATTAGGGTTTTTTGCATTTAAAATGGGGAGGGTTTGCAACCCCCCCCCTCCCCGCCACAGCCCCCCCCGGAGGGAGCTGGGACCCCCGGGGGGTGAGGGGGCTGCGGAGATGCTGGGCCTGCGCCTCCCCACCCCCCGCAGGCGGCACTTCAATTTGGCACATGGAAGGGGCTGGGGACCCCCCCGCCCCCAAAAACCCCCTGCAGTCCCTTTCCTGGGCGGGGCGGGGGGGGCCCATCTCCCTTCTTTGGCACATGGGGGCTTTCAGCAAAGGGATGGGGGTTACCATGAACCCCCCTCCCCAAAAAAAACCACCCCGGTGCAGGGCTGGGAAACACCCCCTAAAACACCCACGGAGGGGGTGCACAGGGTTACCTCCCTACATCCCCCAACCACCTCCCTTGTGTCCATTCCTCCCTTTTTTTTTTTTTTTTTTAAATATGTGGATCTGGGGATTTTTCCTTTTTTTTTTTTTTTTTTTTTTTTTCTTTTTTGCCTGAGCTCGGCACAGGCTGAGGGAGTCCCCGGCATGGGGGGAACACCATGGGGACCTCCCCTTAACTGCCCCCAGGGCCCGCATTGAGGAAGTAGGTGGTCATCTCCCCCTTGCCCTTGACCTTGACCAGCCCCCGGCACTCCAACACGTAGCCCTTGGCCGCCAGCACCTGGTACAGGTCCGTTGTCACCTGGAGGGGGGACATGAGGGGTGAGGGGGGTCCTTGGGGGTTTCTGGGTGGGGGTCCTGTTGCTCTCCCAGCCCTGACTGACCTGGATGCGGTCGGGGACCCCGGTGCTGTCCATGCGGCTCGAGACGTTGACGGTGTTGCCCCAAATGTCGTACTGGGGCTTGCGAGCCCCGATGACCCCTGCGACCACTGGGCCCATGTTCAGGCCTGGGGGGGGGACACGGTGGAGAGTCAGGGACCACCCCCACACTCGGGAGGGGTGGGGAGAGGGGAGTGGAAAAGGGGAAAACAGGAGTGACGGGGGGAAGGAAGGGGTGGGGGAGCGAGATTGGAAAAGGAGGGAGTGATGGGGAAAAGAGGAGTGTGAAGGGGGAAGAAGGTGGGGTGAGAGGGGAAAAGGGGGTGCAAGAGGGGAAAAAGGGGGTGCAAGAAGGGAAAAAGGGCAGGAGGGGAGAAAAGTGGGTGTAAAAGGTAAAGAGGGCGTGAGAGAGGAAAATGGGGTATGAAAGGGAAAAAGAAGAGGCGATTGGGAAAGGAGGGGTGAGAGAGGAAAAAGGGATGCAAGACCCACCGGCCACAAAGCCATGAGCACCAAACAGCGTGGGATGGCTGGAGGTGCAGAGGGGCGTGCAAGGGGCGTGCAAGGGGCGTGCAAGGGGCGTGCAAGGGGCGTGCAAGGGCTCACCGATCTTCATCTGGAAGTTGTTGAAGGAGTGCTCGTTGATGTACTTCATTTGCTCCATGAGGTGCATGGCGTAGTCGGCCAGCGCCGCGATGTGGCTCCGGCCCTCGCGGTCGTAGGTGGCCGCGTTGAGCCCCGACGCCGCCATGTAGGTGCTGCCAATGGTCTTGATCTTCTCCAGCTGCCGGTATTTCTGCTCGCTGATGATCTGGGGGTGGGGAAAGGGACAGGGTGGGGTCACCCCCACAGCATCTCAACAGGGTGATGGGTACCCCAAATCACTGGCTCCATGGATGCTGTTTCATGGCTTTTCCCCACAATCTCCTGTGCCCTGCGCTGTGGCTCTGCAAATGCTGCTCCACAGCTTCTCCAGCACCCCATGGCCACATGCCCTGCACCCCAACCTCCTCCACGGTGTTCCACAACCTCCCCAATACCCCCCACATGCCATCTCCTTCACCCTGTCCCCAAACACGGTGCTCTGCAGGCTCCCCATACCTTGTGCATCCCATCTTCTTGCACCTCATCCATGGTTCTCCACGGCTTCTCCAGCACCCCATGCACACCATCTCCTGCACCCGGTCCCCAAACCTGGTCTCACAGCCTCCCCAACATCTTCCTGCACCCTCATTCATGTGCACCTTATCCACACTGCTCCACAACCTCTCCAGCATGCCCTGCACCTCTTCCTGTGGCTCCGTGAAAGCTGCTCCATGGCTTCTCCAAGGATGGAGTGCGGGATGTACTCATCCACGCCTCTCCAGCAACCCATGACCACATTCCCTGCACCACAACCTCATCCACGCTGCTCCACAGCCTCTCCAGCACCCCATGAACCCCATCCACTGCACCCCATCCCTGGGCACTTCACTCCTATGCACCCCTTTGTCCCTTCTCTCTGCCCCAGCACCTCATCGAAGTCGGCGATGATCTCGTTGAGCAGCCGCAGACACTCCACGCCCTCGTTGTTGGCCTCCAGCTCCACGTAGAACTCGGAGAAGTTGCTGATGGAGGCGAACATGACGGCCACACACTCGCAGGACTGGTAGTAGAGCTCGTCGTTGCGCCGCTCCCGCGCCAGAAAGTGGGCGGCCACGTCCTTGGGCAGGATGTTGTGCAGCAGCCGCCGGTTGTAGGCCTGGAGCTCCTCCATCTCCTCCTTCTCGCCCGTTGCCTGTGGGCACAGAGCCAGGTGGGAGCTGCCACAGGACCCCATGGCCACCCTGGCATCAGGGGGTGGAGAGGGGGTTGGTCCCTGCCCCATGGTGTCACCCCAGTCCTGGGTGCAGGGAAAGGGTCACTCCCAGCCCTGTGGCCACCCTGGTGTCAGGGTGTGGGGAGGGGGTTGGTCCTGGCCCTAGATTGGTCCCTGTCCCATGACTGCCCCAGTTCTGGGGTGCAGAGAAGGGTCAGTTCTGGTCCCAGGGTGCAAGGAAGGGGTTGGTTCCAGGCCCACAGTCAACCTAATCCCAGGGAGAAGGAGGAGAGTCAGTTTCCATCCCATGGTCACCTCAATCCCAGGGAGCAGGGTGAGTCCCGGTCCCACAACCACCTCGGTTCTGAGGTGCTGAGAGGAGTCAGTCTTGTCCCAGAGCATGGGAAGGGGTAACAGTGACCTTATGGTCACCCCATTCCTGGGTTCCCAGTCTCAGGATGCAGGAAAAGGGTCGTTCCCAGGCCCCCACAGCTTGGTTGTACCTGGAGCTTCCAGAGGAAGTCGAGGCGGGCGGTGGACTCGACCTGCTGCGCGTGCAGGTACAGGGCGAGCGCGAACACGGCCAGGACCACCGGGGTCACGTAGCGCAAGGCCACCTTGCCCTCCGCCGGGCTGCAGGATCCCCAGGACCCCTGAGGCAGGCTGAGGGACCACCCAGCCCACCCAGAGATCCTAAACGTGCACCCAAACATCCACCCACCCACTCCAGGGACACCAAATCTGCACTCAGACCCCAAAGTTCTACTCACCCACCCAAGGGAACCCCAAATATGCACCCAAACCCAAAGATTGACCCACTCACCCAAGAGACCCCAAACCTGCACCCAGACCCCAAAGATCCACCCAGACCCCCAAGATGCACTCACCCCCTTCAGCGACCCCAAACCCGAATCCAAACCCCAAACATTCATCTTCCTATCCCAGGGGACCCTAAATCAGCATGGTAGACCCCAAAGACCTGCTTGCCCACCCAAAGGAGCCCCAAATTTGCACCCAGACCCCAAAGCTGAACCAGAAGAGACCCCTAGGTTGTACCCACCCACCAACACTGCAGCACAGACCCCCCCAAGGGACCCTCCTGCTTCTGCCCACCCTCACCCCCCTATGCCTGGGTCCCCGCTGGCTCCAGTTTCCCACTCACCACTCTCCCTGGGTCACGTTGAAGGGGGGCCTGTGGGGACAGGAGCCAGGGGTCAGTGGGGTGGGGACACGGCTCTGAAGTGGGGACCCCTGGGGGACCGGGGACACTCACAGGGCGTTGGCCAGGACCAGCAGGTCGGCGTTGTCGAAGAGGGCGGCGTGAGGCCCCTCCACCAGCAGCAGGAACGTGGCCTCGATGCCCACCATGAGCAGCAGCTTCCCGATGCTACTGATGTGCAGGAAGACGGAGCAGGCGAGCAGGCTCAGCAACACGCTGTAGCTGAAGTACTGGGGGGGCACATGGTGGGATGCAGTGGCATCCCAGGAACACCAGATGGTACCCAGGAACACCGGATGGCACCCCTGGGATCTTAGCAGGACCCTAGGAACCCCAGGAACCGGGACTGGCATTCCAGGAACCCCTGTAGCACGCTGGGAACTTTGGAGAGCACCTCTGGAATGCTGGATGGCACCCTGGGAACCCCTGATGGCATCCCAGGAACCTCTGCAGCACCCTGGGAGCCCCAGATGGCACCCCAGGAAGCCAGGATGGAACTCCTGGGGAACCCTGGACAGCACCCCTGGGAACTCTGCAGCACCCCAGTAACCACTGCAGCACACTGGGAGCTCCACATGGCACCCCTGGGAACACCGGCCGACACCTGAAGCACCCCAAGAACCCCAGATGGCATGCAGGAACCACGGGTGGTACCCCAGGAACCCTGAATGGCACCCTGGGGATCCTTCTGCCACCTTGGGAACACCAGCTGGGACCCCAGGAACCCCTGCAGCACCCCAGAACCCCAGCACCTCCCCACGCCCACAGGGACCTTGCACCTCTGGGGACACTGTGCCAGCACCCAGCAACCTCAAGGGCTCAGTGCCAGCACCCACTGAGGACCTTGGACCCAAACGACCTGTGCCAGCAGCACCCTGTGTGTGTGGGGACCCTGTGCTGGCACCCTGCACCCATGGGGACCCAGTGCCAGCACTCTGGGGGACACAGAACCCCCTGGGACCGGTGCCAGCGTGTTTGGGAACACTGTGCCAGCACCCTGGGGGGACACAGCACCCATGGGGACCCCGTGCCAGCACCCTTGGGGACACAATGCCTACAGAGATCCATCCCTGCCAGCATTCCTGGGGACACAGCACCCAAGGGGTCCCCATGCCAGCACCCTTGGGGACACAGCGCCTACAGAGATCCATCCCTGCCAGCACCCTGGGGGGACACAGCACCCAAGGGGTCCCCATGCCAGCACCCTTGGGGACACAATGCCTACAGAGATCCATCCCTGCCAGCATTCCTGGGGACACTACCCCCGTGGGGACCCTTTGCCATCACCCAGGGAGCCCTTGGCACCATCAGTGACCCCTGTGGGGACCTGCCCACGGCCACTCACCTCGGGGAAGTCACAGGCCAGCCCGTCCCCGTGGCAGGAGCCCGCAGGGGTGCCCAGGGAGAAGTTGAGGGCACGGAGCTGGCAGGGCCCCACGGAGCCGGGGGTGACGTTGAGCTCGCGGGCGGCGCAATCCCGCAGGGCCACGCGGCTGCAGGAGAACTGGGGGGAGCCAGAGGGGTGAGCTGATGCTCCCCACAGCCCCCCCAAAACCTCCCCAACCCCCCGTGACCCTACCATGTTGACGAAGGCAGCGATGAAGACGAGGAGGATGGTGAAGACGGCGATGCCGGTGCTGCGGGCGCGGGACTGGACGATGCTGCGGGAAAGTCGCTGCAGGGTGGCGGGGAAGAGCTGGGGGGAGCACCAAGGAGCCTGTCAGGCATGGCTGAGCTCCCCCAAAAACCCTCCCAGCCCTCGGGTACTCACAGTGACGCAGGAGTAGATGGCACAGATGAAGAGGATGGCGGCAAGGAGGATGAAGATGCTGACGTAGACCCCGAGCATCAGCGAGGAGCTGGGGAGAGGTGGGAGGTGAGTGATGGGGTTGATGCATCAGAGCTGGTATTTGGGGAGGGGGGGGGCTGTGGCACTTACTGGGGGAACACCAGGATCTGGAGACAGCAGATGAAGCAGAAGACGAGGAGGGTGCAGGCCACGTAGCCACCAAAACGGTCATCAACCTTCTTGGAGTACTGAGGAGACAGGGGGAGGTGGGATGGTTGGATGGATAGAGAAGGGGACCCCGGCAACCCCAGGGGAAGAATGGAGGTGGGACTGACAGGACACCAGTGAATGGGGTGGAGGGGAATGGGGGGAACCTGGGGGACAGGATGGAGGGAAACGGGAGGACCCCAAAGGATGCAGATGAAGGGGGACTGGGAACATCCCAGAAGATGCAGGCAGACAGGGCAACCCCAAAGGGTGGGATAGAGGGGGATGGGGAACCCCAGGGGATGCAAGGAATGGGATGGAGGGAGAGGGGGACCCCAGAGGGTGGGGAAAAGGGAGACAGGAGCACCCTGGGGCATGGGGGGGACTCCAGAGATACAGGGAATTGGATGGAGGAAAGGGACCCCAGAGGATGGAATGGTGGAGGGTGAGAGGACCCCAGGGGATGGAAGAGGACAGGGGTGACCCTAGGAGATGGAATGGAGGGGATGAGGTTGAGAAGGTGGAGGGACCATGAGACCAGCACAAAGAAGACCCCAAGGGATGGAGGAGAGATGAGAGGACAAAGATGCTGACAGGGCCAGGGCAGAGGGGACTTGGGAGAGACAGATGGAATGGTGGGTCCAGAACAAAGGGAACAGAGGGCCCCCCAACCTTCTTCTCCAGCTCAGGGGTCTGGAAGGTGAGCAGGAACTTCTTGACGTGGTCCTTGCGGAGCTGGTCGATGCTGCGGGCATCGATGGCCCGGCTCAGGAACTCATCCACCTCATCCTCGGGGTTGAGGGCCTCCTGGGCACCACGGCTGGGGAATGGAGGGGTCAGGACCCTCCCAAGGCTCCCAGCTCTGCCCCAGGGAGGGGCTGGTCATGACCCCCCCAGCAAACCAGCATGGGAACACTCACTTGTCCTTGCTGGAGTCATCAATGCCCTGAGAGACACAAGGGAGACGGAGGTGTCAGAGACACTGGCACGGATGGGGATGACCCTCATGAATGACAAGGACATGGGACATGCCCCGGGGTCACCCAGGATGGGGGACAGAGTTCCTTGGGTAAATGGGGCAGGGGGGATCCCCAAGGATTCTCAGCAAGAGAATCCCAGGGCTCTGCAAAGGGAGGAGGGAGGGGTCTAGGGGGGATCTCTAACACCAGTGAGGATGGGACACCCCTGAGGGTGCCCAAGACTGGTGAGAACAAGGATGATCTCCAAGGTCCACCAGGGGCCACCCAGGAACTCCCCGAGGCCCGCGGGCAGCAGGAGGAACCCACAAAGGCTGCGGGCAGGGCTGGGGAAACCACCGACAACCACGGAAGGGCAGCGAGTGGCTGATAGCACCGTGGTGAGGGTGCCCCGTGCCCGATGCCCTCCCCAGGGCCGCTCACCATCTGCCGGAAAGCCTTGGAGTCCTTGGTGCGGGAGAAGGAGCGCTCGGGCACCCAGCGTGGCACCAGCCCCTCGGTGGAGTTGGCGCGAGTGCGCTGCAGCTTGGCCAGGATGGCTTTCTCCTCCTTCTGCAGGGTGACAGGGATGTGAGGGGGGTGACCCCAGCTTTCTCACGCCCCCACTGTCCCCCCCTCCAGACGACCCCCAACTCACGCGTTTCTGGCTGCAGCCGACAATGAGGAAGGTCTCGATGTTGTGCTCCTTGAGGTAGGCGTTGCGCTCGCCCCCGTGGCCCGGCTCCACCTCATAGTCCCCATTCAGGTACTGCAGCGTTGCCCAGGTGATGTGAATGCGCCTGGGGATGGAGGGGATGAAGGTGCTGAGCCCTCCCTGCCCAGCAGCCTCTACCCCAGACCCCAGGCCGACCCTGCCCCGTCCCGGCTCACCCGGCTTTGCCGCCCGCTTCCATGTGGTTGGCAAGGGTGACGTCGTTGGACCAGACGTCGAACTGCCACTTGCGCAGCCCCAGGACGCCGCAGTGGACCCGCCCGCTGTGGATGCCCACGCGCATGTTCACGTTCACCCCCGTCACCTCACGCACCAGGCTGCAGGTGGGACCGGCACTGTGTCACCCCAGGGTACCCCCAGGGCACCCCCAGGTGCCTGCAGGTATCCCCGAGCGACCCTCGGCCTCTTGGGATTCCCAGGCACCACAGCACCCTAAGGAACCCCAAAGCACCATTGGACTCACAGGCACCTGAGGCACCCCAAGGAACCCCAAAGCACCACTGGACTCACAAGCACCTGAGGCACCACAGCACACCCATGCACCCCATGGCACCCCCCAGCACCCTCCACAGCGCCCTGAGGCACCCCCTAGGCACTGAGACCCAGACTGGTGAGTGCTGGGGATGTGCCAACACCAGGAATGGGAACCATCCCTCCAGCTGTGGTGGCACCTGGGACTTGCCAAAACTGGGGAAATTGCAGCCTCCCCCACCCCCCCAAGTTGCAGTGGCACCAGGGACACACCAGTACCAGACACAGCTCCTCAGGGCTGTGGTAACACTTAGGATGTGTCAGCCCAAGGGATGGGCACAGCTCCCCACATTGTGATGGCACTGGGGACACAGCAGCACCCCAATGCAGCCTCCCAAATTGTGGCACCAGAGACGTGCCAGCCCAAGGGATGGGCACAGCCCCTCAAATTGTGGTGGCACCAGAGACGTGCCAGCCCAGGGCATGGGCACAGCAGGGTCAGGTGCAGCCCCCCCAAGCTGTGGTGGCACTGGGGCCAGGCACAGCCCACAGCTCTGCCCCACTCACGAGATGGCCTCGATCATGTCAACTCCCATCTCCACGCAGCAGTGAGCGTGGTCCCCGCGCGCCTCCGGCAGCCCTGACACGCAGTAGTAGCAGTCCCCCAGGATCTTGATGCGCAGGCAGTGGTTCTCCTGGGGGGCACGAGCAGGTTAGGAGGGGTCTAGGACCCCCCCAAAATCCCCCAGCCCCTCCACTCACTGCAGCCAGCTTGTCAAAGCGAGCAAAGAGCTCGTTGAGTGTCATCACCAGCTCCTGGGCCGTGCACTGCGAGGCCAGACTGGTGAAGCCCTCGATGTCCGCGAAGAGGATGCTGCAAGGAGGAAGAGCACGGGCTGGGGGTGGCCCACACACTGCCCCAGATGCCCTCCCCTGGTGATGCCTCCCCAAAACCTCGCCTGCGCGCCCCCGTCCCCACAGTACCTGACGTTATCGTGCTTCTGGATGTAGATCTTGTGGAACATCATGTCCTCCTTCTTGGTGTTGATGTCCTCCTTCATCTCCATGGCCACGTGCTGCGGCAGCACCGACAGCAGCAGCCGCTCCTGCAGCCAGAGCAGTGCCCTCAGCAGGGCCGGGGTGCTGATGGACCCCCCAGCCCAGCACGGGGACCCCCCGGGACCCCCTGTCCCACCTGCTGACGGTTCTCCCGCTGGAGGTGCAGGCGCGCCTGGATGTAGCCACGGGTCTCCTGGAAGGCCTGGCGCTGCGACACCTCGGCCGGGTAGTGGGTGCAGACCCCCACCACGTTGGTGCAGAGGAAGATCAGGGCATTGGCGCTGAGCTGGAGGGGGAGGTGGGCTCTGTGTGACCACCTGAGGGACCCCCAGCCAGCTCTGCCACCTTCCTCTGCACCACAGAACCTTGGCTTTGGTATGGTGGGTGCTGCTAAGGGGAAGAAGAGGGGACTGCAAAGAGAGGGATGTGGGTATGGGAACGTGGGGGTTCAAGGCAGGGGGACATGGGGGCTCTGGGACATGAGGCGGGGGGATGCAGGGACATGGAGATGTAGGGGACAGGGTCGGGGGCATGTGGGGCACCAAAGGACACGGGAAAGCAGGACAAGGGAGCTGCAGGGACTTGGGGCTGTGGGAAACCAGGGAACAGGGAATGCAGGGACCTGGGGACACAGGGTCAGGGGGCAAAGAGGAGACAGGGTAGGGGGATCACAGGGGCCTGGAGACACAGGGTCAGGGGGCAAAGGGGAGACAGGGTAGGGGGATCACAGGGGCCTGGGGACACAGGGTCAGGGGGCAAAGAGGAGACAGGGTAGGGGGATCACAGGGGCCTGGGGACACAGGGTCAGGGGGCAAAGAGGAGACAGGGTAGGGGGATCACAGGGGCCTGGGGACACAGGGTCAGGGGGCAAAGAGGAGACAGGGTAGGGGGATCACAGGGGCCTGGGGACACAGGGTCAGGGGGCAAAGAGGAGACAGGGTAGGGGGATCACAGGGGCCTGGAGACACAGGGTCAGGGGGCAAAGGGGAGACAGGGTAGGGGGATCACAGGGGCCTGGAGACACAGGGTAGGGTGGCAGATGGGACTTGGAGACATAGGGGACGTGCATAGGGTGAATGTGAAGGATCTGGAGACCCAGGGGAGGGGGAACATGGGGATGTAGAAGACCAGAGCAGGGGGGATATGAGGATACAGGAGCCCGAGGCCAGGGGTACACGGGGGCCTGGAGCATGGGGGTCATGGGGACGCCCTCGGGAAGCAGAGGAAGTCAGCAAGCGGAGGTGACTGCGGAGGGAGCTGCGGTTTCCCCCCGTCCCCATACCCCGGGACCGGGGCCAGGGCTATTTATAGCACTCCAGCACTCTGGGACACTGGGAGCAGAGGCCCTGCATCCCCTCCCCGGCCCCTTCTCATCCCCCCAGAGCCCCATCACTCCTACCCTGAAGGGGTGAACCCAACCCAGGGGGCGGCCCCTCCCATGACCCCGCTGGCCTCGGATGTCATCGTGTTCCTCGCCCTGTGCCCCACAGGGACAGCACGTGGCCCCGGCCCTGGCCAGGCAGGGCGAGGGTGACGGGTGGCTCTGCTCAAGGAGGGGGAGCTGCCGGAGCTGGGAGCACGCCCTGGGGATGGGGGGACCCTTCTGCACCCCCCCTGTGCAAGCAGCACCCTGCTGGGAGCACCCACCACCGCAGAGGGGCAGGGCAGGGGACGCTGGCAGTGTCCCAGCCCCCCCTCCCCGGGTGACAGCCCTGCCCTGTGCCCTGGACTTGCGTCCCTCCTCGGGGGTTTCCGCCAGCCCTACAACGGGGGCTTTGTGGGTGCCCCTTCCTCCTGGTGCAGCCCACAATGGTGGGTCTGTGCCAGGATGAGGGGCCCATCCCGTCCCCCAGGGGCTCCGGCACTGTAGAGACCCCCCCTCCAACCCCACCACGAGACACGGGACCTCCCCCTATTCCCGGGTAGCCAAGGGGGCCCCTCTTGCATCTAGAACTTTCCGCCAGCACAAAACATCAAGCGCCAAAAAAAAAAAAAAAAAAAAAAATCCCAAATTTGCAGAGCGGGATTCAGGGACGACGGGGGAGGTCCCCACCTTGCAGATGGGCGGGCTCAGCCAGGTGTGTCCCTTACCTGCTTCCAGAGGAAGGGGTCGGCAGCGTTGCGGTGCCAGGCGATGGCGAGGTGCAGGGCAGAGAGCAGCACCCCGGCCAGCACGGCCGCCCTCATCCGCACGGGCAGCAGCGTGTAGGTGATGTAGATGAAAAAAACGCTCCACCAAACGCCCTCGGCCGCGCTTCGGGGAGCCACGGCCACCGTCCCCAGCGCCTGCACCCCGGCCAGCAGCCCCAGCACCACGTAGCTCACCACCCACATGTAGTCCTGGGGGAAAGCGCTGCGACTGCACAGCACCATCAGGAGCAGGAACAGCGCCGTGGCAGCGGCCAGCGCGGCGGCCGCCGGCACGTGCGGGGCGCCGGGCAGGCAGAGGAAAAGCAGCATCACCCCGCAAACCAGCACCAGCACCCCCATCAGCACCGTCAGGCTGCTCTGGTTCATCTGGAAGAAGTAACGCTGGTAGAGCCGCTCCAGTTTGGCCGACTGGAAGCGTTTGGAGCGGAAAACCTGGAGCAGGCGCCGCCAACACTCGCCGGCCGAGGGCCGCCCGCCGTGTCCCCCGGGTCCTTTCGGCCCCTTGGCCTCGCCGTCCTCCAAGCCCGCGTCCACTGATTTGAGTCCCAGGTCGCCCGCGGGTCCCTTCTTGCCGTAATGATCCTCCTGCCAAGTGCAGCGCAGCCCCCGGGGGGGTCCCGCACCCCGCTCCATCTCAGGGTCCTGCAGGCAGCTCATGTAGCGGGGGCCACAGAGGCCGGCTCGGGGCCGCGGGCCCTTCTTGCCGTTGCGCTCCCCCCATGCCGTCTTCCGCTCGTCCACCTTGGGCACCAGGATGCCACTGAACCACGACATGCTGTGGGCATCGAGGAGGGGTCAGCGCTGGGTCCCCCCCCATCCTGACACCCCCAGAGGGGCCCCGGTGTCCACGGGGGTGGACAGGGAGTGGAGGGTCCTGATGTCCCCACCACCACCCCGGGGGATGCAGAGCCCCAAGTCCCAGCTCTCCCACTACACCCATGGCCCCTGTGGGAACGGCCAGTGCTGGGTTCCCGGTGCCTCAAGTGTCCCGGAGCTTGGGTGCCCGGTGCCAGAATCCCGGTGCACAGCGCTGGGTTCCCAGTGTTGGGTTCCCGTTGTCCCGGTGCCCCGTGTCCTGGTGCCCAGTGCCGAGGCCGCCCCGAGCCCGCCCTTCCCGGTGCAGCGACCTGCGACAAAGCTGGGACCGACCCGGGCGTCCCGGCCCTGTTTGTCTTGAACGGCGGCCAACGGGCTGTACCGGGCACGGCCGCCCCGGGGCACCGGCAACCAACCGGGACGTGGCAGCCGGTCCCTGCCCCGGGCGAACAGCGGTGGAGAATGGCCACCGGGAAGGGCCGGCCCCGGTGGCGGCGGCCGCCTCCCTCCTCCCTTCCCTCCCTCCCTCCCCGCTCCGGGCACGGGAGCCCCGCCGAGCCCGGCCCGTACACCGGGACCCACCAGCGCCCTCCGGCCGCCGCACCGGACGCTCCCACCGCACTGGCAGCTCCCGCCGCACCGGACCCCCCCGAGCACCGCGCAGCTCCCCGGGGCCGCACCGCTCCCGCCGCTCGGGGGCCCAGCCCGGTGTCGCCCCCGCCAGCCCTGATCCCAGTCCCAGTCCCGATCCCGGTCCCGGTCCCGATCCCCGACGCCGCCGCCGCCGCCCCGATCCAACCCCCCCCCGCTCCACCCCGCGTCTCCCGCCGCTCCCGGTGCGCCCGAGCGGCCCCGCTCACCTCCGCCTCCGGCGCTGCCGCCCGCGGGGCCCCGCGCCCCGCCACGGCCCCGCCGCCGCCGCCCGCTTCTACACGGCGGCCGCGCCGCGTCCCCGCCGCCCCATCCCGCGCCCAGGCCGGGCCCCCGGTGGCGGTGGCGGCCCCGGTCCCGGTCGCGGCCGCGCAGCCCCGGCCCGCCCCGGCCGGTGCCCGCCCCCCCTCCCCCCCCCCCCCCGCCCGGATCCGCTCCCGGGCGCTCCCGGCCGGCGGCCTTAAAGGCGCAGCGGCGGCGGCGGGAACGGCCCGGTACGGCCCGGAGCGGCGGGGGCGGACTCGCACCCCCCGGGGCCGCGCACACGCGCACGGACACGGACACACACGCACCGACATGGCGGGGGCACGCGCGGCTGGGCCTCCCCCGGTGTCCGCACCCCCCCCCCGCCCCCTGAGTGTGTCACTTGCACGCCCACCCCAGTGCCCCCAGTGCCTTCCCCCTGCACGCCCGCCTCGCGCACGTCCCGGTGCCCCCCCTTGCACGCGCAGGCGTTGCACACCCCCCGGCACACACACGCGTGTTGCACGCGCGTCCGTGTTCACACGCGCACGAGCCCCCGGAATGCACCCGCCACCTTGCACACACCCCTACGGGCACACACATCCCCTTGCACGCGCACGCAGAGGGGAGCACAAAGCCTTGCACACACGTTTTCCCGTGCCGCACACACAGATTTTGCACGTACGCGCCCTCCTGGCACATTTACACGCCCTTGCACACGCGCACCCCCCCTTTCACACTCAGCCCCACCAAACACTCACAGATGAGCCCCTCTATAGTCGTGTGCAAACACACCAATCCCCGTGTTCACACGCCTGTGCACCCCTCAGGTACAGCGGGTGTGCACACACGTGCAGGTGCACACACACAGCCCTTGCACACGCACCCTTGGCACACTCACAGACACTCACAGGGGCACGCTCCCCCCTTACCCACACCCCACACGCTTCGTGCACACTCCCTTGCACGCACACATTCATTCCTTGCACACGCACCTTTACACATACACCGCCCTTACACACACACCGCCCCCACCTTCACAGCCCTTGCACACACAGCCCTTGCACACCCCTTACGCACAATCACAGCCCCCCTAGCACTCACCCTCACCCTTACACACCCCTTACACACGCACAGCCCCCCTTGTACACACACACACGCGTGCACACCCCTCGCAGACACCCCCACACTTCTGCACACCCCTCATGCCCAGCCCGGCACAGGGAGCCCCATCACATCCCACCCGCCCCCCGGACCCCACGAGTGAGCGTGGCACCGGCCCTGCCCCCTCCCGGTGCCCCCCCCTTCCCTCCCCCGCGGCGGCGGCGCCGGGCCGCGCATCCCCCCCCCCGCCACCCCCCCCCCGCCCCGGCGCCGGGCCCCGGGGAGCGCTGATTAATCATTAATTAGGAGCCGCCGGCGGGGCCGTGTCCCTGCGGCCCCACGCGGAAGTTCCGCCCCGCGGGGGATGGGGGGGGCCCATGCGGGGGCTCCGTGGGGCTCCCAGCCCACCCCCGGCCCCGCCGTGCCCTTCTGCCCCTCCGGTCCGGTGATGCTGCAGCACCGGAACCGGCGGGGACACGGCGCGTGGGGTGGGTGGGCTGCGTCTCCCCACGGCCCCGCCTGCCCCACGCGGGGGTCTTTGGGGGTGGAACCCCGTGTTAGGGGGGGGGTGATGCTTCAGCGTGGGGGTGGCAAAAAAAAAAAAAACCCCAAAACTGTGGAAGGGGCACGGCGGCTGCGGGAGCCGTCCCGCTGGGATGCGGGCGGAGGGGCTCGGGCTCCCGCATCCCCGCACACGCGTGGGCAGGGCCGCGGCGGCCCCGGGAGGGTGGGGGGGGGGGGCTCCTTTCCTCCGGTACCGCGCGGCCGGTCGCCGCAGCATTGCGGGTTGTGGGCAGGGTCCTTCCTTTGCCGGTGCCTCCCGGTGGCTGCCCAGCTGCGGGGGCGCGGAGCGGTCGCCACGGGGATGGGCGCGGGGGCGGGCAGGCGGGGGCGGGGACGGCCGGGACGCCCCGGCGGCCCCGTGTGATGCGGAGCGCGGCAGTGGCGGCAGCGCGGCCCTTCCCCGCGGAGCGCCGCGCTCCGGTGTGGGGCTGCCCCGCCGGCATCCCTGGGGCTCCGCTGGGTGCCGCCGGGGATGTCCGCCCCGGCGCAGCCTGACGCTTCCGGCTCCTTCCAGGTGAGCAGAACCGGAGCCCTCCCCGGCCGTCTCGGATCCCGCTGCGGCCCGGTTCGGTTCTGCCCGCAGAGCCGGGGAGCCGCCGGTGGCCGCGCCGCGGCGGGGCCGAGCCGCCCGGGGCTGCCCGGTGTTCACCGCCTGCTCTCGCCGCAGAGCCCCCGGAGGCTCCCGAAGCGCAAGAGCCGCTTCAAGCGCTCGGACGGCAGCACCTCGTCCGACACTACCTCCAGCATCCTCCGCAGGCAGGTGAGCGGGCCGGCACCGGCACCTACAGCGGCACCGGCACCAGAACCGGCGCTGGGGCGGGGCAGCCACGCCAGCCCCGGGCCCGCCGCTGCTGCGGCTCCGCATTAAAGCGCGGAGCTGGGGTGGGGAGCGGGGAGCGGCCGAGCATCTCCCACCTCAACCTCCGCACTGGAGGGAGCTGGGGGCCCGCCTCCGCCCCGCCGTTCCCCGGGGACCGGGGCTGGGCGCCGGCACCGGGCGCCGGTGGCATCGCAACAGCCGCTCCCCGAGGCTAAAAATAGCGAGTGCTGCGTCAGGGCCGGGCCGGCGGCGGGCACCGGCACTGCGGCGCGGGGGGCGGCCCCGGGAAACTGAGGCAGCGGAAGGGGAACGGACCGGGGGGGGGCTTTAGAAGGGGCCGCGGGGATCCCCTCCCGCTCCCTCGGCCGCCTCCTCGCTCCGCCAGGGAGAGGCACGGACCTCCCCGCCGCCCCCCAGCCGGTGCTTCGGTTTCCTCCGGCCCCGAGCTGCGCCCCCTTCCCCGGCCGCCGGCGGGTGAGCGGGTACCGGGGAGGCCCCGCGGAGGGCGGGGGGTTCCTGTCGGGGCGGCCGCAGGAGGCGCAGAGCGGCCCGAGCATCCCGTTCCCCTCGTGGGGCAGCACCTGATGTCCCGGTACTCCCCGGTACCCTCAGGGACCCCGCGACCCGGCCCAGCACCCGGCGCGGCCCCTTCAGCACCTCGGAGAGGGCCCGGCTGGGTCCCGCCGTGTGCCCGGTACCGGGGCCGGTGCTCAGTGCCTAGTGCCCGGTGCAGGTGTCCGCGGCCCGTCCCGCCGCTGTCCGAAGCCCCCACCCCGCCGAGCGCTGCTCTGATATCCCCGGGCTGGCCGTGAGCTGTCCCGGGCCGGGCCCGCCCGGGCCCATCCCGCTGCTCGGTAACGGGGCGGGCCGGCCCGGTCCCCCGGGGCCCGTCGCTGCCCCCCTCCTCGGGGGCGGGGGGGGGGGGGGGTGGGGGGGTGGGGGGGGCGCGGCGGGGGGGCGGGAGCGGCTCCGGCCCCGCCGCAGGGCTCGCCCTACAGACGGGGCTGCTGCCTGCTCGGGGCAGGACCGGAGCCGCTGCACCGGAGCATGGAGGTACCCACCGGGACTCCCCCGCCGCCGCCCCGGAGCCCCGAGCGGAGCGCTGCGGGAGGCTGCGCAGCCCCTCCGCCGCTGCCCCGGGACTCCCCTCTCACCCCTCAGAGCTCTCTTAGCAAACTGTCCCCCCCCCCGCCTCGGGCCGCCCGTGATCCGTGCGGGTGCAGCTCACCGGGACCGCCCGGTGCCTGCTCAGCCCCCCCTCCCGCGACCCCCACCGGAGAGGGGCCGGAACCCCCCCGCCAGCACCGGGAAGGGGGAACGGCGACCCCCGACACACACACACAGACACCCCCGGGCTGAGCGGCGGGGGCGGCTCCGTGAGCCCCGGGGGGGGGGTGGGGGCGGTGGGAGGCGGGGGCGGGGAGGGGCGGGGAGGGGCGGCGGCGGCGGCGGAGCGGGCAGGGCCAGCCGGAGCCCGAGCCGCAGCCGGAACCGGAGCCGGTGCCGGTGGAGCGGGGCGGGGCGGGGGGGGGGGCGCGGGCGGCTCGGCTCGGCTCGCCCCGTCTATGTCGTTTTCTGACTCCAGCGCTACCTTCCTGCTCAACGAGGTACCGGCTCCGGTACCGGCCGCGGTATCAGGGGGACCGTGCGCGGGGGGCCGCGGTCGGTTTGTGGGGGGGGGGGGAGCTGCACCCCCCCGGGGTGGTGATGGCGCACGAGGGGGCTGTGCCTCGGGGGGATCCGTGCCCGGTGCGGGGCTCACGCCCGGTGCGGGGGGTGCTGTGCCACCCCCCGGCCCTTTGTTCCTCGCCGCCGCCGCCGCCGCCGCTCTCGCCCCCCCCCGCCCCCGGCAGGTACCGCCGGGACGAGGTGGGAAGAGGATCCCGATACCGGCGGCCCCCGATGCTCCAGGCCGGGGGGGGCTGCATGGTGGGGGGGGGGGGAGGGGGTCGTGCGTGAGCCGCGGGCTGGAGATGCTGTACTGGGGGGGCCTCACCGAGGATGACGGGGGTGTCGTACCGAGGGGCCGCACCGGAACGCTGCGGAGCCACCCTGGGGATGCGGGGGATGCTCGGGGCGCGGTGACGACGCTGGGGGGGCCGCGCTGGGGAGGCCATGTTGGGGGGCGCTGTGCTGGGCAGTATTCCCCGCGGGGGGGGTGGGGGGGGGGGGCTGAGGGGGTGTCCCGGCCCCCCCCGGTGTGAGCGGGGTGGGATGTGCAGGTTAACGGGGAGGGGGGAAAGGGGGGCGGTGCTGGGCAGCGGCGCTGAGCTCAGCCCGGCAGGGCCCGGGGGGCCTGGAGGAGGGGGCGGGGGGGGGCTCAGCCACATCCAGGGACCTATAAATATTTCACCGCAGCTTCTGCGCCTGTTCCAGGCGCAGCAGGCGGTGGGTAAATACCGGCGCGGCGGGGAGGGGGGAGCTGGAGGTGCTGGGCTGAGCACCCCAGGGTGAGAGGGGCGGCAGGGGCAAGATCCACATCGCAGGGTGACAGGGGTCATCTCCCCACCCCTGGGGCTACGGGGGTCTCTCTCTCCCCCGTAACTCCCCCAGCACGTGGGGGCTTCTCCTGGGTGATGACCCACCCGGCTTGATGCCACCGTGGACCCCTGAGAGCTGGAGGAGGGGTAGGGGGGGTCAGTAGGGTCCCCTCCAGAGGCTCAGCACGGGGTCCTTCTTTGTGGGGGTTCCCCTCAGAGCCCCCCGGCACTCAGCCCCGTTCCCCCAGGGCTCGGCGGACTCCTACACCAGCCGCCCATCCCTGGACTCCGACGTGTCCCTGGAAGAGGACCGTGAGGGCGCCCGGCGCGAGGTGGAGAGCCAGGCTCAGCAGCAGCTCGAGAGGGCCAAGGTAGGGACGGGGAAACACCCAGGGCACGGCCCGGGGTCGCTGCCAGGGCCCGGGGGGTGCTGATCATCCCCCCCCCAAAAAAACCCCCCAGCACAAGCCGGTCGCCTTCGCTGTGCGCACCAATGTCAGCTACTGCGGGGCGCTGGACGAGGAGTGCCCAGTGCAGGGAGCCGCCATCAACTTCGAAGCCAAAGATTTCCTGCACATCAAGGAGGTCAGCTGGGGTGCTGGGATGCTGGGGGGGCTGTTCAGGGCCAGGAACCTCTCCCTGTCTCACCTCTGCCCTGTCCTCACCCAGAAATACAGCAATGACTGGTGGATCGGGCGCCTAGTGAAGGAGGGGGGGGACATCGCCTTCATCCCCAGCCCCCAGCGCCTGGAAGCCATGAGGCTGAAGCAGGAGCAGAAAGCCAGGTAGGGATGGGACCCCCTGGCCCCACTCCAGGACCCCCAACCCTCCCTCACCTCCTTCTTCCCTAGGAGAGCTGGCAATGCCTCGGGCCTCGGCGACAGCGGGAGCCGGCGATCGCCTCCCCCCTCCTTAGGTAAGGGCAGATCTTGGCCCGGAGGGATCGTGGGCGTCCTGAGGGGGGTCCCCACTTTACTGTCACCAACCTCTGTCTCTTCTCTCCCCAAGCCAAGCAGAAGCAGAAGCAGGTGAGTCCCAGGCTCAGGGCTGTGCCTTGGGCGGGTGGGGAGGGGGCTGCAGGCAGGGCCAGTAGTGGCCACTTCTGGGGTGGGCTGGGAGCAGAGACCCCTCCCTCTCTTCCCAGGGGCTGGGGGGGCTCCAGGATGCCGTGACTCTCTGGGATAGGCTCGTTGACCCCTCCCTGGCTGGGGGTGGGAGCACAGGGCACTGACACACCCCCGTGTCCCCCTGCAGACTCAGCACATCCCACCCTACGACGTGGTCCCCTCCATGCGGCCCGTGGTGCTGGTGGGGCCCTCACTGAAAGGATATGAGGTACGGGGGGGTGGGTGGGGGGGGGGATGTGGCCTCCTTGTGCCCTCAGGGTGGTGGCCTGCGCCCCTTGTCCCTTCCATGTGCTGGCAGCGGGCAGATGGTGGTGCTGAGGGCGGCTGGCAGGGTGCTGAGCAGCTGCCACCTCCCTGCCGGTGCCATCTGCCATCGGCTCACCGGGCTGGCGGCCCCACCACGGCAGGTCACCGACATGATGCAGAAAGCCCTCTTCGACTTCCTCAAGCACAGATTCGATGGCAGGTGAGACAGTCACCCCCACCCAGGGGCCCGCTCCTCCCACGGCCTGCGGGTGCCCACTGTGTCCCTGTTGCTCCCCAGGATCTCCATCACTCACATCACAGCCGACCTGTCCCTGGCCAAGCGCTCCATCCTCAACAACCTGGGCAAGCAGGCCATCCTGGAGCGCTCCACCACCCGCTCCAGCATTGGTGAGGGGCCAGGCTCACCCTGGGGGTGCAGGGACCCCCTCCCAGGGCCGGCCCAGCCTGACATGGCCCCCCTCGTGCCCCCCTAGCTGAGGTGCAGAGCGAGATCGAACGCATCTTCGAGCTGGCCAAGTCCCTGCAGCTGGTGGTGCTGGACGCTGACACCATCAACCACCCGGCCCAGCTGGCCAAGACCTCCCTGGCACCCATCATCGTCTACGTCAAGGTGTCCTCCCCCAAGGTGAGGGCTGCCCACGGCTGTGGGGGGAGGTCCTGGCTGCCCCCTGTGGTGCTGTCACTCCCCTGTCCCCTCCCCAGGTCTTGCAGCGGCTCATCAAGTCCAGGGGCAAGTCCCAGGTGAAGCACCTCAACGTGCAGATGATGGCAGCCGACAAGCTGGTGCAGTGTCCCCCGGTGAGCCGGCCCATCCTCCCATCCTGGGCATGCCTGGGGGGGAACCTGGAGCCCCCTCCTGATCCCCCTCACCTCCCCAGGAGCTCTTTGATGTGATCCTGGATGAGAACCAGCTGGAGGATGCCTGTGAGCACCTGGCTGAGTACCTGGAGGTTTACTGGCGTGCCACGCACCACCCGCCGCACGCCCCCCACGCTGTCCCCTCACCCACCGGACTCCCAGGCCTGCAGGTAACCCCCTGGCCCCCCTCCCTGCTGCCCAGTGCACAGGGGAGGGCGTGGGGGGGACAGGACACACAACCCCCCACTGTCCCCATGGAGATTCAGCACAAAAAAAAACCCAAAAACCCAAAGCATGAGGTGCAGACAGTTCCCAGGACAGCCCAAAAAACTGGGGCCGGGGAGGCCACACAGACCCTGACACTGTCCCCACAGCCCCCTCCCTGCTCCCCACGGGCACAGGGGTCCACAAAACGGGGTTGGGGGAGATGCAAAGGTCAGAACTGGGGATGCACAGGTCAGAATTGGGGATGCACAGGTCAGAATTGGGGATGCACAGGTCAGAATTTGTGGGACACAGCCCCATCCCGTGCTCCTTCTGGGGACCTGCAGAGCCGTGTCCAGGCTGCAGGGGACGCGCAGCTCCCCAGCTCCTTCCCTGCTCCCTACGGACAGCTGGCACCGGGCTCCAAAGACGGGGTGGGGGGCACGCAGCCCCCTCCCTGCTTCCCCCGGGGACCCAGCACAGGGGCACCCGCAGCTCTCCCCGCAGCCCCTCCCTGCCCGCAGAGCCAGCAGCTGCTGGGGGAGCGGGGCGAGCACTCGCCGCTGGAGCACGACAGCCTGATGCCATCGGATGAGGCGGGGGACACCTCGCCCCAACCTTGGGGGGCCGCATCCCAGCGCAGCTCGCGGCACCTGGAGGAGGAGGAGGAGTACGGGGACCCCTACCCCGACCTGTACCAGCCCCACCGGCACCACGGCAGCGGCCCCGGCACGCCGGAGCGCCCGAGCGAGCGCAACCACGACAGGAACTGGCAGCGCAGCCGGCCCTGGGCCAAGGACAGCTATTAGGGTTGGGGAGGGGTGGGGGGCACGGCTGGGAACCGGCTCCCCCCTAAACCCCCGGGCGCTGCCCGCCTCGCCCCAGCCCCGAGCTGGGGGTGCTCAGACAATCGAACTCCGCACCGGCAGCTTCCTCTCGCCCGGGCCCCCGGGCGCGTCTTCAGCCATAAGCACAGCGCGGCGAGGGAGGGGAGGGGGGACCGGCGGCCAGGATGCCCTGGCACTCCCCGCCCCAAGTTGTGGGGAAGCCGGGGACAGACACACGCCTTCGCCCTGCCTCAGTGTCCCCGCCCCGGGCCCTGCATCACAGGCTGGCTCATTCTCTGCCATGGAGAGTGGGTGCCCGCCTCCCCCTCCCCAAAATAGGGGAGGTAAGGAGGCGGAGCGGTTGTAGCAGCATCGCCCCACGCCGCACAGACCCGAGGAAGAAAGGGAAGGTGCCTGCTCACCCCCCCGGGACCTGGCCTGCCCCCCTCCCCACCCCTGCATGGGACCCCCGGGAGGAGTGGCTCACACCACTCGCTTCGCTCTGCACCGATTCCCCCCGCCCCGGTCACTGCAGCCGCACCGCTCCTGCCCCCGGGAGGGGGAGGACAGAGCCGGGGGGCTGCACGGGGTGTGGGGGCTGCTCCACTGCTTGCACCCACTGCCCTGAACCCGCTGTCCCCGCCCCGTCCATGCTGTCACCGCACGTCACCACACGGTCCTGTAAATACAGCGCCCACTGCCCTCGGCCGGGGGTCCTGGCGTAGGCTGAGCCCCCCCCCGGGGCCGTTATACTGGTGGGGAGGGGGGGGGCGGGACGGGGTGGGGGCCACAGATTTGTTACGATTTCTTTTGTAGAAAGCACTGATTTCCCTGTAATTGGTTTCAGAAACACACGAGTGCTCAGAGGTGCTGGTGTCCGTGTCTGTGGAGGGGACGTGGGGGGGAACCTGCTCTGCTGGGAGGGGAGGGATGGCACTGATGGGTGCTGAACACCTCGAAGCTGCTCCTCTTGGGCACTGCTGGCTCCTGGTGGCACCCAGGGGCTGGGCAGTGGCACCCAGGGAATGGAGAGGACGAGGAGGCGACGCCGGGAACGCCGCTGCTGGTTTATTCCTGCAGCCTGGAGCTTCAGCTACAAAAAAAAAAAAAAAAAAACAACCCAAAAAACCCCAAAGGATGAGGTGCAGACAGTTCCCAGGACAGCCCAAAAAACCCTGCAGCCAGGGTGGGACTGGCCCCCCCAAAACAGCCTCCAGCAGCTCCATGGGGAAAATGAGGAGGGGGACCAGAACAGGGAGGGGATACTTTGGGATAATCCCAGACCCAGTCTCTGCGTGTGGGCAGTCCTTGGGCTGCACGAGGAGCTGGGAAAAGAGCAGCCAGATCAGTCCTGGCAGCCTTGCTGGTCCTGGAGGGCTGATGAAGAGGAGGGGCGGGCTCAGGCGAAGATGGTCTCCTCCCGCCGCTTCTTGGTGAGGATGGTGCCCGGCTTGTGCTGGGCATCGGGGTGGTTGGCCAGCTCGGGAGGGCAGGAGGACACGGGGCTCTCCAGGATGGCCTGTTTGAGGTCGTAGAACACCGTGGAGTCCTCCTTGGTGAGGAAGGTGATGGCCACGCCGCTCTTCCCCGCTCGGCCCGTCCGCCCAATGCGGTGGATGTAATCTGGGGAGGGGGGAAACGAGGGGCTCAGGGCGGGCTGGGCACTCCCTGCAGCACCACCCTGCACTCCCAGTACCAGGGCTGAGCACCCCAAAGCCTTCTCAGGGTGGCAGCACTGGGGCTGGGCACTCCACACAGCACCAGTACCAGGGCTGGGCACCCCACAGCCTTCTCAGGGTGGCAGCACTGGGGCTGGGCACTCCACACAGCACCAGTACCTGGGCTGGGCATCTACAGCGCTCCCCAGTACCAGGGCCAGACACCTCCTGCACTCCCAGTACCAAGGACCAGACACCCCACAGCCCCCTGGGTGTGGCAGCACTAGGGCTGGGCACTCCTGCACCCCCAAGAACCAACGCCAGGAACCCCCACCATCCCCCTGACACCCTCAGCACCCTCTCCACCCCAAGAACCAGGGCTGGGCAGCTCTGTAACCCCTTGGTGATGGCAGCACCAAGGCCAGGCACTCCCTGCACACGCAGTACCAGGGCTGGGTGACCTCACAGCCTCTCCAGCATGGCAGTACCAGGGCTGGGCAAACCCCCAAAGCTCCTCCAGCGCAGGGAACACCAGGACCAAACACCCACAGCATGGGCAGCACAGCCCCCTCAGTGCCCCCCCAGCCTCACCCTCGATGTTCTTGGCCATGTCGTAGTTGACCACCATGGAGACGTCGTGGATGTCGATGCCACGTCCGGCCACGTCCGTGGCCACCAGGATGTCCTTGGCCCCGGCCTTGAGGTTGGAGAGGGCGAACTCCCTCTGCTCCTGGCCCTTCCCACCGTGCAGGGTGCAGGCGTTGTACTGTGGGGAGAGCAGGGGGGATCAACGAGGGGCACATCGGGGAGTCCCCACCCTGGAGTGAGGGGGGACAGGGTTCAGGGTGACCCAGCTCAGACTCACCCCCATCTTCTCCAGGGACTTGGCCAGCACATCGCAGCCTTTCTTCTGGTTGACAAAGATGATGATGGGCGGGTCGAAGCCCTGCTCCAGGATGGCCAACAGCTTCTTCCTGTAGAGGAGGAAGAGAAGGAAGAAGAGTTGGGCCACCGAGTTTCCTTCACCCTCCAAGCCCCCCTCAGGGCCACCTCCAAACCCTGTGCTGCCCACCTCTTCTCGGACTCGGACATGAGGAAGACCTTCTGCTCCACCCTCTCGTGGGGTTTGCCGGCGGAGCCGATGTAGACCACGGCCGGGCGCCGGAGGTAACTGCGGGCCAGGCGCTCCACGGCGGGCGGCATGGTGGCCGTGAACATGACGGTCTGCAAGGGAACGGGGCAGCCACGTCCCGTCAGGGGGGAGTGTCCCTCCGTGGAGAAGGAATGACCCCGGTGGGGCTGGGATCATCCCCCGTGGGGCAGGCACATCCCGCAGTGAGGGAGGAAGGACTCTTATGGGGCAGGAATGTTCCCCCCTCCATGGAGAAGGAACATCCCTAGGTGAAACAGGAATGGCCCCAGTGGGGCAGGAATGTGCTCCCATAGAGCAGGAACATCCCTCAATGGAGAAGGAACGACCCCAGTGGGATAGGAACATCCCCCACGGAGCAGAAGCAACCCCCAAAGAGTTAGGGATGACCCCAGAAGGACGGGAATGGTCCCCCATGGAGCAGGAACATCTCTCAATGAGGTAGGAACGACCCCAGAAGGACAGGAATGATCCCCCATGGAGCAGAAACATCTCTCAATGGAGCAGGAATGACCCCAGTGGGGCAGGAACATCCCCCATGGAGCAGAAGCAACCCCCAAAGAGTTAGGGATGACCCCAGAAGGACAGGAATGATCCCCCATGGAGCAGAAACATCTCTCAATGAGGTAGGAATGACCCCAGAAGAATGGGAGTGATCCCCCATGGAGCAGGAACATTGAACATCAAGCAGTCACACCTTCCTGTGGGAAGGAAGGACCTTTCCCCGAGGGGCAGGATTGTCACCCACAGAGCAGGATTGGCCTCCCACAACTCAAAAACATCCCCTTGTGGGGCAGTAATGACCCCTCATGGGGCAGAAAAGTTCCTCCACAGAGCAGAAACGTGACTCCCATTCCCTCAACCCAAAAACTCCAATTCACAGACCCCCTCCCAGCCCCACAGAAGCTCTCCAAGGGCCCCCTCCTACCTACACCCACCTGTCTGTACTTGTGCTTCCCGGACTCGAAGTTGGCCAACATCTTCTCGGGGTCCTCGGCCTCGTCAGTGTCGGGTTTCTGGTTGGTGACGGGCATGTGCTCCAGGATCTTCTGCACGTCGGGCTCGAAGCCCATGTCGATCATGCGATCGGCCTCGTCCAGCACCACGTAGGTGCAGCGGCTCAGCACCAGGTACCGGTTCTCCAGCACGTCGATGAGCCGGCCCGGCGTGGCGATGACGATCTGGGGGTGGAGGGGCATGGGGAGGTTGGTGGGAGCAGCTCAGGGCTGAGCCCCCCAACCCTGGGACCCCCTCCCCAAGCCCCCTCGGCTCACCTCGCAGCCCATGCGGAGGCGGAAGCCCTGATCCTCGCGGGAGATGCCGCCGATCACGGCCACGGTGCGGATGCCCAGGGGTTTCCCAAATTTGATGGTTTCCTCCTCGATCTGCTGGGCCAGCTCACGGGTGGGGGCCAGGATGATGGCGTAGGGCCCCTGGTCCGATTCCTCGATGCTGCAGCGTGGCAGGGGATGGTTGTGTCACCCACAGTGCCACACACGTACCCTCCAGTGTCACCCCTCCATCCCCTCCACCATTTAACCCTGCCTCAGTTCCCCAACGGTGTCACCCTGTCACTCCACCCTGGGACCTCCACAGTCCTGACCCCCGTGCAGTGTCACCCCACTGCTCTCCCCCGTCCTGTGGGCTGTCCCCACCCCTCACCGGTCGATTTTGGGCAGGGTGGTGATCCAGACGAGCAGCGGGATCAGGAACGCCGCTGTCTTGCCGCTGCCGGTCTCGGCCACGCCGATGATGTCGCGGTTCTGCAGCCCGATGGGGATGGCCTGGCGCTGGATCGGGGTCGGTTCCTGCAAGGGGGGCAGAGCAGGTTGGGAGCAGAACTTCCCCTGTTCCCCCTCTCTCTACATCCCTCCTTCTGCCCCCCTTCCCCAGCTCCCCCTCACCGTGAGACATAGATTTTAAAAAATATAAGATTTTAAAGAAATTAAGATTTTAGTTAGAAATAAGCCTTATAGTTGTCAAAGTTAATTAAGAGCTTTGTAGTTAGCTAAAGAAGATTAAGCTTGAGTTAACTTTTTCCAAATAACTGATTGCTTGTCAACCTTATGTTTGCTTAGCTGTGCTTAAAACAATAAATAGAGAACCTGATAAATAAGTTTAAGGACACAAAACAATTACAGAGACTCCCCAATCCTAAAACTTATTAAAAGTCACTGTACCTAAGGAAATGAGAATTCTACCAACACCCATTTGTCACCATTTGCATTGAAAAGGTAGAAAGTTCAGAGCGATGAAGAGTCATTTTACTTCCTCATTTGAAACCCACTCCTCTTAAATGAGACCACCGACCCATTTCAAAAGACAAACTACGCATGCTTAATTAGTTTTTTGCTAATTACCATACAAAGCAGAGAATGAGATGTACCAAGGTTATAAATATGCATTTGTATTTTGGATATTCAACAGTTTTGTAAATAAAATAGCTTTGTGATTTTCTATAAAGTGCAGTATGCCTTTGGGGAGCTATCCCACACGCTGCCCAGCGCTGCAATAAACACAAACTTTCTAACTTCAAACTGTTAGAGAGTTTTTGTCCGTCTCAGTTAGATATCGGTATTAGATCGATATTCATATTTTTAATAAATCAACCGTACCCACCTTGTAGCCACACTTGTCAATGACCTCCAGGATGTGCGGGGGCAGCGAGGAGTCCTTCCAGGAGCGGATGGGATTGGGGATCTTGCCCCCCTTGGTGGTGATGCTGTAATCCTCGCGGAAGATGCGCCAGTCCCTGTCTGTCATCTCGTCCAGCTTCTTCTGGGACCAGTGCCGGTCATCCCAGCGCTGCTTGGCCTCCTTCTTCCGCAGCTTCCGCAGCCGCGCCCTGGCCGGAGCGAGGGAAGGGATGGGGGAGAGGGAGAGGGCAAGGGGAGAGGGACAGGGAAAGTGGGATAGGGAAAAGGGAAAAGGGAGAGGGACAGGGAAAGGGGATGGGGAAAAGGAAAAGGGGAGAGGGACGGAGAAAGGGGATGGGGAAAAGGGAATGGGGAAAAGGGGAGAGGGACAGGGAAAGGGGAATGGGGAAAAGGGAATGGGGAGAGGGACAGGGAAAGTGGGATAGGGAAAAGGGGAGAGGGAAAGGGGAAAGGAGAAAAGGGGGTAGGGAAAGTGGGATGGGGAAAAGAGGATAAGGAAAGGGGAAAGGGGAAAGGGGAAAGGGGAAAGGGGAAAGGGGAAAGGGGAAAGGGGAAAGGGGAGAGGGGAGAGGGACAGGGAAAGGGGAATGGGGAAAGGGGAATGGGGAAAAGGAAAAGGGGAGAGGGACAGGGAAAGGGGATGGGGAAAGAGGAAAGGGGAAAAGGGAATGGGGAAAAGTGGAGAGGGACAGGGAAAGTGGGATAGGGAAAAGGGGAGAGGGGAAGGGGAAAGGAGAAAAGGGAAAGGGGAAAAGGGAAAGGGGAGAGGGACAGGGAAAGAGGATGGGGAAAAGAGGATAAGGAAAGGGGAAAAGGGAAAGGAAAAGGGGACGGGGACAGGGGAATGGGGAAAAGGGAATGGGGGAAAGCGAGATGGGGAAAACGGGATAGGGAAAAGACAATAAAGGAAAAGGGAATGGGGGAAATGGGAAGGGAAAAGGGGATGAGGACAGGGGGGTGAGGGCAAGGTAAGGAAAGGGATGATAAAAGGGAGCGAAGAAGGTTAGGAAGGGGAAGGAGAAAAGGGACAGTGCTCATGCTGTGCCCCTAAAACCCTTCTGCCAATTCCCTGCTGGACCTGCTGCAGCCCAGCTCCACACTCCAGCCAAGCTAAGCCAGCCAGGACCCCCCACACCCCTCAGCACCCTCCCAGCTCTCCCCAAAACCTCACTCCTCCTGCTCCTTCTCCTCCAGCGTCCGCCTCTTCTCCATCAGGTCGCCGTAGAACCGCGACTGCTCCCGCTTCTGCTGCTTCAGGTCGATGCCGGCGATGAAGCCGCGGCCCAGCAGCTGCACCTGGTGCCTCTCCTTGTACCTGCAGCAGGGGGGGAGCATCAGGAGCAGGGCCACCCCCAGGGACACCCTTCTGTGCTCACAAACCAAGACAGGCTCAATTCAGCCCTTGATCCCAACTCAATATGACCCCAACTCCCAGTCACCTGCACCGAAGCAGGGCTCTCTGAGAAGCTGCACACCAGACCACACTGTTCAGCTTCCTTAACCCTCAGTTTCTTTAGAACACCTCGTTCCAAAGAATGTATCCAAGGCCAGCTCCTGCTGATTTAACTCTTTACATTAAAAACCCTTTCCGACCCTTCTTGTTGTTCTTATTTTAATTGCCCTACCAGGTTCCCACTCAGCCCTTGCTTAGTTAAAGAATGTATCCAAGGCCAGCTCCTGCTGATTTAACTCTTTACATTAAAATCCCTTTCCGACCCTTCTTGTTCTTCACATTTTAATTGCCCTACCACGTTCCCACTCAGCCCTTGCTTAGTTAAAGAATGTATCCAAGGCCAGCTCCTGCTGATTTAACTCTTTACATTAAAAACCCTTTTCGACCCTTCTTGTTCTTCTTATTTTAATTGCCCTACCACGTTCCCACTCAGCCCTTGCTTAGTTAACCTAAGTCAAACAAGTGATTCCAGCTACACACCCCTCACACTGCCATCTCCCTCTAGTTATCCCTACAGCCACATGCAAGGACTCCTTCCTGAGCTCTGCAGAATTCAGAAGAAGCTTCACAAAATTTCTTGTACTCTTGTACTTTAGGGCTTCAAGAACAACTTTTAACACAGATCTACGACTGCCACTAGTAAAGGCCGGGTTATGAAAGGTGGGAGAGCCCCAGTCCTGGGGGCACTCACAGGGGGTTGTAGTCGATGGAGGTGTCCTCTGAAGCGTCCCACTCGAACACGAACTTGCGGTCGTTGAGGTGCCGCGTGCGCCGCCGCTTCTTCACCCCGCCCAGGTACCGCTCCTGCGGGACGGACCCCCGGTTCAGTGGGAACCCCCCCTCCATCCTCCCCCTCAGCAGCCCCACCTTGGACAAATCCCCAGCCTCACCTTGATGGCGTGGAGCTCTTTGCTCTTGTCCTTCTCCTCCCGGATCTTCTGCCTGCCCTCCTCGTCCTCGGTGCCGTTGGTCTCCCGCTCCATGCGCTCCCGGCGCTCCCGGCGCTCGCGCTCCTGGGGGTCTTCTGGGGAGCAGGGGGAAGGGGGCTCAGAGCCACCCCCTGAGGGCTGGGTGAGGGCGTTCCAGGGATGAGCCCTTACCCAGCATCTTCCTGCCCATCTCCTGGAATTGTTTCCTCTTCTTCCTCTCCTCCTCCAGCAGCCGCTGCCGCTCCTCCACCTCCTGCTGCCGCCGCCGCAGGGCCTCGGCCTCCCGCTCCGCCTTGGACAGGAACTTGGGCTGGGGTGGGAGAGAGGCAGAGTCAATGCTGGGCCTGGGTGCCACCCCCGTGCTGCTGGGGGGTCCCCCCAGCTTTCTCTGCTGTAGCCCTGGTTGGTGCTGTGATGTTTTGGTTTCTCTGAAACTTTTTCCCACTGTTCTGTCAGTAAGAGACACGTTTTCCTAATTGTAACCTTTATTTGCATTCCTTTCCCTAGGAGGGACTTCTTCTTGACCAATGTAGTTGAAGAAGTTTGTTTGTCTTCTACCCCTTTGGGTGGCTCTTTGTAAAATAGTATAAAGGGAAAAAAATCCCTGGTAATAAAGATTTGAACTCATTTCAGCTTTCTGACCTCGGGAGTCCGTGTTGTTGTTAATGTTGAGCAGCGTCACTCTGCTCCTTCCCGGGGCCCCAGGGCCTCCCCTCTCCCTCCTGGCTTCCTCCTCTCCCTCCCTGGATCCCCCCGACCTCTCCACTCCCTCCCAGGGGTCTCTCTGCTCTGTGTCCCACAGGCCTCCTTTCCCTCTTAGGGTCCCCTCTGTGCCTTCCCCATTCCCTCTCAAGATCCTTCTGCTCCCTCCTGGGGGTCCACCAGGCCCTTTCCCTCCTGTGTCTCCACGTGCCCACCTTGGCCTACCTGCCCCAATCCATGATGTCCCGGTGTCCCCTGGCACTCCCTGCTTCCTTCTGGAGTCCCTCTGCATCCCTGAGTCCCTCAGCCCTCCCTGTTCCCTCCTGGGGTCCCCCCTCTGCAAACACCCACACCCCCAGCAGAGGGAAGAGGCTCCTGTTCCTGCTCCCACCTTGGCTTCTGCCTCTTCTTCTGCCTTCTTCTTTGCCAGCAGCTCCTCCAAGGACAGCGGCTGCGCCTGGAAGCGAGGCCAGATGTCAAAACATCACATCCCAGAGACCCAAATCCTCCAGAACAATCCCCCAGGGACCTCCTGGATCCCCCTGGAGCCACTCCCAGCCAAACCCCGTCCGCCCCCTCCTCACTTTCTCCTTCTTCAGGGCGTTCTCCTCCTCTTCCTCCGCTTTCCGCGCATCCCGATCCTTCCGAGACTTGGAGTCCTTCCCCCTGCCCGGGGACAAGCTTCCAAGGAAAAAAACACAGAATAAAACACCAGACACAGCCCCCCAACCTCCAGGGGGATTGAGGGGAGAGCAGGAACCCCTCCTGAGAGCCCCAGGACCCACCTGGATCGTTTGCGGTCCTTGTCCCTGCGGTGCCCATCCTTGTCCCGCTCCCGCTCCTTCTTGCTGCGCTCGCGGTCCCGCTCCTTGTGCCGCCGATCCCTGAGGAACCGGGGAGGGGATTGAGACATAGATTTTAAAGAAATTAAGATTTTAATTAGAAATAAGCCTTACGGTTGTCGAAGTTTAATTAAGAGCTTTGTAGTTAGCTAAGGAAGACTAAGCTTGAGTTAACTTTTTTTCCAAATAATTGATTGCTTTATGTCAACCTTATGTTTGCTTAGCTGTGCTTGAAACAATAAATAGAGAACCTGATAAATAAGTTTAGGGACACAGGAAAATTACAGAGATTCCCCAATCCTGAAACTTATTGAAAGTCACTGTACCTAAGGAAATGGGAATTCTACCAACACCCATTTGTCACCATTTGCATTGAAAAGGTAGAAAGTTCAGAGCGATGAAAAGTCACTTTACTTCCTCATTTTAAACCCACTCCTCTTAAATGAGACCACCGACCCATTTTAAAGGACAAACTACGCATGCTTAATTGGTTTTTTTTGCTAATTACCATACAAAGCGGGGAACGGGATGTACCAAAGTTACGAATATGCATTTGTACTTTGGATATTCAACAAGTTTTGTAAATAAAATAGCTTTGTGATTTTCTGGAAGGGGCGGTATGCCTTTGGGGAGCTATCCCACATGCTGCCCAGCGCTGCAATAAACACAAACTTTCTAACTTCAAACTGTTTTTGTCCGTCTCAGTTGGATATCTGAGGTGTTAGATCGATATTCGTATTTTTAATAAATCAGGATCACAGCCCCTCTGTGATCAAACCTCTTCCCAAAAAAAAAAAAAAAAAAAAAACCCCAAGGGAGCCCCGGAGCCGCCTCACCTCTCTGTGGATTTGGAACGGGAGCGGGAGCGCGAGCGGCTCCGCCTCCGCTCCCGGGATCGGTGTCGCTTGCGGTCCTTGGCCGGGGGGGAGCTCTTGCGGTCCCGCTCCCGCTCCCTCTCCCGCTCAGGGGAGCGGGAACGTTTCCTCTCCTCCTTCACAGGGGACGCGTCCCGGTCCTTCTTGTCCGCCAGTTCTCCGGCCATCTGCGGGGACACCGGGAGGGTCGGGGGGTGCAGAGGGACCCCGGGAGGGAGCGCCAAGGGCTGGGAGGGGATTTGGGGTGCGCGGGGAGTGACCCAGGGAAGGCACTGAGCAGCAGTGCAGACCCAGGAGGGCGAGAGAAGGGTTGTGAGAGACCCTTCAGGAACCCCAAGAAGGCGTGGGGAGATCCCAAACACTCCCGGGAGGAAATGGGGAGACGCTGAAGGAGCCGGGGAGAGAAGGGACAGACGGCAAAGAGAAGCAGGGAGAGCTGGGGAACCCGGGGAGAGTGCGGAGGGACCCTCAGGAGGGAGCGGGGAGGCCTGGGGGACCCCGAAAGGGCTCCGGGAGGCCCGGGGGGGACGCGGCGCAACGGCGCTCCAGGCCCTGCCCTGGTGCCCAATACCGGGGCTCTGTCCGGTGCCACGGCACCAGAACTCTCCAGCCCTTAGGCCCCGAAGAGGCCCTTGGTGTGCTCCTGCAATGCCTCCCGCTCGCTCCCGCCGGTCCCCGCTCACCGCCGCAGCCCCGGGTTCAGCGCCTCAGCTCCGCCGCCGCCGCCATATCTGCCGGGCCCGCAGGGCACGCCGGGACGGCGCGGGACTACAGCTCCCGGCAGCCTTGGTGCCTTTGGACTACAGCTCCCAGCATCCCCCGCGCGCTCCCGGCGCCCCTGAGCGGCCGCAGCACCGCCGCGCCCCCCTGATCCTTCCGCCGCGCGGCAACTCCCCCGTCCCCGCCGCAAAGAGTCCCCCAGGAGCGTGTCCTCGTGTCCCTGAGACCCCCACAGCCCGCAGGAACCTCCTGCGTACCCAAATGAGGACCCTGGGGCCGTGTCCGTGTGGTCCAGAGCACCCCAAATCCTGGAGTGACCCTCCCGAGTCAGTGTCCCCACAGGAGCCCCAGACCCGCACTGCATCCCCCCTCACAAAATTGGGAGGGGGGGTCTCAGGGGTCTGGGGGCAGCAGAAGAGGTGGGGGGACCCTTTTGTCACCCCCCCCCCACACCCCAGGGATTTTGCCTTCTGCACCAGCACCCATGGGTGACAGCACAGCCCCACCTCAGACTCCCACCATCCTCCAAAAACCAGGATCCCTCCCCAAAACACAGAGCCAGGCAGGGCTGCACATAGGTAGGTGTTATATTTCTGATAATAAATAAGCTTTTTAATAACACTGACATGGAACAGAGAGAGAGAGAGACACCCCCCCCCCCCCACCCCAAAAGACAGTCGATAAAACAGCCCCCCTCCCCCCTCCCCAACCCACCAGGGTCCCCCAGGGCCAAGCAGCAGATGAGGGATGGGGTCAAGGGGGAGAAAACAGGATGAGTCCATGGATGAGTCCCATGATGTGCACCCCAAACCCCACAGGGATCCCCAGGACAGCGTCCCTGCGTCCCCCAAACCCCGCAGTGACCATCCCAGGTTGACGTCCCTGAGGGTCTGAGCATCCCAAACCCCATAGGGACCATCCCTGAGGGTCTGAGCATCCCAAACCCCATAGGGACCATCCCTGAGGGTCTGGGCATCCCAAACCCCATAGGGAGCATCCCTGAGGGTCTGGGCATCCCAAACCCCATAGGGACCATTCCTAAGGGTCTGGGCACCCCAAACCCCATAGGGAGCATCCCTGAGGGTCTGGGCATCCCAAACCCCATAGGGACCATTCCTAAGGGTCTGGGCATCCCAAACCCCATAGGGACCATCCCTGAGGGTCTGGGCACCCCAAACCCCATAGGGACCATCCCTGAGGGTCTGGGCATCCCAAACCCCATAGGGACCATCCCTGAGAGTCTGGGCACCCCAAACCCCATAGGGACCATCCCTGAGGGTCTGGGCATCCCAAACCCCATAGGGACCATCCCTGAGGGTCTGAGCATCCCAAACCCCATAGGGACCCATCCCTGAGGGTCTGGGCACCCCAAACCCCATAGGGACTCATCCCTGAGGGTCTGGGCACCCCAAACCCCATAGGGACCATCCTTGTGGGTCTGGGTATCCCAAACCCCATAGGGACCATCCCTGAGGGTCTGGGCATCCTAAACCCCATAGGGACCATCCCTGAGGGTCTGGGCATCCCAAACCCCATAGGGACCATCCCTGAAGGTCTGGGCATCCCAAACCCCATAGGGACCATTCCTGAGGGTCTGGGCACCCCAAACCCCATAGGGACCATCCCTGAAGGTCTGGGCACCCCAAACCCCATAGGGACCATCCCTGAGGGTCTGGGCACCCCAAACCCCACAGGAACCTCCCTGGGGTTGATGTCCCCGGGGGTCCTGTGCACCCCAAACCCCCCAGGGACTCCCTCAGGGTTGGCAATCAGGTGAAAACACCCCCCAGGCACCCCCCCCATCCCATTGGGGGGCAACCTCCCAAGGCTGTGGGGCTGGCAGGGCACTAACACCCCACATCCTCCTTTTTTTGGGGGGTTTGAGGGGGGCTCCATGGCCCTGTCCAGCCACCCCCCACCCCATTTTGGGGAGGGGGGCTTGAGGGGAAGGTGTGTGTGTGTGTGTGGGGGGGTCATTCCCTTCTTTCCCCCTTCACATGACGGAGCAGCTTTTTGCTTTTTCCTTCTTGAAGGTGGAGGAGATGAGCTCGGAGCGGCTGGGGAGGTGCAGGAGTCTCTTGGAGAGGCTGCGGGGGGGGCTGCGGGGGGGCTGGGAGGGGGCTCTGCTGAGGCAGAGGCCGGACACGGTCCGGAAGATGCTGTGGACGCTTTTCTCCGAGGTGAAAGCCGAGCACTCCAGGTACCCTTCGGCTCCCAACTGCCTGGCGGCCGCGCAGCCCTGGGGGCGGCACCGGGGTTAGAGCCAAGGGATTGACCCCCAAAATCACCCCCCTGCCAGCACCGGGACCACCCCTCAAAATCACCCCCCTGCCAGCACTGGGACACCCCAAAAATCACCCCCCTGCCAGCACCGGGACCACCCCTCAGAATCACCCCTCTGCCAGCATGGGAACACCCCTCAAAATCACCCCCCTGCCAGCACTGGGACACCCCAAAAATCACTCCCAACAACACTGGGACACCCCCAAAATCACCCCCCTGCCAGCATGGGAACACCCCCCAAAATCACCCCCCTGCCAGCACTGGGACCACCCCCCAAAATCATCCCCCTGCCAGCACCGGGACCACTCCCCAAAATCACCCCTCTGCCAGCACCGGGACCACTCCCCAAAATCACCCCCCTGCCAGCACTGGGACCACCCCTCAAAATCACCCCCCTGCCAGCACCGGGACCATCTCCCCAAAATCATCCCTCTACCAGCACTGGGACCACTCCCCAAAATCACCCCCCTGCCAGCACTGGGATCACTCCCCAAAATCACCCCCCTGCCAGCACTGGGATCACTCCCCAAAATCACCCCCCTGCCAGCAGTGGGACACCCCAAAAATCACTCGCAACAACACTGGGACCACCCCTCAAAATCACCCCCCTGCCAGCACCGGGACCACCCCCCAAAATCACCCCCCTGCCAGCATGGGAACACCCCCCAAAATCACCTTCCTGCCAGCACTGGGACCACTCCCCAAAATCACCCCCCTGCCAGCACCGGGACCACCCCCCAAAATCACCTTCCTGCCAGCACTGGGACCACTCCCCAAAATCACCCCCCTGCCAGCACTGGGACCACCCTTCAAAATCACCCCCCTGCCAGCCCTGGGACACCCCAAAAATCACTCCCAACAACACTGGGACACCCCCAAAATCACCCCCCTGCCAGCATGGGAACACTCCCTAAAATCACCCCCCTGCCAGCACTGGGACACGCCAAAAATCACTCCCAACAACACTGGGACACCCCAAAACCAAATGCCACAAACACCAGGATCCCCCAAAACCCACTCCCCCGAAAACACCAGGACACCCCAAACTGACCCCTGCGCAAACACCAGGACCCCCAAAACCCTCCCCCATAAACACCGGGATCATCCCAAAACCACCCCCACACCAGACCACAGGGACACCCCAAACTGATTCCCCCACAAACACAGGGATCCCCCAAAACCCACTCCCCCACAAACACCAGGGATCCCCCAAAACCAAACCCCACAAACACTGGGATCCCCCAACCCACCCCATCAACATCAGGACACCCCAAACCCACTCCCCCAAAAACACCAGGATCCCCCAAAACCAAACCCCACAAACACTGGGATCCCCCAAAACCAAACCCCACAAACAACAGGACCCCACCAAATCCACCACCGCCTCAGACCACTGTGACACCCCAAAAACATCCCCCCACAACCTTTAGGACCCCCCCAAACCCACCCCGGGGCCCCCCTGACCTGCTCGTAGGAGATGGGCGCCTGTTTCTGGTGCGAGAGCTCCAGGAGGGTGCTCAGGTCTGTCCGGAGATCCGTCTTGCACCCGATGAGCAGCACCCGTGTGTTGGGGCAATAATCCAGGATTTCTGTCTTCCACTGCGGGGTGAGGGCACCGAGCTGCTCTCAGCCACGGGGAGACCCCAAAAAACCCTCTCCACCCCAAAGGGTTGGTGTCTCCATCTGCCAGCACACCCCAAACCCCACAGAGATACCCCCAGGATCATCCCTGAGCCCCCCAAACCCCACAGAGATACCCCCAGGATCAGTGTCCCCACATCCCTGAGACCCCCAAACCCCACAGAGATACCCCCAGGATCAGTGTCCCCAAATCCCTGAGCCCCTCAAACCCCACAGAGATACCCCCAGGATCAGTGTCCCCACATCCCTGAGACCCCCAAACCCCACAGAGATACCCCCAGCATCAGTGTCCCCAAGTCCCTGAGCCCCCCAAAGGGATCCCCACAGAGAGTGTGCCCCAGCCCTGCACCCCCAAATCCTACAGGAACCCCCTGGGCACCACAAACTCCACAGGGACTCTCCCAGGACAGTGTCCTGACAGTCCTGAACCCCCCAAATCCTGATGGGGCTCCCCAGGTCAATGTCCCTGTGCTTCCCAAACCTCACAAAAAGCCCCCTGGAATGTGTCCCTGCACCCCTGAGCCCCCAAACCCCATAGGGACCTCCTTGAACAACATCCCTGCACGCTCCAAACCCTACAGGGATCACCCCAGATCATTATTCCCCTGTCCCTACAGCCCCCAAAGCCCACAGGGACCCCCTGGGCTTGTGTCCCCACATCTCTGAACCCCCCCAAACCCTGCAGGGTCAGTGTCCCTGTGTCTGTGAGCCCCTCAAAACCTCACAGGGATCCCCCCCTGCATCCCTGAGCCCCCAAACCCCATAGGGACCTCCTTGGACAACACTTCTGACACCTCCAAACCCCACAGCATCAGTGTCCCTATGTCTGTGAGCCCCCCCAAAACCCCCCAGGGACTCTGTCCTGGGGTCTGAGCCCCCTCCCCACCTTCTTGGCTGCGCTGTCGAGGGTCTCGGGGCGGCTGACGTCGAAGCAGAGCAGGACGGCGTCCGAGTCGCTGTAGCACAGGGGACGGACGTTGTCATAGTAGGGGGAGCCTGGGGTGGGGGGGAAAAAGGGGGTGTCACCCCTCAGCCCCCCACCCCAGGGACACAGGGAAGGGGGTCTGGTAAAGGGACACAGCCCCATTGCTGCTTGGGGTGGGGGGCATAACTCTGGAGCCCCCCAAAACAGACAGAGCCCCCCAAAACAGACACAGCCCCATTGCTGCTTGGGGTGGGGGCACAGCTCTAGAGCCCCCCAAAACAGACACAGCCCCAGTCCTGCTTGGGGTGGGGGGTACAACTCTGGAGCCCCCCAAAACAGACACAGCCCCATTGCTGCTTGGGGTGGGGGGCACAGGTCTAGAGCCCCTCAAAACAGACACAGCCCCCCAAAACAGACACAACCCCATTGCTGCTTGGGGTGGGGGCACAACTCTGGAGCCCCCCAAAACAGACACAGCCCCCCAAAACAGACACAACCCCATTGCTGCTTGGGGTGGGGGCACAGGTCTAGAGCCCCCCAAAACAGACACAGCCCCCCAAAACAGACACAGCCCCATTGCTGCTTGGGGTGGGAGGCACAGGTCTAGAGCCCCCCAAAACAGACACAGCCCCCCAAAACAGACACAGCCCCATTGTTGATTGGGGTGGGGGGCACAACTCTGGAGCCCCCCAAAACAGACACAGCCCCATTGCCGATTGGGGTGGGGGCACAGCTCTAGAGCCCCCCAAAACAGACACAGCCCCCCTCCTGCTCAGGGTGGTGGCTTACAGCTCTAGAGAACCCCAAGAAGGACAGAGGGACGCAGCTCTAGAGCCCCTCAAAAGAGACGCAGACCCCCCAAAAGACACAAAGCCACCTCCTGCCTGGGGTGAGGTGCCTTGGAGCCCCCAAAAAGAGACACAGCTCCACTCCTGCTCAGCATGGGGGGGTTCACAGTGCTGGAGACCCCCGAAAGGGAGAGGGGAGCACAGCTCTAGAACCCTCGAAAACAGACACAGCACCCCAAAAAGGGACGGGGGACACAGAGTTCTAGACCCCCTCAAAAAAGACAAACCCTATTTGCGACTGAGCTGGGTGCACCGAGCTCTGGAGAGCCCCCCCCCAAAACAGACACAGCTCCGAGAGACGGACACGCAGCTCTGGAGAGCCCCCCAAAAACAACACAGCCCCCCTGGTACCGGGGAGAGGGGCACAGCTCTGGAACCCCCCCCCCCTCCCACCCCCCAAAAAACGCCACCTCCGTCCCCGCAGCCCATCCCCGTCGCATGGCGAGGCAGCGGGAAATGGATCCCGCGGTGTTTATGTAACAGCCCCCCCCCCGCCGCCCCCCGTTCTGGGGAGCCCCGGCAGCACCCAGGGGTGTCGGGGTGGTGGTGGGTGGGTGGGGGGAAGGTGAAGGAGGGGGTGGCACACGCTGTCACCCCCTCGGGGTCCTTGGGGACACGGAGCCACCGGCACCGCACCCGGGACTGCGGGGGACGCGGTGCAGGGGGGGTGGGGGGGGGTTGGGGGGGTGAGATAAGGGGGTCAGTGGGGTGGGGGGGAGGGGGTCCGGGATGCCACCCCCCCCCCAAACCCCCGACCCCCCAAAGGCCTCGGAGGGGTTTCGCAGCCCAGACGCTCCGTGCACAGAATAGCAAAGAGGCTGCGCCAGCGCATCGCCATGGCAACCGGGGACCGGCGGGGACCCCCCCCCCCACCAAGGGGGGGGACACTGCAGCACCGGGCAGGGCTACCCCGACCCCCCCATCCCGCCCCCCACCTCTTCGGGGTGCCCAGGGAAAGGACAACACCGGGATCTCCCATAATCACAGTCGGGGAGCATCCTGGACCCCACCCGGGGCGGCTCAAGGGTGTGGGGAGCCCCCCAAGGAAGAGGCTCAGCTCTCTGTGAGCCCCCCACAGTGAGGTCGGTCCCTGGGGAGTACCTGAGCCCCCCCCACCCCCAGGGATATGACCCTAAACCTGACGCCCCCACCCCGGGAACGGCCACCAAGCTCCTCTCCGCCGCCGCAGGGACCACAAAACACCCCCGGCTCCCTAAAACACCCCCGACACCTCGCTACGGCCACCAAAGCCCCTCCTCACCGCGGCTGCAGGTCCCCAAAACACCCTCGGGAGGCCAAAACACCCCACTGCAGCGACCCCCCGCTCACCGCAGCCTCGCAATCCCAACCACCACCCCATCCCCATAACCCCAAACCACCTTTCCCAACAAACATCACCCCCTCTAGGGCTGGGCCAGCCCCACTCCACCGGTACCAGAACCCCCCGCCAGCTCCCTAAACGTGCCCCGCGTGTCTCCCCCCCGGTACCGGAGGTGTCCCAGAGGCTCAGTTCCACCCGCTGCTCCTCGCTGGCCAGACACGCCGTGTAGTTCTCAAACACGGTGGGCACGTACGTCTGCAACGGCACCGAGAGCGTCAGCTCCCGCTCTCCCGCTTTGCCGGTTGCCCGCTGCCGGTTCCCGGTGCCGCTCTGGGCTCACCTCAGGGTAGCAATCCTTGGCCAGCACCTGCAGCATGGCCGTCTTGCCGCACTGCACATCGCCCACCAGCACCAGCTTGCACCGGGCCGGAGCGGCCGGTGCCGGCCTCCGCTCCCGCATGGCGGCGGCGCCGCGCGTGAATCCCCCCCGCTTCTCTCCCACCCACCGCCCTGCGCCCCGCCGCCGCAGAGCCCCTATATACCCCGCCGGCTCCAGGCCACGCCCACGGCGGCGCATATTCGCCAATCACCGCTGGGAATCCCGGAGCGCCCGCCAATAGTGGAGAGGCAGAACCGGCGGGACCCGCCCCGTGAGGGGTGCGAGCGCGCTGTTGCCCGCCAGGGGGCGCCCGTGCGGGTCAGGGCGGAAGTGCCGCCGAGGCCCCGCCCCCGAGCAGAAGCGGCCGTTGCTGGGAAACCGGCGGGACGCGGGAGCGGGGCCGGGAGCGGGGCCGGTACCGGGGGACGGGACCCCAAAGGCCGAGATGGGGGTGGTGGGCCCTGGGGGAGCTTGCGAGGGAGCGGGGTGAGCCTAGGAGGGCTCTGGAGATGGGGGTGGGCAGCGGGAAATGGGTCTGGGGGGAGACCTGGGGGAACACTGGAAGGGCGATGGGGATGGGCAGGGGTTGATGGGGTCGGGGGGTATTCCCAAGTGGAGGGGTGAGCAAGGGGAAAGGGGCCTGGGGAAGCCTGGGGAGGGAGATGGGCGCAGGCTGTGGGGTCTGGGGGTGTCCCATAACGCGGGGGGGCTGGAGCGGGAGGTGGGAACGGGCCTTGGGGGGGTCGTGGAGGGGCCACCCGAGCATCCCCCGACCCTTCCCGCCGTGTCCCCTCCTCCAGCCATGGCGGGGCCTCGTTTCGCTGCCCCCAGGGCGGCCGAGGCCGAGCTGCTGCTGCTGCAGAAACAAGCGCTGGCTGAGGAGGAGGCGGCCAAAACCAAACGGGAGCTGCTCACTCGTTTCCTGCAGGTCCGGGACCCCACTGCAGCCTCCAAACTCCATCCCCCCTAAGCCCCTCCCAAAGCACCTTTTCCCCAGCAAATACCCCCCAGCGCTGGGGCTGCCCCCGTTCTGCTGCACCCCCTGGTACCAGAGGCAACCCCAACCCTGCTCCTGACCCTTTCCCACCTTCCCACCACCCTTCCACAGGAGAAATTATCCCATGAGGAGCAGAGCAGCACGTGGGGCGTCCACAGGGTCCGCGCGGCCTGGCGCTCGGTCCAGCGCAAGGCCAAGGACCAGGAGCTGCGCCAGGACATCGAGATCCTCAGCCAGACCTTCTCACGGGTCATGGACTGCAAGGACGGCGTCATCGAGGTGCCTGCGGGGCTGCTGGGACCGGGTGGGGATGCCAAGGGACGCCCATGACCTCCCCCCCCCCCCCAAAAAAAAAACTCCTCAGGCGCTGGTCAGGGAGCTGCAGGAAGCAGAGGAGCAGCAGAACCGAGCCCTGCGCAGCCACTTGCACCTCATGGACCAACTGCTGCACCTCCAGCGCTGCCGCCTGGGCTACCTGGAGGAAGGGTTCAGCGCCCAGGTGGGCGCCCTGAAGGCCGACTTTGAGGCTGAGAGGTGTGGAATTTCAGGGGGGGGAGAAGGGGAATGGGGGCAGCAGTGGCTTTGATGGAAATGGATGGAAAGCCATTTTGGATTTTGGATTTTTTTGGATGGAAAGCCCTTTGCCCTGCCCCTGTGTCCCTGCAGAAGGACCATCCTGGAGCAGCAGGAGTGGGAGAGCCGCTGCCTGCGGGACATGGCGCTGGCCATGGAGGAGGACCACGCCAGGAGCGAGAACGAAGCCGTGCTGAACTTCCAGAGCGCCCGGGACGACATCAAAAACAAGGCAGGGAGCACCAAGGGACCAGCCAGGGGGTTGGTCCTTTTTTTTTTAGGGTGGGCAAGGGAGGTTTTGGAGGATGTAACACCTGTGTTGTCCCCCAGTGCTGGCAGGAGCAGCAGTACAGCCGGCTGCAGCTGGTGCCCAGGCTGGAGGGGCTGTGGGACCAGATCCAGAAGGCCCGGCAGAGCTACGCCCAGGCCACGGAGAAGAAGAGGGTGGAGTTAGAGGGGCTGAAGAAGAAGTGTGAGAAGACTTCCTGGGACATCGATGTGCAGGCGAAGAAGCTGCAGAACCTCCAGGTTTTGGTGGGGTGCTGGGTGGTGGTGGTAGGAGAGGGGTCACCCCCGTTCCCCGCTCGTTTTCCATGGAATCGTTGGGTCTGGGAAAGCCCCTGACTCCCGTTAAGTCCAGCCCAGAACTGGCAGAGAGGCTGGGCTAAGCAGGGGCCCCCCAAGAGTTGGTGGAGCAGTGCCTGAGCCGTGGAATCATGGAATTATTGAGGCTGGAAAAGTCTCTTAAGACCATCGAGTCCAACCATCCTCTCAGTGCTGCCAAGGCCACCACTAAATCATGTCCCCAGGAGGCCACATCCACCTGGGTTTTGAGCCCTTCCAGGGACAGTGCCCCCAGCCCTGCCCAGAGCAGCCCATTCCAACGCTGGGCCCCCCTTCCCGAGAAGGAATTTTCCCCAATTACTCAACCTGGTCCTTCCACCAGTGTTGGAGAGGATGAAGTAGCTCGGCCCTGCAGAGATGATTTATTAGTAAAAGATTCTAAGAGTATGAAACCTATGAGAGGAATAGTATTGAAGGCAAAATTTGAACTGTAAGTTGCTGGGCAGGAGGAAGGTGATTATGTTAGCTGAAAAGACTTGGCTGGGTGAGTCAGTGACACCCCTGCCAGGACAAAAGGATGAATAAAGGGTTGGACCTTCTCAGGTATCAGGGATAAAGTGGGTTTCATAGATTTTGGTATGTAGAGTAGTATTGTAATGTTGTGGTTCCCATAGGCTGTATGTAGATTCTGTAGGTTTTGTATCTTGAGGTGATTGGTTGATGCTCATTAGAATATTCACGATAGAAAGAGTTAAAATGGAATGTAAGGAGGAGCTCGATCTCTTGCTCTTGCGCTCTTGCCCTCTTGCTTGCTCCTGGATCCCTGTCCCTTTAGACCTATGGACTCTTCCCCAGTCAGGCTGCCTCCCCACGACCAATAAACCACGACCAATAAACCACAACCAATAAACCACGTGTCCCAAAGAGCATCCTGGCCTTCAGATCATCTCTCTCATCTGACACCACTTTCTAATACACCAGGAGATGGTGGCGACCACGAAGGCGCAGATCGCCACTCACCTGCGCGAGAGCGAGGAGCAGTGCCAGCGCATCCGGGAGGACAAGGAGCTCGCCCTCCAGAAGCTCCAGAAGCTGCGGGCTCAGAGCAGCCAGGCCAGGGCCACGGCTCACGCCCACCTGGTCACGCTCACCTGCCAGTGCAGCGCCACCCTCAAGGCGCTGCAGCAGCTGGTGGAGAAGGTGAGTTTGGGGGTGGGAGTGGGGATGTCCCCGTGTCCAGCTGTCCTTGCTGTCCCTTCCCACCTTGCCTTTTCCTGGCCTTCTCCCATGCAGGCCCAGCGCATCCTGCGCCTGGCTGAGATGTGCCGCAGGCTGGAGACGGAGGAGGAGAAGGTGCTGCCCTTCTACCCCTCCTCACTGGCCGAGTGGGAGCAGCAAAACGCCCGCAAAGCCCTGGAGATGACGGCCAGGGAGCCCCTGGCACAGGTGAGGAGGCACTGCCGCAGCCCCATGGGGTATAAGGGGTGCTGGGGTTCACCCAGCTGGTGTTTGGGCCAGGCTGGAGACCCCAAATTCTCCCCTCTGCCTCCCCCCAGGCCCTGCAGGACTACGTGGGGCTGGAGCGCTTCTGGCAGAGGTTCAACAAGGCGAAGCTGGAGGAGAAGGCGCTGGAGCAGGCGCGGGCAGCCCTGGCAAAGAGGAACCAGAGCCTGCGTGGGCTGCTCCAGGAGTACCTGGCAGGGGCTGCAATCATCCAGAAGGTGCCTTGAGACCACTCCCCAGACCCTCCTCTTCACCCCCAAGCAAAAAACCTCATCCAAAATGAGCCCTGTGGGGGAGACACGCTGGGACATGGGGCACTCCAAGAGCCTCTGGGGAGGGGTCAACCACCAGGACCCCATTCCTGGCACCACCAGGACTCCATTCCTGGCTCCACCAGCTGCAGCTGAAGCTCCCTGGCAGACCAAGGACCTGCCTGGTGTTTGGGGACTCCAGGGACTGCCTGGATATACCTTAAAAGAGCAAAACTGCCTGAAAATGTGCTCCAGGGTGTTATTTCTGGCGTTCACCGAGTCTGTCACCTCCCGCTCAAGTCTGATACGACCCATCAAGGCCCTGGGGCAGGCAGGGAGCTGGTGGGTGCCCAGCCCCTTCCCACTGCTCTGTGCCCACCACTGTTTCAGGAAGAGCAGTCACAGATGCCCGAGGGGAAGGGTTTTTTTTTTTTTATTTCTTTTTGGCTTTGTTCCTCTTCTCTTCCTTCTGCTTTTTCTTGGAGAGCTTGGGGCTGCTGGCCTTGCGGTACAGGTGGAAGCCAATGAGCCCCAGCAGCGCCGGCACCAGCGCCAGGCACAGCAGCGGCACCACCTCGTTCACCAGCTTCTGCCAGTAACTGGCCCGGGACAAGGCCACCAGCTCCACCTCAAACCGCAGCACCGCGTCACCTGCCAGGGGGGCACAGAGACCCCATGGGGACCCCACAGAGACCTCATGGGGACCCCACAGAGACACCACAGAGACCCCATGGGGACCCCACAGAGACCTCATGGGGAACCCACAGAGACCCCCATGGTGACCCTACAGAGACCCCACGGGGAACCCACAGAGATCCCACAGAGACCCCCACGGGAACCCCACAGAGACTCCACAGGGACCCCACGGGGACACCACAGAGACCCCCACAGGGACCCCATGGGGACCCCACAGAGAACCCACGGGGACCCAACAGAGACCCCCACAGAGACCTCATGGGGACCCCACAGAGACCCCATGGGGACCCCACAGAGGACCCACGGGGATCCCACAGAGACCCCCACAGAGACCGCACGAGGACACCACAGAGACCCCATGGGGACCCCACAGAGGACCCACGGGGATCCCACAGAGACCCCCACAGAGACCGCACGAGGACACCACAGAGACCCCCACAGGGACCCCACAAAGACCCCCACAAGGACCCCACAGAGACCTCATGGGGACCCCACAGAGACCCCCATGGTGACCCTACAGAGACCCCACGGGAAACCCACAGAGATCCCACAGAGACCCCCACGGGGACCCCACAGAGACTCCACAGGGACCCCACGGGGACACCACAGAGACCCCCACAGGGACCCCACAGAGACCCCATGGTGACCCCACAGAGACCCCCACAGAGACCCCACAGGGACCCTACAGGGACCCCATGGGGAACTCACAGAGACCCCACAGAGACCCCCACGGAGACCCCACAGAGACCTCATGGGGACCCCACAGAGACTCCCACAGGGACCCCAGAGAGAACCCATGGGGAGCCCAAAGAGACCCCAAGAGGACCCCACAGAGACCCCCACGGGGACACCACAGAGACCCCCACGGGGACCCCGAAGGTTGCAGCTCACCTGGGATGCTGGGGGGGGAGCCCCGCTTGCCGTAGGCCAAGTGAGGGGGAATGATGGCTCTGCGCTTCTCCCTGCCACAGTGAGAGCGTTGGTGCCACAAATCGTGGTGGGGACACTGCAGGGTGGGGGGGGGGACACTGCCCACCCCCGTGTTCCCCATCCGTGCTTACCCCACACACATGTCCAGCAGACTCTGCTCCAGACCTGCAGCAGAATGGGGTGAGGGTGAGCGGGGCTGGTCGAGATTACCCCCCCAACCCCGCTCCCCCTGAGCCCCTCACTCACCGGGGATGACTTGGTGCTTGCCCAGCTCCACCTGGAGGGGGTCCCGGCTCAGTGAGGAGTCGATGATCCGGCCATCCTCCAGGCTGCCCTGTAGGGGGGGGCACGGCCACGGTCACCGCTGGGGACACAGCCCTTGCCAGCGTGTTCCCAGCGCTGCTCTGGTGCTGATCCCTGCGCTGATCCCTGTCCCTGTGCCCCCTCTGTGCCATCCCTGTGGCCCCCCTGTGCCATCCCTGTGCTGATCCCAGTCCCTGTGCCCCCTCTGTGCCATCCCTGTGCCCCCCCTGTGCCATCCCTGCGCTGATCCCTGTCCTTGTGCCCCCCCTGTGCCATCCCTGTGCCCCCCCTGTGCCATCCCTGTGGCCCCTCTGTGCCATCCCTGTGGCCCCCCTGTGCCATCCCTGCGCTGATCCCTGTCCTTGTGCCCCCCCTGTGCCATCCCTGTGCCCCCCCTGTGCCATCCCTGTGGCCCCCCTGTGCCATCCCTGTGCTGATCCCAGTCCCTGTGCCCCCCCTGTGCCATCCCTGTGGCCCCCCTGTGCCATCCCTGTGACCCCCCCGTGCCATCCCTGTGGCCCCCCTGTGCCATCCCTGTGACCCCCCTGTGCCATCCCTGTGGCCCCTCTGTGCCATCCCTGTGACCCCCCCGTGCCATCCCTGCGCTGATCCCAGTCCCTGTGCCCCCCTGTGCCATCCCTGTGGCCCCCCCCTGTGCCATCCCTGTGGCCCCCCTGTGGCCCCCCCCTGTGCCATCCCTGTGGCCCCCTGTGCCATCCCTGTGGCCCCCCTGTGGCCCCCCCCTGTGCCATCCCTGTGGCCGCCCTGTGCTGATCCCAGTCCCTGTGGCCCCCCTGTGCCATCCCTGTGCCCCCCTGTGCCATCCCTGTGCTGATCCCTGTCCCGGTACTCTCCGTGTCACTCTGGGACATCCCCACCGCTCCCAGTGCCAGGGCCATCCCAAGGTAATCCTCGGGCTGATCCCAGTGCCAACCATGGTTGTCCCGTGCCAGCCCCGGTGTCACCCCTGTGCCACTCCAGGTGCCACCCCGAGCCCGTCCTGGGGCTGTCCCCATGCCAGTCTCAGTGGCACCGTGGCACCATCCCCTTGGCCACCCCGGTACCGCCCCTACGCTCACTCCGGTTCCACCACGGTACCATCCCACTGCCCACCCCGGTACCGCCCCATTGCCCACCCCGGTACCACCCCCCGGTACCGCCCCGGTGCCGCCTCGGTGCCGGCCGAGGCCCCCCCGCCCCGGTGCCGGTGCCGGTGCCGGTGCCCCCAGCCCCGCCCGGCGGAGCGCAGTGCTGACGTGTTCCTCCCGCCCGCACCGTGTAGTGGATGTGCACCGTGTCCCCCGGCGCCGACAGCTCCGTGCAGCCCTCGGGGGCGGCCACCTGCAACGGGGAGGTCACGGAGAACCGGGACGGGGCCCCCCCTCGCCTCGAGATCCACACAGCCCCCCGCGCCCACGGGTCCCCCGAGCTCTCCGAGAGCCCAACTCCCACCCGGGCCCCCCGTCCTCGGTGCGCCGCCTTCCTCCGCCACAACCCGGTCCTCCCGGCGCCCTCTCATCGCAGCCCGGTCCTCCCGGTGCCCCGTGGCTCCCCCCCCCGCTCCGCAGCCCGGGCCTCCCGCCGCCTCCTCCCCCGCGCCGTGCCCAGGCCGGGCTCCCCGGTGCCCCTGGGCAGCACCATCCCGCTGCTGCCGCGTGTCCCGCCGGTCCCGCCGTTCCCTGCCGGTCCCGCCCCGGTCTCAGCTCCCTGCCCAAGGGGCCGCGTGGGTCCCCGGTACCCGGTGCCTCCCGCGCAGCCCCGGTTTCCCCGGTCCCCCCCCCCGGGCTCACGATCGTTTCCAGCCGTAGCTCCCGGGCTCCCGTTTCGGTTTCGCTGTCGGCGGCGCAGGAGAGCGGCGGCGGAGGCAGCAGCAGTGCCAGGAACAGCAGCGCGGCGGGGAACGGCATGGCCGGGCTGGCGGCGGAGGAACGGGGACCGGGACCGGGACCGCCCCCCACCTCGGGCCCCGCCCTCGGGACCGCCCCCGCACCGAGACCGGCCCCGGGACGGGCACCCGCAGCTGCTCCGGGCCCCAGAGGAGTTGGGGGACAGGAGGATGCTCAGGACCGGCCGCTGCCTCGGGGGCTCCTGCGCTCCCTGGGGACCCCGGCCCGGTACCCGGGTCCGGTCCCGCCCGGGGACCGTCCCGGCGGCTTCCACCCACACCGAGCGGGGGCTCCGGGTGAGGGTCAGAGTGGGAGTCAAGGCGGAGGGGTCTGGGCGGGGGTCCGGGCCGGGGGACGCGTCCCAGGCACCGGTTTGGGTGCAGCCCCCGGTGTCCTGGCAGGGCCGGTGCCAGCAGGCGGCAGCACAGCCCGGGGAAACCGGCACCCACCGGGGCCCAGCACCCCTCCCCGGGTCCAGAACCCTTCTCCAGCACCCCGCAGGTGCAGGTCATTCCTTCTCCTGCCGCTTCTGCAGCTCTTCCAGCCCCGGCTGTGCAGCACAAGGGAAGCCGAGCCCCGAGTCCGGGCTGGGGGGGCCCGCGGGCCGGCTGGAGCCCGGTGGGATGGAACCTGCCCCAGAACCGCCGTGTCTGTGCCTGAGGACACCCAACCCCTCGGGCAGAGCTGGGAACACAGGGAAAAACCCCCGGTCTGGCGGGGTCACACTGTGGGCAGCCCGGATCTCCCGCCCCCTCCTCGGGGACGGCCTCATCACCGGCCCCGGTGCAGCTCCAGGATGGTGACGACGTTGACGCCGGGTGCAGCTCCCGGACGACGGCATCGGCACGCCGGCCCCACCGGCGCACCCACATACCAGCCTCGGTTGCCGAGAGGTGGGGAAGCCGGGCTGGCGGCTGGGCCGGGGGCGCTAATGGGATTAGGGGCGCCGGGTCAGCCCTCGCCACACAAAGCCGTCGGTCCAGCCGGTGGGAACGCGTCGGTGCCGGCTCCGCTGCTCCCACCCACCGGGGAACCCCGGTGATCCACGCCCCCCAGTCCCCGATGCAGCTCGAAGAGCCCCGGTCATCCCCACTGGGCTCCCCAGCATCACAGCCACGGCCCCCAGCCCCCTCTGGGGCACGGCTCACCTGCCCTGCAGTCCCCCCCGTGTCATTTCCACGGCCCCCAGCCCCTTGTGGGGCACGGCTCACCTGCCCTGCAGTTCCCCCGTGTCATTTCCACGGCCCCCAGCCCCCTGTGGGGCACGGCTCACCTGCCCTGGAGTTCCCCCCGTGTCATTTCCACAGCCCCCAGCCCACTGTAGGGCACGGCTCACCTGCCCTGCAGTCCCCCCGTGTCATTTCCACAGCCCCCAGCCCCTTATGGGGCACGGCTCACCTGCCCTGGAGTTCCCCCCGTGTCATTTCCACGACCCCCAGCCCACTGTGGGGCACAGCTCACCTGCCCTGCAGTTCCCCCGTGTCATTTCCACGGCCCCCAGCCCACTGTGGGGCATGGCTCACCTGCACTGGCATTCCCCCCGTGTCATTTCCACGGCCCCCAGCCCCCTGTGGGGCACGGCTCACCTGCCCTGGCATTCCTCCCGTGTCATTTCCACAGCCCCCAGCCCACTGTGGGGCACAGCTCACCTGCCCTGCAGTTCCCCCCGTGTCATTTCCACGGCCCCCAGCCCCCTGTGGGGCACGGCTCACCTGCCCTGCAGTTCCCCCGTGTCATTTCCACAGCCCCCAGCCCCCTGGGGAGCCCCAGTCACCCCCATTCCAGGCCCTGGTGCTGGCTCTGCAGCTCCCACCCAGCAGGGAGCCCCCACCACAGCCCCCCGGTGTCACAGATGCCACCAACAGCCCCCCCAGCCACCAATCCAGAGGGGACCCAGGGATGGGATGGCAGCTCTGGCCCCAAATACGACTCAGTCCCCCTTAACCCATTCGGGGGGGGGGGGGTGACGAGCCCCACTCGCGCCCATCCCAGCCCTGGCACCGTCCCCACGCCCCAGCTGGGATTAGCGCTAATGGGATTTACCATTTCATCCAATATTCCCCTAAAGATGAGCCTGGGAAGGGGGTGGGGGGCCCCCTTTGCCCCCTGCCAGCCCCACCTCACCCCCCTCCCCGCCCCGCCTTGCCCCGTTAAGCTCTTTCTAATTAAAGCCAGCCCAGGGCTGTCCATCACCGTCCCCTCCGCAGGACCCCCACGCTGGGATAGGGCAGGGGGGGCTGCAGAAGAAGAGACGAGGGGCAGAGCTACATAAAACATGTTTAATATCCAAGGGGGGGGGGTCAGGGGAGGTCACCCACCGTCTCTGGAGGCTGGAGGGGAGATGGGGGGGGCAGGGGCTGAGAACACACGTCCCTGGACAGGGCAGAGCCGCAGCGACACGTCACACCAAGCACAGACCAGGGGTATAAATACGGTGCTGGGGAGGGCGGGGGGCACAGTACGGGGTGGGGGGACACTGTCTGTCCGTCCGTCCGTCCGTGAGGGGCAGGGACATACAATCACTATGCTGGCATGGGGGCAGGGTGGGGGGGGGGGCAGGCAGCCAGGACAAGGGGAGAGAGGGGGGGGCATGGCCAGGGGGATCACGGGGGTCCTGGCAGCCCCGTGCCCCCCTCCTCTGTGGGGGTCACGCTGCGGGGAGGAGACCTGCCTCGAAGTGACATTGGGGGGGGGGGCCGGGGACGTGTGGGATGCCCTGGGGGGGGCACATGGGGCTGGGAGAGGGTGCTGGGAGGGAGGGGGGAGGTGTGTAATCCCAAATATCCCAGACATGTCGCCCTGCTGCCCCCACATTTGGTCCACAGGAAGGCGAGGGGTGCAGGGACATGCGTGGGGATGGGGCGTCCTTGGCCCCCCCTCTCTCCCCCGGGCAGGGCAGTGCCAAGGGTGGTGCCCCCAACCCCCCCAATCCCACCCTCCCGGGGGGCTCTGCCCCTACCTACCCCCCTGGGCGTTACATAGAGCTCTAATTCCACGCACGCACACACGAGATCCGAGGGGAACCAGGGGGACCCCAAAAAAGGCGAAAAAACCCCACAGCAACCGGTGCCAGAAGAAAGCAAAAAAACCCAACCGGGGCGGGGAGGGGGCGGCCGGGGGTGGGGGGGGCGCCCTGGCACGGCCCAGGGGGGGGCACAGGGGGACCCCCCCCCTCACTTCTTGTTCTTGAGCTGGTTGGCGAGCCAGTCGAGGCCCTCGTAGAGCCCATCCCCGCTGGTGGCACAGGTGGCCTGGATGTACCAGTTACGGTGGCGCAGGGAGTGCAGCCCCAGCTTGTCCGTGATCTCCGCTGCGTTCATGGCGTTGGGCAGGTCCTGCAGCGGACAAGGGAAATCCCACAACGGCGCTGCAGGAATGGGCACGACCCCCTCCCTCCAGAGGGGGCTGGCACCCGGCCCTGACGCCGTGGAGGTGGGCACACACACACAGGGGGGGGCATCATCAGCCCTGCTGCTGCAGGAAGGAGCGGGAATCCACCACGGGTGTGTGAGACACCAGCCCTGACACCACGGGGATGTGTGGTGGTCCTGGGGGGCCACCACCACCACCCCTGCTGCCACGGGGATGGGACATGGCTCTGTCACACAGCCTCTTTGACACCTCTGTCACACACCAGCCTGGATGCCACAGGACGTCCTACACCTGAGAGCTGCCCTGGCCACCCTGGGGGTGTCTCAGCCCCACCACCCCGCCCCCCCAGACCCACCTGCTTGTTGGCGAAGACGAGGAGGACGGCGTCCCGCAGCTCATCCTCCGCCAGCATCCGCATCAGCTCCTCCCGCGCCTCGTTCACCCGCTCCCGGTCGTTGCTGTCCACCACGAAGATCAGCCCTGGGGAGGGGAGCAGGAGCTGACCGGGGGGGGGGTCTCCGTGGGCCACCCGAGTGCTCCCCCCCCTCTCCCCGAGACACCTACCCTGGGTGTTTTGGAAGTAATGCCTCCAGAGGGGCCGGATCTTGTCCTGCCCACCCACATCCCACACGGTGAAGCTGATGTTCTTGTACTCCACCGTCTCGACGTTGAAGCCTGCGGGGAGCGACAGCGGAGGGAAACTGAGGCACGGGGAGCCGCCAGCCCCTTTCAAAGGAGCCCTGACGGGGGGAGGGGTCTCCGCTCAGCGCCCCCCCCTGCCCCAACCCCACCCACCGATGGTGGGGATGGTGGTGACGATCTCCCCCAGTTTGAGCTTGTAGAGGATGGTGGTCTTGCCAGCAGCGTCCAGCCCCACCATCAGGATCCGCATCTCCTTCTTCCCAATCAGGCTCTTCAGCAGGTTCCCGAAGATGTTGCCCATGGTGACGGCGGCGCTGGCTCCGAGGCCGGATCCTGCGGGGGCATGGGGCAGGCTGGGGGAGGTCCTGAAATCTGCAGGGATGGGGCTGAGGGGTCCCCCGTGTTCGGGGTTGGGGGGGAAGGCTGCAGGGATCGGGGATCCTCATGTGCTGGGGGGATGCAGGGCTTGGGGGGGACCCCAGGGAAGGGGTTGGGGAGGGGGCTGCGCACTGCGTGGGGGTGTCTCTGTGTGCAGCTCGACACGGGGGGGCTGTAAAGATGAGGATCCCCCCCCCGCTGCACCCTGCAAAAGGACAGCCCAGGGCGCTGCACTGGGGGAAACTGAGGCAGGGCTGTCGCCCTCCTCGAAAGGAGCAGAACCCACCCCCCCCAAAACCCGACCCCTCCTCTGCACCCCCAGCCTCCGCACGATGCCCCCATCACCGCAGCCTCGCCAGAGGGGGAGACCCCCATCATCGCCCCCCCTCCCCGCCACCTCGCACCGCAGCGCGCCCCTTCCCCCCCACCGTGTGCAGCCCCCGCGCCCTCCCAATTCCCAGCTCCCCCTCTTTACCACCCCCCTCCCCATCGCAGCGCGCCCCCAAACCGCCGCCTCTCCGCCCCGCACTGCGCCGCCCCCCCCTTGCGCATTGCCCCCCGCCCCCGGCCGCCGCACCGCACCGCATCTCCCCCCTCGCCCCCCCCCCCCGCTACGACCCCCTGCCCGCCGGGGCTCCGCGCCCCCGCCGCACGGGGCACCCCGACAGGCGCTGCATCCCCCCCCCGACCCGCTCCGGTGCGGTGCCGACCCCCCCCCCCGCCGGGTATCCCCGCGCACCCCACGGCGATGCCCGCGCCCCGCATCCCCGAGCGGTGCGGCCCCCCGCACCTGGTGCCGGTGCCGGTGCCGGTTCCGCCCCCGCCGCCGCTGACTCTGCACCGCTCCCGCCGCCGGAAGCGGAGGCCCCGATCGCGCCGATCTCGCGAGAGCGCCCGGTGCTCCCCCCCCCCCTCCCCCCCCCCCACCTCCCGCCGCCCCGCACCGCTTCCCGCAACCTCCCCCCCCCCACCCCCCACACGGGACCGGGGGCGCGCGCGGGGAGCGGGGGGGGGTGCGATCGCGAGAGCCACGGGGCGTTACCATGGCAACGGCTGCAGCACTGCGGGGGGGGGGGGGGAGTCCCGGTGTGCGTGTCCCCCCCCCCAACCATGAGCCCGTTCCTGCGGGCACCGGGACCCGCACCGGGAGGGGCAGAGACTCGTCCGAAGGGGAGCTGCACCGGCGGGGCGGGAGATGGGGAGAGCGGGTACCGGGTGTTTCCCGCCCCCCCGCCGGCCATGAGAACCGGGGAGGCGGATTCGGGGTGGGGAGGGGGGGGTGTCCCTGTGCTTCACGGGGGGACCGGGACACCGACACCGTCACGGGGGGACCGGCTGAGCAACCCCGCACCGTGCCGATATCGTCGGTACCGAGGCCGCCCCCGGTGCTGGCAGGCAGGGCAGGGGCCGGGACAGGGCGCGGGGGACCCGCCGGTGTTTCCCATGTCCGTCTGTCCCCGTTGTCCGCCTGTCCGTCCCTGCCCGGTGCCACGGGACGGGACGGATGCCCCTCGCTCGCAGGCAGGTACCGGCGGCCACCCCGGGGGCGCCGGGCAGCACCGGGCGCCCCGACGGCTGCGGGAACTGTTCCAACCGATCCCCCCAGGACTGGGGGGGATCCCGAGCATCGGGCCCCCGGGGCCGCCGTGGGCTGCAGCAGAGAGGATGGGAAGAACGGGGGCTCGGGGCAGCGGGCGGGGAGTGAGAGGGCCGGAGGGCCCCGCGATGGAGCGGGGGAGGCTCGGGCCGTGGTCGCGCCCCGCCGCTGGTGGCACAGCCCCGGGCAGGGCCCTCCCAGCCGCGCCCCGGGGCCTCCCCGCGGCCGCTGACCTCAGCCCCGGGAGCCCCGGCGGGGCGGAGGCCCGAGGGCGTGGACACGGCCCGGCCCGGCCGGGAACCGGGGCGGGGGGGGACGGGAGCGCCGTGCTGGAGCAGACCCCGGGTCGGCCCTGGGCTCCTCCCGGGCCGGGGGAAGGGGTGCGGGTGGGTGCCAGTGGCGAGCCCCCTACCCCCGCCACCGTCCCGGGCTTTGTCAGTCCCTTGAATTAAAGTGGTGAACGGCGGCCCCGGGCCGTGACGGGCGAGCGGGGCTAATCCGGCCCCGCATGACTGGTCCGGGGAAACCGCGGCCGGGGGATTACCCCCCCCGGTTCCCGCCCCAACGGGGGACTCGGCTCAGGCCCCCCGGCCGGTCGGGCCCCGCACTGGGGACTTCACACTCACCCACAATCGGCCCGGGTGGGGGATGACGGGGACGGTCTTGTCCCAGCTGAGACCGGGCCAGCACCAGCCCTGCGTGCCCGTGTTTTGGCCGCCCCCCGCCAGCGTCCGAGCACCCCCTGCCCTTCCTTCTATGCCTCATCCCTCAATCCCCCCACCCACCGGTCCATCCCTACCTGCGACACCTGGTACCGGCCCAGACTGGGCCTTCCGGGGCAACGGGAGCCGTGCGGGGCAGAGCCCACGCGGGTCGTAGACACCGTGGGTGTCCACGGGCACGTTCACGGGGGTCCGAGGTGCCGCCGGGACAGCCCGGGACAAACCGAGCTCGAGCGGCTGGAAGAGGCTGGAGCCCCGTCCCGCCGGGCACGGATTAGGACGGGAGAGAGTTCTGTGGGCTCCGACGCAGCCTCGACGGTCCAAGTCCCCGGGGACAGCACGTCGTGTCCCCCGGAAAGCCGCTGGCCCCAAGACGGCGTCCCCGGTCTTTCCCGGGACTGTGCTCCCCCATTCGCCCTGAGTTGTCACGGAACTCTGCCTCCCCCGTGCGACCGGGACTGTCCCGGGAGATCCCGTCACTCCTGCCCCTGTGCACCCCGGGCTGTCCCGGGACATCCCGGGCTATCCCCGTTCCCCGCTCCCTCCGTGCGCCCCGAGCCGTCCGGGGCCGTCCCAGGTTATTCCGGGACCAGCTCCTCCTTTACTCCGGGGAGCTGTCGCGGGCCGTGCCGGGGCTCCCCCCGCCGGTGCCGGTGCCCGTAGAACGTTGTGCGCGGGACGGCGGGGGAAGGCGGGGGGCGGCAGCCGGGAGCTCTGGGCACGGGGCCGGGGCGCAGCCACCCGCCGGGCTAATCCGGGCCGTGACGGACAGCCCCGGCGCCGCCGCTCCCGCCGCCCCGTAAGAGATGCCGCAGCTCCGCCGCTCCCCATTGTTAGGGCGAGGACGCGGGGAGGCCCCGCGCGGCGGGACCGGCCCACGGGGACCCTCCGCGCCGCCCCTATAAGAGGGAAGGGGCTGGAAGATGCTCCCGGGTGCTGAACGCCGTGCACCCGCCGCGCCGAGCCGAGTCCAGCCGTGCCGGCTCCCCGGGGAGCTGCCAGTACCGACCGCCGGCACCGGCTGCCGCGTACGGACCGCCGAGAACCAGCACCGGTACCGATTCCGGGTAGAGCGCACAGAGTGCCGAGCACCGGGCGGAGAGCGCCGGGTCTCCTGCACCGACACCGCGAAGGGAGCGCCCGACGCCGCGCTCCAGGGCCGGTCAGTGCGCGCTTGGGCACCGCACCCCCGACGCCGCGCCCCGGCCACCGGCTGCAGCCCGGTGGCGGTGCCGGCCCGCCCGGCGCTCCCCGCGTCCCCCCGCGGCCGTCCTCATCTCGGAGCCGCCCCGCGCGTCCGGAAACACGCGTGGATGTAGCGGCCGGGCCGGGGGCTCTGCGGCACCATAAATACCGGGACGGCCGCTCGCCCGCGCACTCTGCCGGGGCTCCCGGGGCCGGAGCCATGCGCGCCGCCGCGCTGGGGCTGGCGCTCCGGGCACTCTGGGCTCTGGCCCTCTCCTCCCTCTCCAACACTCTGGCAGTGAACAACAGCGGGCGGTGGTGGTGAGTCGGACAGCACCGGCACCGGTACCGGCACCGGGGTGGAGAGGCGGGAGGGCGGGGCTGGCACAGGCACAGCAGAACCTGCCCTGTGCCCAGGGATGGGGCGTGTGGGGGGGGACACAGGGCTGCGACCCCCGCTTTGGGATCCCTACAGGGGGTACCAGGGAGGAGGATGCTGCTGTGACATCCAGGAGCCTGCAGGGAGGTTGAGGTGAGGAGGGAGGCGCTGGGGATCCCCCGGCTGGTTGTCACCGTCCCCACCTGTGCCGCAGGGGCATCATCAACGTGGCCTCGTCCACCAACCTGCTGACGGACTCCAAGAACGTGCAGCTGGTGCTGGACCCCAGCCTGCAGCTGCTGAGCCGAAAGCAGCGCAAGCTGATCCGGCAGAACCCCGGCATCCTGCACAGCGTCAGCTCCGGCCTCCAGACGGCCATCAAGGAGTGCAAGTGGCAGTTCCGCAACCGCCGCTGGAACTGTCCCACCTCCCAGGGCCCCAACATCTTTGGCAAAATCGTCAACAGGGGTGAGGCTGGGGGGGGTCGGCGTAGGGGTCCCCAGGTTCTCCTCCACGCGCCCCCCAAGTTGGGACGCTCAACAGAACGCCCCAGTTTGCCACAGGGCATGGCCAGCCCGTGGTGATGGGGGGTTGGGGGTGCCGGTGGGTACCCCCTCCCCATCCCGGCAGCGTCCTGAGGCCCCGCTCCCTCCGCAGGCTGCCGGGAGACAGCGTTCATCTTTGCCATCACCAGTGCCGGCGTGACGCACTCGGTGGCCCGGTCGTGCTCGGAGGGGTCCATCGAGTCCTGCACCTGTGACTACCGGCGCCGTGGCCCTGGGGGGCCTGACTGGCACTGGGGGGGCTGCAGTGACAACATCGACTTCGGCCGCCTCTTTGGGAGGGAGTTTGTGGATTCCAGTGAGAAGGGCCGAGACCTGCGTTTCCTCATGAACCTGCACAACAACGAGGCCGGGCGCATGGTGAGGGCACTGAGGGAATGGTGAGGGCACTGGGGGAGTGATGAGGGCATTGAGGGAGTGATGAGGGCACTGAGGGAATGGTGAGGGCACTGAGGGAGTGGTGAGGGCACTGAGGGAATGATGAGGGCACTGAGGGAATGATGAGAGCACTGAGGGAATGGTGAGGGCACTGGTGGAGTCATAAAAGCACTGAGGAAATGGTGAGGGCACTGGTGGAGTGATAAGGGCACTGAGGGAGTGATGAGGGCACTGAGGGAATGATGAGGGCATTGAGGGAATGATGAGGGCATTGAGGGAATGGTGATGGCACTGAGGGAATGGTGAGGGCACTGAGGGAATGATGAGGGCATTGAGGGAATGGTGAGGGCACTGGTGGAGTCATAAAAGCACTGAGGAAATGGTGAGGGCACTGGTGGAGTGATAAGGGCACTGAGGGAATGGTGAGGACATTGAGGGAATGGTGATGGCACTGGTGGAGTGATGAGGGCACTGAGGGAATGATGAGAGCACTGGTGGAGTGATAAGGGCACTGAGGGAATGGTGAGGGCACTGAGGGAATGATGAGAGCACTGAGGGAATGGTGAGGGCACTGGTGGAGTCATAAAAGCACTGAGGAAATGGTGAGGGCACTGGTGGAGTGATAAAGGCACTGAGGGAATGGTGAGGACATTGAGGGAATGGTGAGGGCACTTGGGGAGTGATGAGGGCACTGGGGGCTGTGAGCAGCGCTGGGGTGGGCACAGAGACGAGCATGGCCACCAAGATCTTCAGCCTGCTCCATGTCTTTGTCGGGAACAGCTGGAGATGGGGTTTGCCCTCGTCTTTGGGACAAGGTGATGCCTGAGCACGATGTGACGCGGCAGAAACGAGGGACGTAGCAGCGCGGTGGTCCCCGGAGCACTCCCAGGCTGCTCACAGGACCCCAAATCCTCCCCCCCTCCCCCTTTTCCTTCCAGACGGTCTTCTCGGAGATGCGCCAAGAGTGCAAGTGCCACGGCATGTCGGGCTCCTGCACCGTCCGCACCTGCTGGATGCGGCTGCCCACCTTCCGCGCCGTGGGCGACGTGCTGAAGGATCGCTTCGACGGCGCCTCCCGCGTCATCTACGGCAACAAGGGCAGCAACCGGGCCTCGCGGGTGGAGCTGCACCACCTGGAGCCCGAGAACCCGGCCCACAAACCCCCCTCGCCCCACGACCTGGTCTACTTCGAGAAATCCCCCAATTTCTGCACCTACAGCGGGAAAACGGGCACGGCGGGCACGGCCGGGAGGTTCTGCAACAGCTCCTCGCCGGGGCTGGACGGGTGCGAGCTGCTGTGCTGCGGGCGCGGGTACCGCACGCGCACCCAGCGCGTCACCGAGCGCTGCAACTGCACCTTCCACTGGTGCTGCCACGTCAGCTGCCTCAATTGCACCAACACTCAGGTGCTGCACGAGTGCCTATGACCTGCCCTGGGACCACCCTGCCCAGCCCCGGAGGGGGTCTGCGCCACCCGCCCCCCATGACGGGTACACGGTTGGATTGAAGGCACCCATGGGTGGGGGTGTGGATGTGTCCCAGGGACCCCACCCCACACCCCATCCTGCCATGGGTGGGCTCAGTGCCTTGCACCTTCCCGGCCAGCCCCCGGCTCCACAGGGTCCCTTCTTGCTGTAAATAAAATATTTATTGTGGACAGTTTGGTGCCGCCGCCCTCACCCTCCTGCTTTTGCTGGCCCCAGGCCCCGTTTTTTTATAACTAAAGATAATAATAATTAATAATAATTAATAACGATGATGCTTTGTTACAGGTGTCATTGATAGCCCTTTAGAGAAGAATAAAGAATATATTTTTATCAATCCTGCCCTAATTCGTGTCTGGGGGGTGGCTGGGGGAAGGAGGGGGATGAGCTGTGGGGGGGACACCAACGCATCCCACGTAACTGTGGGACGTGCTGCCCGTGTCCGTCTGTCCATCCATCACTTCTCCATCCCCTCACCTCCCCGCTCCACAATCCATCAGCCCCTCCAGCCTCTGTCTGTCCATCTTTCTCCTCCTTCCCTCCCCTCTCTGCCACCCCCTCCCCGCAGACCCCCTCCTTCCTCCCGCTGTGCCCGTCTCCATCCCAGCCATTCCCGCCGCCGCCGCTCCCGGCCGGGACGTCCATCCCCACAGCTGCGGCGCCCATCACCATGGCACCTTGACTGCAGCATCTCCGATGCTGGAATTCGCCGGGGCGGTGGGGCTGGTGCCGCCGAGGCCGGGAGTTGGGAGCGGCCCCGGGAGGTACAAGACGACAGACAGGGAATGAGCATCGTCCATCACCGCTCCCGGCCGGAGCTGACGGCTCCCCTCGGCTCCGGGGGAAAAGCAGGGCTGGGGAGGGCACCGGGGTTACCGGGGCAGGGGCCAGAGGGGCCAGAGATGGCCACTGGCCCCACAAACAGCCCCACATCCGTGCGTGGGGTCTGACCAACAAAGGCAAAGGTGGGGTGCAGCTCGGTGGCTGGCAGGTGTTTTGCTGGCATGGTTGTCCTGCTGGGATGGGCTTCCCTCTGGATGGGCATCCCTCTGGAATGGGCATCCTTCTGGAATGGGCATCCCTCTGGATGGGCATCCCTCTGGAATGGGCATCCCGTCAGGATGGGCATCCTCTTGGCACAGTCTGGCGTGGGCACCCCACGAGGAGGGGAATTCAGCATTGCAGAACATGCCCCGAGATGAGATTTTTCCCTGGAATAAGCACCCCAAAGGAGTGGGCATCCTCGGGAAGGGCATCCTTCTGGGACAGGCATCCCACTGGGATGGGTTCCCTACCAGGACGGGCATCCCCCTGTGATGGGCACCCCTGGGGTCCCCACATTCCACCCCCCCTTGCACCACGACTTCACACTTGGGGACATCAAATCCTCCCTGTCTGTGTTTGGGGGACCCCCAGCCTGGTGCCCACCTGTCCCAGGGGTCCCCAAAGCCCGGGCTCTCCCCCACCCCCCAGGGCAGGGAACCTCTCAGGGCCCCTGAGGCTCTGCCGCATCAAAGGCTGCGGGATGACGCTGCCACCACCCGAAATATCCCGCGGAGCCGATAGTGGAAAAGTTGATGTTTAGACTCAGAGGAGAGGGGGGGGGAAGGAGGGGGAAAAACACCCTGGGGGCCCCCGCTGCCCGCGCCAAGGTCAAAACACAGCCCAGCGTGGAGAGTAAAACACCAAAAAACGCAAGGAAAACGCCTGGAAAGGAACACAGCCCGAAATAACCCTCCGAGCATCTCCCGCCTGCCGGGTTATCTGCCTGCTAAATTCTGCTCCTGCTTCGGCATGAAAATAGCCTGTTTTCCTGCGGTAGGAGTCAGGAATATAGATAATGACATTCTTATAAGTCACCTCTGTTACTCAGCTTTTCCTGCGTGTCCTGCTGGGCACCTCGGGCAGCCGCGACCCCCCTGGGTGGGCAGGGGCACCCTGGGCACGGGGCACAGACCTCCCCTGGCTTGGACAAATATTCCTGGGTGCTGGAAATAGCTGCTGTGGGCCAGCAGCGGGGACAGGGAGAGGGCGGTGCCATCCTGCAGCAGCCTGTCACAGCTGGGAAGCCGGGGAACAGCTGGATGGTGGCCACGAGCTGGGCCTGGTGAGGGCTGGGACAACCCCAGGCAGGGATGGGGTGCAGGGGAGCTGTGCCCGGGGGTGTGGGACAGACAGACAGACAGCCAGGATGACACACAGAAATGCAGGGCAGAGGGACAAGGGTGCTTCCAGGACAGAGGGAAAGTGTCATTCCCAGAAACGTGGGACACTGGGATGGGGCAGTATCCAGAGGTGTGGGACAGAAGGACAGGACAGTGCCCAGAGGTGCAGGACAGAGGGACAGAGCCATGCCCGGAGGTGCAGGACAGCAGGATGGTGACATTCCCCAAAGTGCAGGACAGAAAGACAGGACAAAGTTTCTGGACAGAGGGACAGGATGACACAGAGATGCAGGACAGAGCCATGCCTAGAGGGACAGGGATGTGGGACAGGGATTCTGTGTCATTCCCAGAATCCGGACAGACGGACAGGACAGTGCCCAGAGGTGCAGGACAGAGGAATTGTGTCATTCCCAGAGATGCAGGACAGGACAGCGCCCGGAAGTGTGTGGCAGCAGGACTGTGCCATTCCCAGAAACGCAGGACAGAAGGACAGGACACCACCCAGAGGTGCAGGACAGACAGACAGAGCTGTGCCCACCTGCCCAGATCCTCAGGTGGCCCCATCCCACCTGCGGGACCGTCCCCCTGTCACCATCACCAGCGGCAAAACTCCGTCCCGGCTCCCCTCGCCTCCGGTCGATGCGGACCCACGTCCCGCCAGCTCCCGGCTTGTCCGGCCGCCCCCTCCCATCCGCCGCATTCCTCCGGCGCGGGGCCAACGCGCCCAGCAACGGTGGCAACGCTGGCCTCTAATCCCCGGGCATGCCAGCCCCGGGGGGACCGTCGCCGTCACCCACTCCCTGATAGGTGACCAATGCCCGAGACGAACAATTAGGGACAAAGCGGAGCCGCCGGGGGCTAACGCCGGCCTTCACGGGTGCCTTGTGCGGCATTCGGCGGGTTTAATGAATTGTCCATCAATCCTTTCAGCTCCGCTCGCCCGGGCTGGATTAATCTGAGAAGCCGCAGTGGGGAAGGAGCCGCTAAGCCTGTATTTATTACTCTGCCATTGTAACTAATTGAGGTAATTATCTGTGACTCCAACCCCGCGCAACAATGCCGCATTCACCGGACCCTTCCCACCGGCCTGGAAGAGCCGGCACCGCGGGCAGGACCACGGGGACACGGCGGGGACGGGGTGGGACGTGGATGGGCAGGAAGGTGGCGCGGCTGGCACCGCGGGTGACCGGGTGGCACCGCGCCGCGGGGACACGGACGGTGCTGCCGGCACGCGTGGGCTGCGGCACGGCCAGTGCCAGCTGCGCGGCTCTGCGGGGACACTGCATGGGCACAAATCTTTGGGGACACCACTGTCACCAGTGACACACACGGAGGTCACAGCTCTCTGGGGACACTGCATGGGCACAAATCTTTGGGGACACCACTGTCACCAGTGACACACAGCTCTCTGGGGACACTGCATGGGCACAAATCCTTGGGGACACCACTGTCACCAGTGACACACAGCTCTCTGGGGACACTGCATGGGCACAAATCCTTGGGGACACCACTGTCACCAGTGACACACAGCTCTCTGGGGACACTGCATGGGCACAAATCTTTGGGGACACCACTGTCACCAGTGACACACAGCTCTCTGGGGACACTGCATGGGCACAAATCTTTGGGGACACCACTGTCACCAGTGACACACACGGAGGTCACAGCTCTCTGGGGACACTGCATGGGCACAAATCTTTGGGGACACCACTGTCACCAGTGACACACAGCTCTCTGGGGACACTGCATGGGCACAAATCTTTGGGGACACCACTGTCACCAGTGACACACACGGAGGTCACAGCTCTCTGGGGACACTGCATGGGCACAACTCTTTGGGGACATCACTGTCACCAGTGACACACAGCTCTCTGGGGACACTGCATGGGCACAAATCTTTGGGGACACCACTGTCACCAGTGACACACACGGAGGTCACAGCTCTCTGGGGACACTGCATGGGCACAAATCTTTGGGGACGCCACTGTCACCAGTGACACACTCGGAGGTCACAGCTCTCTGGGGACACCGCCAGCGCTGGCACATACGTGGACATGGCTCCTTTGGGACGTGGCCAACATCAGTGACACACGGGAGTCGCGGCTCTCTGGGGACGCCAGTGACACACAGATGTTGCGGCTGTCTGGGGACATCAGCACTCACACGGGCAAAGGTCTCGTGCGACATCACTGTCACAAGCTGGGTGACAGTGGCTCTCAGACAGCACCAACACCCTGTAGGTCACGGCTCTCCGGGAACGCAGCCAGAGCTGGCACATCCACGGGGGGACGCCACCGTCACCAGTGCCACACGAGGGTCACAGCTCCCTGGGGACATCGCCAGCCCCGGTGACACGCGGGACTGCCGCGACTCTCAGCCAGCAGCGGCACGGATGTCACACGTGGCTGACGGTTCTTTGGGGACACGGGCACGGCTCGCGGGGCAGGCGGGACCCCCGGTGTCCCCCCCCCCGCCCCCCGCTGCCATCGGTCCCCGGCTGCTCGACGACATCTGGCGGCCGCAGGCGACAACGCCTCCCTGTCCGGAGGCTCCGGGACCGGGCGGGACCCCCTCGGTCCCGCGCCTTGGCACCCCCATGGGCTGAGCCCCCCCGGCCCCGGGGGGGACCCCAGGCTGCGGTGAGTTCGGGGGGCCGGCGGGTGCCCCGGGGGTGCCGGGGGAAGGCGCTGGCGCCGGCGCAGCCCGAATTAGAAGGTGATTTTCCCGGCGGGGAGCGGGTTTGGGCAGGAGCACGGGAAGGGCCGCGCCGCTGCCCCCGCGTCTGGGACACCCCGCGCCACGCCGGGCACCGAGCCGAGGCGTGACGTGCTGTGCTGGGCTGTGCCAGGCTGTGCTGAGCCGTGCCAGGCTGTACCAGCCTGTGCCAAGCTGTGTTAGTTTGTGTTGGGCCATGCCAGGCTGTACAAGCCCGTGCCAAGCCGTGCCAAGTCACCAAGAGCTGTTCTGGGCTTTGCCAAGCTGTGCTGGCCGTGCCGTGCTGTGCCAAGCTGAACCGTGCCAGGCTGGATCAGGCTGTGCTAAGGTGTGCCCAGCCGTGATGAGCTGTGCCAAATGGGCTGTGCTGAGCGTTCTGGGCTTTGCTGAGCCGTGCTGAACCCGTGCTGAACCCGTGCTGAGCCATGCCAGGTGGTACCAGGCTGTGCCAAACTCTGCCAGGCTGCACTGAGCTGTTCTGGGCTTTGCTGAGCCGTCCCTTGCAGTGCAAAGCCAAGCTAAGGCTGCCGAGTTGTGCTTGGCTATTCTGGGCTTTGCCAAGCCATGCCAGGCTCCTGTGCCAAGCTGACCCGTGCCAGGCTATACCGAGCTGTGCCAAGACCTGCTGGGTGATACCAAGGCACGTTCCAAACTGTGCCAGGCTGCGTCAGACTGCGCCAAGCTGTGACAATCCGTGACAAGGCAGATGGATCACACCACACCTTGCCAGCCATCCCATGCCGTGCCAAGCCGTGCCAGGCCGTGCCAAGCCGTGCCAGGTGCCACAGTTCTGGCTGCAGGACCACGGTGGGCTGCAGCTGCCGTTGTGGCTCGGGTGTGGGACTTCGATGCCATCCCTGGCCACGCGCCAGGGCAGGGGGACACACGGGGGTGACGTGGCCCTGGGGGTGCCCCCCCCAGCCTACCGGGGTGGCCTCGCTGCGGCAGCTGCCCCGTGCCGTGACCTCCGGGCCGGTGTCACCGGGATAATGACAGGGTCGCGCAGGGGGGCGGGGGAGGAGCCGGTTTTAAATAACGTGCAAATTGGACACGATATTTGTGCGGTTTCCTGGGGCCGCGGGGATCCTCCCCCCTCCCCCCCCGCAGCGTGACTAAGAGGTGGCGGCTGTTTTTGGGGGGGGACAGTTTCCCCCCCCCGCCCCCCCCCGGGTGAGTCACTCGGGGTCCCCCCCCGGCCGTGACGTGGGGCCGGTGGCCGAGGGCCAGACCTGCTGTGCTCACCTACTCATTGTGGGGGATATGGGGGGAGCTGGCTCGTCCCAGCCGGCTTGTGACGCACTGTGGCGGCCGCCAGGACAGCCGGGACCTCCGACTGACCCCCCGGGGGAGGGGTCCGGACACCGGGAATGTCACGGGGGGCGTGCCCAGACACCTGTGTCCTTGCTGGGGGGGGCCACAGAAAAGCCTGAGGGGGGTGAGACCCCTCCCCGACCTCACAAAAACAGAGGGGGCAGAGGCAGCAACACCGAGATCCCGGAGCTTTTATTGGGGTCAGCCCCTGGGACCTCCAGTCCTGAGCCCCGCCCCCGAGACCACCCGCCAAGCCCCGCCCCCGAGAACCACACCCCTCCAAGCCCCGCCCCAGAAGTGCCACACCCCGGCAAACCCCACCCCACCTCAGGCAGGGGTGGGGCTGGCGCGGCCCGGGGGGGCCCCGGTGCTCTCCAGGCTGCTGCTGCTGCTGCTGTAGGCTCGGGGGTCTCGGCAGAGCCGCTGCCGGGAGCCCCCCACGCTCCCCTCGGCATCCGAGTCCGAGTCGGGCGCCGTGTGCCGCCGGATGCGGGACACGGCTTCGCGCAGCGCCTGGGCGTACAGCACCGGCCGCCGCGGCGGGGGCTGCCCGCGGACCCCCCTGCAGCCCCCGGGGCTCTGCCACGGGCTGCGGGGGCTGCCGGAGGGCTCCCGGGGCGGCGAGGGCGCGGCGGAGGGGCTGACAAGCCCAGGGGGCACGGAAGGGCTGCGAGGAGGGGTAGTGGACCCCAGAGACCCCCTGGCATAGCGGACCTGCTGTCGCTGCGGAGGTGGCACGTACTGAGCCCGGACCACCACGCGGGTGGCGTCGATGAGGACGTGTCCCCCCGTCCCCCGCCGCCCCCTCCCGCGCCCCGGTACCCGTTCCCGGCCGGCTGCTGCCCTTGGCAGCGTCTGGCAGTGCCGGGGGCTGCCGGATCCTCCTGGGGACGACTGCATCCCACGGGGCCACCGGTGCTTGGCCTCGGTGGCCGCCCGGGGCAGCGTGTGGCTCCAGCCCCCCGGCACAGCCCCGCGGGCCCGAGGTGCGGGCGGGGGGCTGCGGGGTCCCCGCAGGGGGCGGAGCTGCAGGGTGCGGTGGGGACCGTCATAGGCGGGGGGGGAGATGTAAGGGGGGGGTCCCCCACGGCGGGCGTGGGCTGCCTGCACCCGCTGCATGTGCACCTCGTAGGTGGGGGGGCCCAGCTTGTCACCCGACACCGGGGGCCGAGGTGCAGGCACGGGGTGACCCCCCCGGGCTCCGCTGCCCCCCGTCCCCTCAAGCTGCCGCGGGGGGCAGGGGGTGGGGGGCACCCGGGGCCGGGTGGTGAAGTCCTGCAGGCGACAAGGGGGGTTGGAGGGCACCGGGGGCCAGGGAGGGGCCAGCTCGGCCACAAAGCGCTTCTCCAGGTACCTGCAAGACAGAGATGGGGAGTGAGGGGAGCGAGGGGCCGGGGGGGGAGCAGGGCGGACCCCCCCACCCCGCCTTCCCCACTCACGCGTACTCCCCGGCGATGCGGCGGTAGGTCCAGGGGGGCTCGGGCCAGCACCCCGCAGCCATGCCGGTCCCCGGGCTGCAACACGCCACCGTGTCGATCTCCACCAGCACCAGCTTGGTCCTCTCGCAGATTCGCAGGCGCCCCGCACCCCGTTCCGGACCCCCCAGCATTGCCCCGCCGGAGAGGGGGGTCCCAGCCGCGGGGGGCTCACCGGAGCCGGCCCACGCACACCCAGCCGGGGCACGCGTGCCCCCGGGGACCCCGTGTCCCGCCCGGTGCCACCTCGGGGCACTCTTGACCCGCGGGAGACCGGCGAACCGCGGGGACCCCACCGGCCGGTCCCAGGGGTGTCGTGTCGCGTGCGTGTGTTTGTGTGTGTGTGTCCCCCCCCCCACCCCACGCCCTCCCCCCGCGGGATCCCTTCCCCCCCCTGCGACAAGCAGGCGATGGCGGGTTTGGCACCAAAGCGCTGCAGCCCACGCGGGCTCCGAGCGGAGCTTAGCAACCCTCCGGCGGCGGCATGGCAACCGGCACGGCCCCCCCCGCCAATCCCCCGGGCCCCCCGGTACCTGCCCGGCGCTCACCTCGCTCTGCAGCCTCTACCGGACCCCGGGACTGGCAGGGACAGGGTCCCCGGCCCGGCCGTCCCCTCCCCGCCAGGAATGTGCCTGGCTCAGCACGGCCAAGGCCTTGCGCCTCCCCTGCGGGCACCGGCTGCAAACGCCGCTGTGTCCCAGCTGCCCGCGACCCCCGGCAGCCCGCCAGGCCACCCGAACGTTCAGCTCCCCCCTCAACCTCCCCCCCACCCCCCACAGGCCCTGCCCGGCTCCCCCCGCTCACCGTGGTGCCCACCAGAGGGTCCCCATGTCCCGCCAGGTCCCTGTCTCTGTCCCATCCCCAATCCTGGCCTTTTAGAAAAGCCACAGGCGGAACAAACAGGGATTTAGGGTCTGGGCGAGCTCAGCAGATTCCCCCTTCCCACGGTGGGGGCACAACCCCTCCCCACGCACCCCCTCCCCACGCACCCCCTCCCCACACACCCCCTCCCCACACAGCCCCTCCCCGGCCAATGCCCCCCGTGCCCTGCACCGAGCCAGGGTGGTGCCAGCTCTGTGTTTATTCGTGGTTTTCTCTTCACACACCAAGCAGTGGCGGGTGTGGGCACAGCTGGGGGGGAACCTGGGGGGCGGGGGGGAGACCCCCGGGGGCGCGTGGGCTGGCAGGGGGGGGTCCCCGAGGTGGGTGGGTTTCACCAAACCCAGGGAGAGGGTGCAGGGTGACAGGGACAAAGAGTCCACACAGGAACAGCCCTGGCGTGGACAGGAGTGACCCTGGCCCGGCACCCCAGGGGGGGTCAAGGGCTGCCCCCATCACCCCACACGGCTTTGGGGTGCAGGGCACGGCATGGGGGGGGGGCTGTGGGCTCCCCCCAACCCAGGGAAGGGCAGCGGGGGCTGCCCCAGGGCTGGAGATTATTGCTGGATGCTGCTGGTGAGCGGGGACATACCCCGGGTGTCCCCGCCAGCCTGGGGGGGGGCACAGTGTTGTAGGAGAGAAGAGAAGTGGGGGGCTTGGGAGGACTGAACCCCCTCCCCACCTCCCCACACTGCCTCAGGGGCCCTGTGGGAGCACCAGGGCTTGCAGGATGTCCGAGAGGGAGATGATCCCTTTCACCACATCGTTCTCATCCACCACCACCAGCCGGTGGACCTGGGGAGGGGGGGACACAGGGAGGGGCTGAGGATGGGGGGGAGAGGCAGGGACCCCAGCCCCCCCACCCTGTCCCGACCCCCTGGGACAGTTACCTCGGCCTCGACCAGGCGGTTGATGATGGTTTCCAGCGTCTCGTGCTTGTAGCACTTGAGGACGCCCTCGAAGTAGTGGGAGCGGTGCTGCAGCGCCCGCGTCACCGTCACGTCCAGGTTGTTGTAGGTCTTCTCAGCTGCCAGGTTCTGGGGCGGGGACAAAGAGTTGGGGACACAGCTGGGATTAGGAGACACCCCCCTCAACACCTCCCCCCAACACTAGGGCAGGGTTTCACCCCACCAGTACTCACAATCACGTCGAACTTGGAGTAGATGTCCACCACCCGTCCTGGGGGAAGGAAGGGAGCAGCTCAGCCAAGCTCCTGGTGCTCCGGAGGGGACACAGCCCCCAAGGAGGGGACAGGAGGGGACAGCCAAAGTGAGGGTGGGGCATCCCTTACCCGAGTCGTCGACCACGGGCAGCGCCGAGACGCGGTGCTGCACGAAGATGCCCAGGGCCACGTAGATGGGGGTGCTGGTGCCCACCACGGCGATGTTGCTGTAGGTGCCGATCTGCAGCTCCTCCAACGTCCGCGCCATGAACTCGGGCTTGGGGACCTCTGCAATCTGTGAGGGGACAGTGCTGAGCCCAAGCTGGGGGTGAAAGCGCAGAGAGCTGGTGTGGAGAGCAAGGGGGGGGTTGTGGGACCCCCGGGCAGGGGCAGTGGGGAGGGTCCACGCGGTGTCCTGGGGGTCCTCTGGTGCTATGATGTGTGGTGAGGTACCAGAGCTGTGCCCACCCACACCCTGGTGCAGGCAGCTGGCACAGCTCAGGCTGGGGGTCTCAGTGACCCCTGGAGCAGCTTGGGCCAAGGGTTCTGGGGCAGCTTTTGGCACGGCCTGAGATGGGGGTCTCAGTTCTGGGGCCTCTCTGGGCCTGTGATGGGGGTCTCAGGGTCCCAGTTCTGGGGTCTCTCTGGGCCTGTGATGGGGGTCTCAGGGTCCCAGTTCTGGGGCCTCTCTGGGCCTGTGATGGGGGTCTCAGGGTCTCAGTTCTGGGGCCTCTCTGGGCCTGTGATGGGGGTCTCAGGGCAGCCCCCAGCACAGGGACCTGGTACAGCCTGGGCTGGGAGTCCCAGGGTAGTACCTGGCTCAGGGACCTGGCACAGCCCAGGATGGGGGTCCTAGGACAACACAGGTGGCCCCTGGTACAGCCCAGGGTGAACGTCCCAGGGTACCTGGAACAGGTACCGGGCACAGCCGGGGCTGGGGGTCCCAGTACGACCCCTGGCACAGCTCAGGCCGAGGGTCCTGGTCTGGTCCCCAAGGGGCAGAGACTCACAAAGAGCTTGAGGAACTTGAGGATGCGTTTGTGGGTGAGGATGTAGAGCGTGTTCCCCGAGTCGGGGTCGATGACGGGCAGGCGATGGATCTTGTTCCGGATCAGGGAGGAGACGGCGTCGAACAGGCTGTGGGGGGGGGGCGAAGGGAGGGGGGGTTTGGGGTGCTCCTGGGGGTGCCACCACCAGCTGTGCCCCCTCTCCCTGCCCCCCCTCGGGGTACCTGGCATTGGGGGAAATGCAGACCAGCGGCTTGAAGGAGTCTTGCAGATAAACCTCTGTGGGGAGAGAGGGGGGGTGTGAGGGGATGGGTGGGTGGGACACGGCACTGGGGGGGCTCTGGGCGTGCTCTCACCTCTCCACGTCTCTATTTTATGCTCCTCCAGCTCATAGATCTGCACCTGTGAGGAGGAGGAGGAGGAGGAACCAGATCACCCACCCAGGGTCAGGTGGGGCAGGCAGAGCCCGACCTGTGGCCCCAGCAGACCCCGGCCCTCACCATGGGTGATTTGTAGTAGCGGTGCAGGATGTTGATGAAGTCGGTGATGGTCAGCATTCCTGAGGGGGGCAGGCAGGGTGAGGAGGGTCCTGCCAGCCCCCCTGAACCCCCAGAGATCCCCCAGCCCCTCTCACTCACCTACAAAACTTTGCTTTTTGCTGTCCCAGAGCGGGGCTGCTCGGACACCGTTGGTGACCAGCGCGAAGAACGCCTTCTTCACCTGCAGGCACGGGGGTCAGGGAGCCCCAAAAGTGCCTCCCCGGCCCCAAAAGTGCCCCCCCGGCCCTGGCACACCTGTAGGGATGTGTCGAAGACGACCAGTTTGGAGCTGGTGGGGATCAGGTCGTAGCAGCGATGGGATTTCATGAAGGCGGTGTAGGCACCCCGGTGGGTGTCCCCTGGGGTGGCAGCGTGAGGGGGCACCCCAAAACCTGGAGCACCCCAAAAGCCGGGACACCCCCAATCCCACACACCCCACACCGCGTGGCACCCCCAGTCCCGGGACACCCCAAAATCTTCTGACGCCCCAAATCTCCGCACACACCGATACCTGGAATACCCCAAATCACGGGACACTGCAAACCCCCAAATGAAAGTCCCGTTTCACTCCCAGCTCCGGGCCATCCAGCTCAAAGCTCCGCGACACCCCTAACTAATCCCTATCCCCCTAACTGCGGGATATCCTCAATCACGCAGCATCCCAAATCCTGCCACACGCAGCTCAGGGCTCCGGGATACCCCAGACTCCGGGACAGGAGCCCCCCCCCAGCAGCTGCAGCCCTCAGGACACCCAAACCACCTCCCGTGCCGGGACCCCCCTCCGCATGCCGGGGCCTCTCTCGGAATCACCTTCCAGCCCCGGCGGGCTCAGCTCCGCCGGGCTCTCGGCGGCCGGGCCCGGGCCGGGGCCGGGGCCGGGGTCAGGGTCGGGATCCTGGGGACAGACAGAAGTCGGGTCAGACGCGGTCCCCGCTCCCTCGTGTCCCCCGCGCCGGCCCCGCTTGTCCCTCCCACAACCTCCATGGGTCCCGCTCCGTCCCGAGGCGCCGCTGCCCCACTTCCGCCCGGCTCCGGCCCCGCGTTCTCCCGGTTCCTGGTCCCGCTTCCCCGGGGCTTCCGGCTCCACTTCCGCCCGGTCCCTGTCCCGCTTCCGCCCGGTCCCTGTCCCGCTTCCGCCCGGTCCTTGTCCCGCTTCCCCCCGGTTCCCGGAGCCACTCGGGCCCCGTTCCCTGTCCCGGAGCCACTCGGGCCCCGTTCCCGGTCCCGTTCCCGGTCCCGCCAGCCGGGCCCTCACGGCCGCCGGGAGCGCTTTCCCCTCCGGCCGGCTCACGGGGGAAAGGCTTTTGGGGACAGGGCGTGTGTGTGTGTGGGGTGTCACCCGTGTGGGGTTTGGGGACACAGCCCGGGATGGCCCCGGGGAGGGGGGACACGGACACGGGGTCCCGGGAGAGGAGGGCGGGGGTGTGTGAGTGAGGGTCCCGGGGTTGGGGTGGAACAGAGACCTTCCCCGGGCTGAGGGGACACCGAGCTGTCCCCTTTGTCGCGGTTTGTCCCCTGCCCACCCTCCCCGAGCTCCCCCAGGAGGGATCAGGCAGCTTCGGCTTCTCACGCGCTTTATTTAAAATAACATCCAGTGGTTCCGGTATTGGTAAAAACGGGATTTTCTACACGCCCCGGCCTATGTACAGCTCTGAAAGTTAAATTTCTCGTATATTTTCTGTTAAAACTTTCTCATCCCCCCCACTCGCGCTTTTCTTTTTTTTTTTTTAATTTTTTTTAAATTTTCTTTTTTAAACCTTTTTACCTTAAACTTTTTTTTGTTTTGTTTTGTTTCTTTTTCGTCTTTTTTTTTTTAATTTTTTTTTTTTTTTTTTTTGCAGCTTTGACGAGTTTTGCGGAAGCAGCTTTTTTTTTTTTTTTTTTTTTTTTTTCCAAGATCGGCCCCGGCACCGGGGGCAGGGGAGGGAGGGAGGGAGGGGGGGGCACCACCCCCATCAGACCCCCCCTCCCCAAAACCAGGAGCAGGAGGGGGGGTCTCTCCTTCCCTCCCCAGCGCCGTGTTTGTGCGTTAAGAGATCCCGGCGCCTCCCCGGGGGTTCTCCCCCCGGAGTGGGGAGGGGGCGGGTGGGGACCCCGGTTTTGGGGGGGGGGGTCGCGGGCGGGGTGGGGGGGCTCGGGGGTGTTAATGCCCACTCACTTCTTCACTCTCTCCGAGGCACCACCCCTGCCTGGCAGGAGGTTCCAAAAAGAGAGAGAGAGAGAGAGAGACTCCCCCCACCACCTTTCCCCAACTCTCCCCCCCCGCCTCGGAGACTGGGTTTAAAACCCCCACACCCCCCTCATCATCACCCCCTCCCCTCCCCTCCCCAATTTTTGCCCCCTGCACCCCTAAATCTCAGCCCAGCAGAGCACAAAGAGCCCCCTCCCACGCCCCCCCCCCCCAGCCCCCAGTCTAGTATATACAATATAAGGTATAAATAGATAAATAACCTTCCCCCTCCAGTGCAGCCCCGGCTGGGAGGGCCAAGGGTGAGCGAGGGGGGGGGCTCCACCCAGCCCCCTGTGAGAAGGAGGGGACCCCACCCAGCTCCCTCCAGCCCCCCCCACCAGAGCTGGGGGAGTGGGTTTGAGCTCCCCCCTCGAGCCCCCCATCCCCACCTTGGCACCTCACAGGGTTGGGACCTCCTGAGTGGGGAGGGGACAAGGAGGGGGTGTCCCCGTGTCCCCCCCTTCAAGGCGTCCTGAGGAAGGGGGACATGGGGAAGCTGCATCCTCTGGAGCCCGAGGGAGAGGGAAAGACCCCCCCCCTCCCTTAGCCTTGAGGGGGGGTGGGTTGGGATAGAGGAAGAGGGGAGGGGGGGGGGCTCACATTTAAAAACAACAACAAATAAAAAGAAACAAATCTAACACTTAAAATGAGGTAGGTTTGGGTGCAGAAAGCTCCTTGTGTCTGTCGGGGTCTTGGCTGCATCCCGCCGCCGCTCCGGAGGGGGGGGGTGGGGGGGGGGGGTCTCGTCCACACGCACAAAAAAAAAAAAACCAAAAAAAAAGAGATCAAAAAAGGAACCGAGCGAGCTCTGGCCACCGCCACGCCGGGCGGGGCAGAGCCCGGATTGTCGAGCTCAAGGAGTCTTGTGTTACCTTGGTAATTAGCGAGCAAATATTATTAGTTTCTTTAAAAAAAAAAAAAAAAAAAAGGGAAAAAAAAAAGGAAAAAAAAAGGAAAAAAAAAGAAAAAAAAAGGAGGGAAAAAAAGGAGGAAAAAAAAAAGGGAAAGAAAAAAAAAAAAAAAGGAAAAAAAAAAAAGAAACCAAATAAAAATAAAATAAAATAATCGTTATATCCAGACCGGCTCCGCACAATCGCTCTGGCCGCGCCGGGCCCAGCGCTGCTGCTCCCCCGTGGCTCCCCCACGAGGGAGGCAGGCAGGGGGAGGGTGGTGTGAAGGGGGGCGTTTCTGAGCCCCCCACCTCCCCCCCAACTCCTTTTTTTTTTTTTTTCTTTTTTTTTTTTTTTCTTCCTCGCAGGACGAAGCAAAGAAAACCCTGAGTTGCCAGTTCATCTGTCCGTCCGTCCCGCTCGGGCAGGGCCGGCAGCGCCGCAGCCGCCGCTCTCCCTCAGTGCCCGGCCGCCCCTGGCACCTCCTGCAGCCCTGGGGGGCTCGGCGAGGTCTCTGAGGCGGGGGGGTGGCAGCAGCCCCCCCAGCCCCTGTTTTTTTTTTTTTTTTCTCCCAGTTAGTTCATCCACTTCCTGCAATTCCAAGCTCCACAGTGGCAGGGGATCTTGTGCTGATCGTCCTCGAAGTCGAACTGGTAGTCGTAGGTGAGCTGGGAGGGGAGCAGGGAGTCACCCAAAGCACAGAGCTCAGCCCTGCCACCTTCCAGCCCCTTCCTTGGGTCTCCCAGGACCCCTCCCAGCACCCCATGGGTCCCTCACTGACCTCCTCCCCCTTGGGGATGCGCCGGCTGGAGATGATGATGATCTTGTCCTCCTTGTCGAAGGTCACGACTTCGGCCACGCAGTTGGGGGCACACGAGTGGTTGATGTACCTGCGGGGCCAGGAGGGGTCAGCACCAACCCCGGGGCAGGGGCGGGACAGACAGACAGACAGACAGACGTCACGGCTCCCTCTGAGGGTGTCCCAGCACCCCAAAGCCCTCCCCTCACCCCGTGCTCACCTGGCCGGGCCCCCCGTCAGCGTGGCGTCAATGACGTGCTCGTTGTTGATGCGGAACATGTAAATGCCACGGTTCTGCCACCGAGGAGAAGAGGGGGTTGAGGGGTGCGCTGATGTCCCCGTATCCCACCTGGGATCATCCCTAACCCTAACCCTAACCCTAACCCTAACCCTAACCCTAACCCTAACCCATCACCCCACATCCCCACTGGAGACCCTCAAATCCCACACGAGTCCCTCCACATCTCACCTGAGTCGCTCCATGTCCCACCAAGAACCCTTGATATCCCTCTCAAGTCCCTCCATATCCCACCTGAGTCCCCCCAGCTCCTGCCAGAGCCTCCAGCATCCCACCTAAGTCCACCCACATGCCACTCGAGCTCCCAAATTCCCATCTGGCTCCTCCCGCTTCCATCTCGAAGCCCCTCCACGTTCCACCGGAGCCCCCAACACGCCACCCAAGCCCCTCCACATCTTGCCCAAGTCCCAGCAGAGCTGCACCTGCTCCTCATAGATCTTCTCCCGCCGGTTGGCCACCTCGTTGCGGATGATGGTGCCGATGTACTCGATGACCATCGTGTGCTTCTCGATGTCCTTGGCCGCATAGAGCCCCAGCCCCTGGATGCGGGACCGTGCCAGGTACACGTTGTTCTTCCACTCCGTCTTCAGGCGCCGGTACTGGGAGGACTTGGAGTGCACAAACTGCTTGCTGTAGGGCGTGTTGGTCTCGCCAGTGAACGTGCTCTGGTAGGCCTTGGACATGCTTGTGCTGTTCAGGGTGTGGGGCCTTCCAGGGGAGGGAGGATGAGAGGGGTTAGAGCCGAGGGACCCCCAGGGATCCCAGCTCTTCTGGTGGATCCCAGCTCTCCTGGTGGATCCCAGCTCTTCTGGTGGATCCCAGCTCTCCTGGTGGATCCCAGCCCTGCTTACCGCTTGTAGTGGGTGAGGATCTTGGGCTCGGAGCGGGCGCAGCCGGTGGGATTGATCATCAGCGGCAGCTCCATCAGAGGATGGCGCCCGTAGCGGAACAGGTAGTTCTGGCAGCTCTCGACGCCCGGCAGCTGCAGAGGGGGACACGCAAGGACCAGGAGGTCAAAGAGGCAGCAGCAGAAGAGCCACCAGGCCTTCACCCAGCAGGGTGGACCCCCAGCATGGAGGAGAGACCTCCAACGCCCACCCTTGGACCTACCGACTCGGCGATGCGCAGCACCGCGTGCACCGTGAGGCCGAAGAGCTCCTCGCCCTTCAGGTACTCGGGGAAGAGCCGCAGCATGTCGGCCTCCTTCCTCATCATCGCCACCGGCTCGATGATCCGGTTCCAGACGGCTGCCAAGGGAAGGGAGAACCACAGAACTAATGAGGCTGGGAAAGACCTCCAAGATCATCAAGTCCAAGTGACCAATCACCACCTTGTCACCAGAGCAGAGCACAGAGTGCCACAAGCTGAAGATGGGCACCCAGCGAGGACCTCAAGCCGCCTTCCACCACCCCATCCTCTACTGTGCTCTGGCGTGGCTCAGCCACCGGGACAAAGGTTGGACGCTGGCATCTCCCAACTCCTTACCTTGTGGCGAGGAGTCGGAGAAGACAAGATCCTCCAGGCCCTGCTCTATGACCTGCACGACGAACTCGGGGCGCCCGTTGTTCTCGCAGATGGTGCAGCGGTAGCAGCAGCGGCGGTTGTTGGTCCGCAGGCTCCAGTAGATGCGCGTGGCCTCGTAGCCCACGGGGTAGAGGGCCGTGACGCTGTGGAAATCGGCCATCTGGTGCGGCAGCAGCTGCCCGATGGCGTGGAAGACCAAGCCGCCCACGCGGAACATGTGGAGCCGCTCCCCGCGCTGGATGATGCTGGCGATCTGCTTCACCTCGTCCCGCTCGATGTAGACGCGGCGGAAGACGGTGAAGCTGCTGAGCTCCTGCTCGCAGGGCCCCTTCAGCTTGTGCAGGGGACACAGCATGGTCTTGTCCTTGAAGAACATGCACTTGGCGCGGATGGCGCAGGCGAAGTGGTAGACGCTGGGGCAGCGGATGCGGTTGCAGCTGTTGGTGGCGCCGGTTTTCTGGCACAGGGAGCACTTGGTGAGCAGCCCGCGGTGCAGGGCCACCTCCACGTTGATCAGGGCCCCTCCCTGAGTCTCGTACACCTCCGTGGACCACAGGGCGCAGTTCAGGTGGACCCAAAGATCGAGATCAAGGTTGAGCAGGCGAGCCGGCCCATCCGTGGCCCCGTCGCCCTCCTCGTGGCAGAAGCAGCACTTGCGCAGGTCCTGCGGCACCTTCTCGGGGCGCAGCGTGGTGCCCAGCTTGTCGATGAACTCAGCGATCTCCTTGTCGCCGTCACGCTTGGCCCCCCCTTTCTGGATGGTGACGAGGAAGCGCAGCCGTTTCCAGCGCACCCCCTTCCACTTCTTCAGCCGTGGCCTCGCCTCGTCCCCGTCCTCCGGCGGCCGCGAGCGCGGTTTGAAACGGGGCGGCGAGTGAGCGGCCGTGGCTCCTTCCTCCTGGGGGGCTGGCGAGGGGGCCGGTGGCAGCGGTGACAGTGGGGCTGGGGCCGCCTCGTGGGATGCTTCAGGGTCGGGGACCCTGGTGGGCTCAGCGGGGCTGGATGGGGAGGGAACGGAGGGGGACAGCGGGGGAGAGGGTTCCTGGGGCAGGACAGAGAGCTGCCGCACGTCCAGGTTGGAGACGTTGTTGACGTAGCAATGATGAAGGGTCTTCTCAGGAGCAGGGCTCTCCTGTGGTGGGGAGAGGGGGGCACGGGTCAGAGATGGAGACCCCCAATCTCTCTGTGCATTGCAGGGACGGGGGCTTGGCCCTGCAGGGCCCCTGCAGGGATCAGTCAGCATCCCACACACCCTCAACCCTGCAAGGACCTCCCAGACTCCTTCCTGGGAGCCCCAGGACCAGCCCATGGGGAGACCCAGGAAACTCCCTGAAGTCATGGGGTGACCTACAGGGACCACCACACACCTCTACCAAAGAGCTCCTGTACCCTGACACAGCCCAGCCCTGTGGGTACCCCAACAGCCCCCTCCCAGTCTCCCAGCCCCGCAGGGACCCCCGCACACCGCTGACCTGTCTGAGCAGTGTCAGGAGGTCCAGCTCGCCCTTGAGGCTGTACCCTGGCAGCACCGCATCGAACTGCTTCAGCCACTCCGAGCTGCTGTCCGGCACCTTCCCAGCCAGCACCTTCTCCTTCCCTCCGAGCATTCCTGGGAGAGGGATGGACAGCCCGTCACGGGGGTCCCAGCCCAGAGACACGGGGGGACACTGGGGGACAAGGTGAACACTCACCGGCCATATCAGTCTCCACCTTCTTGGCCTCAACCACGGCTGCTCGCACGGGGCCGTCGGGGAACAGCACCTCGTAGGAGCTGGGGATCTTCATGCTCAGCAGCTCGGCCATGGCCACCATCACCCCGTTGAGGTTCTAGGTGACAGGAAGGCAGGATGGGTCCAGAGCGCCACAAGTGCCACTGTGTTGGGTCACTGCTGGGACCCCATCCCCTTGCTTACCTTGGCAGCTGCAGCAGACACCGTCAACATGACAGAGACCTCGCTGCTCTTGCCCTTCTCCCATGGGGTTCCAGGACCTGCTGCCCCCACCTTCCCTGGGGGAGCCCCAAAGGGCTCTGCGACCTCATAGGGTTTTGTGTCGGGGAACACTGGTGTGGGGAGAGGGGGGTCAGAGCCATGGGCAGCAGGGGGTTAGAGCCATGGGCAGCAGGGGGTTTGAGCCAGGATCAGTGCAGACCCAACAGCCACCCATCAGCCCACCCAGCTGCCCCAGATCCCTGCTGGGAATCCACCACCCTGCAAACCCCTTTCCCTCACATTCCACGCTTCCCAAGGCGCCCTTAAACCCCTCCTAGACCAGGAACCCCATCCTGCCCCATCCATATCCCTTCCTACCTGACACACACACGCTCCAGACCCCCTCCCTGTGCCGCACATCCCACAGACTCCCTCCTGCCCACTCCATATGGACCACACACCCCTCCAGTCCATCCTACCTGGGATACTGGCCCGGGGGATGATGGGGATGATGGGGGACAGCACACGCTCCTCCAGCTCTGGCTTGGCCTCGCTGAGAAGTGGGAAGCGGAGCAGCTCCTCGCCCAGGACGCTCTCGGGGGATGAAGCGGGGACGATGCTGTCGGGGGAGTCGCTCTCGTCGTCACTCTCCATCCTGTGGGGATGGAGGCGTCAGGGGCCACAGGGCCTGGTGTCACCCACGGAGGGGGTGATGTCGCTTTTGGGAGGGTGTCACCACAAAGGGGAGTCTCACCTGACGTCCTCAGTCTGGTTGTGCGGCGGGGTGGGCAGCGCTGCCAGCAGGTCCAGGCTCTTCACCTCCACAGCTGGTGAATCTCCAGAGAAGCGATGGGTGTCATGGGGGGGAGTGACAGGCGGCAGCAGGGATTCTGTGCCACCCCTGTGCCAGCCAGGCTCACCTTTCTGGCCGTGGGGTTCACGGGCTGGGTCGGCATCCTTGGGCTGCTCCCCCAGCTCCTCAGGGGCCGTGACACCGTTCACCATCTTCTGCTGCACGGAGGGAGGGGGTGTGGGGGGCAGCGAGGAGGGTGGCGTGGGTGGGTTGCTGAGGTTGTTCTGGGGGGAGACGGTGGGGTGAGAACAGCAGGGCGGTCTGGGATCCCCAGATAAGGGGGACACCAGGGAACAAACCCCCCCTCTCTCACCTTGGTGAGCAGCTGGGAGTAGTAGTCGGGGACGCTGTCGAGCACGGCGCTGCCGAAGGTGCCCCGGAGCTGGCTCTTCCCGTTGATGGGGCTGCTGCCAAAGGGCGCGAAGAGGCTGAAGTTTGCCATGATGGTCGGCTCCGTCAGCGGCAGCAGCGACAGCTCCTGGGGTGGGACAGAGCACTCAGTGGGGGACAGGGACAAAGGAAGCCCCCCCTGCCACACCCTGGCCCACAGCCATACCTGCTTTAGCTGCTTCATGAGGGCCTCGCCGGGACGCAGCCCCTCGTCCTTCCGCAGCTTCTTGCGGGACGCCGGCATCCGCTCGTTGCCTTTCTGCACCCGCTTAGGCTTGGTGGGTGCTGGCTTCCTGGCGATGGAGGGGTCCTGGGGAGAGAGAAGGGGGCGTGAGCTGTGCCAGCGCAGCCCCTCACTCACGGCACACCCAGTCCAGCCCATCCTGCTCACCTCCCGGCCCAGCAGCAGCGACTGCGGCCGTGGCTCTGTCCCAGTGCTCCGGTTCTCCACGTGCCCATTGAGCTCGCCTGGGCTCTGTGCTGACAGCTGCACGTTCTTGGCCCGCAGTAGCTTCTGCAGCAGCAGGTGCCCAGCCTCGGAGCGCCCACCCGGGGCCAGCAGGCTGTTGGCTTGGCTGTCCCCAGGGTCCCCATTTGCCTCTGGTTTTGCTGTCTCGTCTCCATCCACCTCACAACGCGCTGCCGCCGCCGCCGCCTCTTCCTTTGGCTCCTGCTTCACCAACACCTGGGGGGCTTCACCTGCCGCAGGGGCCCCCTCTGGCGCCGCCCCATTGATTTGGGTCTCACCAGGGTCAGCTGGGTCCACCCCGGGCACCTCGGGCTCCCAGGGGCCACGTGCTGGGTCAGGGAGGGCACTGCTCGGCGTGGGGGTCAGCCCCAGCTCCGTGGGTGCCGCAGGGCTGGGGGCCAAGGCCGGGATTCCCGGCGACGTCTTCTTTGGCTCTTGGGGACTCTGCTCAGGGCTGGCCAGGTGCTGGGGGGCACAGCCCAGGGGCGAGGGGGCTGGTGGCGTAGGGAGGCGGATGAGGCTGGGCTGGGGGCCACGGGCAGCCAGAGCTGCCTGAACCAGCTCAGCCAGGGGCTGCTGGGGGGGCTGCCCCGGCAGCACCCGCCCTGGCTCGGTGGCAGAGCTGGTCTGTGCCTCTGCTGGGGCGCCCGGCCGGGGCTGGAAAAGGGGCCCCATGGGACGAGGGGGCTGGCGGGTAGCAGGCAGGCTGTAGTCCGGGGCCTGCCCGGGGAAAGGACCAGGGGTCCGTAGTGCCTGGTTCTGCTGCAGCAGGCTCTGCTGGTGCCGCTGCACCAGCAGGGCCTGGAGCTGCTGCTGCTGCTGAGGCGTCAGATGCCGCAGCTGCGGGTTCTTGGCCAGGACACCCTGGAGCTGCGCCCGGATCTGGCCCATCACCGGCCCCGGCACCTGCCCCAGGAGACTCGGCGGGAGAGCGGCCGTGCCCGACGCCGGCCCTACTTTGTGCTGAATGGGGCTCTGGAGCCGCGGGGGCTGTGGCTGCCCTGGCAGGGCCCCTGCCACCCCCTTGCCTGGCTGTTCCGGGGGCCGCGGTGCCGGCACCATGGCCTGTGCTGGGCCTGTCCCACAGCCCAGCGGTTGCTCTGCCACCCCGGCCGCGTCCCCGTGCTGCTGGGACAGCTCGGGGTGGACAGCCCCGGTGCCCTGCAGTGGTGGGGCGAGCAGGGCACCCGGCTGCCCAGGGGCTGCCCGCAAGACACCCGCCTGTGGGGAGGTCAAGAGGAGCTGCTGGCCCTGCCCCAGCTCAGCCTGGTGTTTGGGGGCCGGGGGCTCCGGGCCCCCCAGCCCCGGGGGGTTGAGGGCTCCCTGCTGCTCCCCGTGCAGCTGCCCCCCGCTCTCACCGCCCTCAGCGTGCAGGGCGCTGCCGTCCATCCCCGCGGGCTGGTCCTTGGCAGCCAGGACGGCTGGGGCCGGCTGCATTCCCTGACTCAGGTGCAGCACAGAGGGGGCCTGGCCCCCCGGCCCGTGCTGCGGAAAGTGCTGGATCGAGGGCTGCCCCTGGCCCAGCCCCAGGAGACCTGGCTGGGCAGCCGCTGAGTTCTGCTGCTGCTGCTGCTGCTGCGGGGCCAACAGTGCCCGAGACTGCCCCAGCTGCTGGGAGAGCACCAGCCGGTGGCTCAGCATCCCCGGAGTCTGCGGCGTCAGCTGGGGCGAGCCCAGCACCCGCTGCTGGTGGGGGGCCAGGATGACCTGGCGCTGGGGTGGGGGGTGGCCCAGCACAGGCTGGTGCTGCAGCCCTGGCGTGTGGCCCAGCACACCTGGCTGCTGCTGGGGTGAGAGCTGCTGCACCAGGAGGCTCTGCTGGCTGCCCAGCAGCCCCGGCTGCTTCGGCACCATGGGCTGAGCCCCTGCGCCGGGCTGTGGGGTTGGTGGGGGCTGCTGCTGCTGCTGTCCCAGCAGGCCAGGCTGCCCTGGCACGGCTGTCTGCTGCACTGGGGCCTGGCCCAGCGCACCTGGCTGCTGCATAGATGCCTGGCCCATCATGCCTGGCTGCTGCAGCGATGTCTGGGCCAGCACACCTGCCTGTTGCATTGAAGCTTGTCCCATCACACCTGGCTGCTGCATGGACGTCTGTGCCATGATGTTCTGTGGCTGCATCGAGCTCTGTCCCATCACACCCGGCTGTTGCATGGACGCCTGACCCATCAGACCCTGTTGCTGCATTGACGTCTGTCCCATCACACCTGGCTGCTGCATGGATGCCTGTCCCATCACACCTGGCTGTTGCATTGATGCCTGTGCCATCACACCTGGCTGCTGCATGGAGGTTTGACCCATCACGCCCTGCTGCTGCATCGATGCTTGTGCCATGACACCTGATTGCTGCAGTGACGTCTGTCCCATCACACCTGATTGCTGCATGGCTGCCTGGCCCATCACACTTGATTGCTGCATGGGTGCCTGTCCCATCACACCTGGCTGCTGCATTGACGCCTGTCCCATCACGCCCTGCTGCTGCATTGACGCCTGTCCCATCACACCCGGCTGCTGCAGCGACACCTGTCCCATCACACCTGGCTGTTGCATTGACGTCTGTCCCATCACACCCGGCTGCTGCTGCTGCTGCAGCGACACCTGTCCCAGCATGTTCTGCTGCTGCAGTTTCTGCGCCAGCTGCATCCTCTGGAGCTGCCGTTCCTGCATCAGCCGGCTGTCAGCGGCCAGCCCGCGCAGCGCAGGGTTCCCGCTGAAGAAGGCGCCAGAGGAGCCGGGTCCCGGGGCGTTCCCCACTTGCTGCTGCCCCATGAAGGACAAGCCCTGCTGCACAGCCATGGACACACCGCCCTGGGGCAGGCGCAGCCCCCCAGGCTGTCCCGGCTGCTGCCCGAGGCCCTGCGCTCCCACCAGGGCTCCCCCGGGCTGCTGCACGCCGTGTGCTGACAGGAGCTGTCCAGGGAGCTTGGACATGAGGCGGGGGCTCTGCGAGGGGCTCAGGGCCATCACGGCTGAGGCCTGGTGCTGGTGCTGCTGCTGCTTGTTGCGGTACTCGGCCATCAGGTTGGTGTGTTCCTTCTGCTGCTTCCGCACCTGACAGGGACGGCACAGTGTCAGGAGTGCCAGGGTTGGAGTGTCAGGGATGGCAGGGTTTTAGTGTCAGGGATGGCAGGGTTTGAGTACCAGGGATGGCAGAGTTCGAGTGCCAGGGATGGCAGAGTTTTAGTGTCAGGGATGGCAGGGTTTGAGTGCCAGGAACAGGGGACAACACAGCCTTTGCGCTGGGGTGGGGCATCAGCACTGGGAATGGTACAACAGCTTTAGTGCCCAGGAGAAGGGAGCGTTAGGATCAGGAATGGCACAACACCACCATTGGAAACAGCACGGCTTTACTGCTAAGGACAGTAAGGCATCAGCACTAGGAATGGCACAGGATAAATGCTGGGGACAATGGAGCGCCAGTGCTGTGGACAGCAGGGTATTAGTGCTGGGAATGGCAGAGTGTTAGTGCCAGAACAGCAGGGCATTAGCACCAGGAATAGTGGGACATCAGTGCCAGGAATGGCAGAGTGTTAGTGCCAGGAACAGCAGGGAAATAATACCAGGATTGGCACAGCACTAATGCTGGGGACAGCAGGGCAGTAGAGCCAGAAATGGCACATTTACTCTGAGGACATCATGTTTGCACTGGGCATGGCACCGTGTTAAAGTTGGGAACAGCGACACTGGCACCGGGAACAGTGAAGCATCAGCACTGGGGACATCACGTTTGCACCAGGGACGAGGCACCCATCCACATGCAGGCTTCCTACCTGGTCCAGCTGCTTCTGGATCTTGCTCTGCTGCTCTGTCACCAGCTTCAGCTTCTCGGCATCGGCCTCGGGGAACTCCCGCCCGGCTTTCTTGGCCGTGCGCTGCTTGGCGCACAGCGCCTTGCGGGACTTGCGGTGCGCCCCGATCTGCTCCTCCAGCACCTTCAGCTGCATCTGCAGCAGCTGCTGTGTGTGGAACAGCCACTCCTCGTACTGCCGCTGGTCGGCCTCGTCTGTGGGGTGAGGAGTGGGCTCAGATCAGTGGGGAGCCCGGGTAGAGCAGAGACCCCGGGTAAGCAGAGACCCCTGGGTCAGTGGGGAGCCTGGGTCAGTGGGGAGCCAAGCCCCCAGGGGCAGGGTGAGCCCTGTCCCACACCACCCCGGCCCTGCCGTGTCAGTACTCACTGATGACGCCCTGTGCAAAGGTGGGTGGGTTGGGGCGAGCCTGGGTCGGGTCCGCACCGCTCCGCTCCTGGCATAAAGGGCAGTGTTGGGGACACGTGATGGGGATTTCTGTTCTCTCCCCCACAATCCTCACCCCCTCAGAAGAGCCACAAAACCACCAGTTCTGGCCTGGCAGCCTCAAGAGAGCCCTGTAGGACCTCTGGATATCCCACTCACCTGCCCACTCCCTGCCAGCAAGTGGTTCTGCATGTCAGAGACAGCCGGGCCCCCCGAGAGCCGCTGGGCCAGCAGGGAAACCTGTTGCCTTTGGGCGACACACACAAAGATGGGGTGTGAGCCAGAGCCAAAGCAACCTGCCTGCCCCACCCTGTGCCCCCCAGATCACCATGCCCATTACCTGTTCATGCCTGGGGCCACTCCAATGCTGCCTTGAGCCATCACCTTCTTGATGCCCTTCAGTGCCACCATCTTGGCCTTGGCGATGGGGTCCATGATGTCCTCGGCCGCAAACTTGTCCAGGTCTGCTCGGACAGAGACCACAGCATGTTCAGCCCTATGCCCCCAACCCTCAAGGCCCCTGTGCTCCCCCAAAACAATCACCTGCAGCCCTTACCTGTATCTGGGAAGAAGCTGTTGGCCAACTGCTGCTGCATGACGAGCTGGGGGGGCTTCAGGCCCAGGGTGGGGGGCTGCACCCCGGCCATCGGCTTCTGCACCAGCACCTGCTGCTGGCTCTGCTGCGGCTGCCCCAGGGCCACCTGCACCCCGTGAGGGGATGACAGCACGTGGGGCTGCCCAGAGCCCATGCCCATGTGAGGGGCCAGAGCTGGGCCCTGCTGGGGTGCGTTGAGCCGGGGGGGCTGCGGTGGCAGCAGCGGTGGCCGGGTCACCAGCCCCAGCTGGAGGGGTGTCTGTGGGGCACCCAGACGGGGTGGCTGCCCCTCAGGAGGTTGCCCAGATGCTCCCGTGTGCAGCATGGGGTGTCCCGGGGCTGGCAGGTGGGGGGTGCCACGGGGCAGGTGGGCTGACATCTGCTGCTTCTTCTGCAGCTCCTTCTTCTCGTGCTCCAGGAGGTCCTCGATGAGCAGCGGCAGCTCGCTGGCCACCAACGAGCTCTCCATCTTGTCCAAGTCATCTGCTGGCGAGTGCCGGGCGCTGCCCAGCCCCAAGGCTCCGCTGTCCAGCTCAAACTTCTCCAGTAAGGGGTTGCTCTGGCCACCCAGCTGAGCAGTGGCCAGCCCACGGCCAGGACCAGTGTAGGGGTCCTTCTCTAGCACGGGGACGCCAGTGTGGCCACTGTTGGAGAACTGAGTCAGGCTGAGGCGAGTGGGGCCGGTGCTGGAGCTCAGGAGGGTCTGGCCAGGTTTGACGCTCAGCCCCAGGGAAGCAGAGATTTTATCTGTGCCCTGCAGTGCTTCTGACTTGACCGGGAGGCGCTCGGGGCCAGTGGTGGTGAACTGGCAGGGTGAGGTCTTCAGGCAGCCGTCCTCCAGCTTGGGTTTGACGTCAGTGGGCAGTGAGCCGGCCTTTGCCTCTGTGCCCTGTGCCTTGAAAGCTGGGTCAGGGGCCAGCACAGTGCCCGTGGGGCAGGCAGAGAGCCCCAAGCCCATCCCAGACACCAGTCCTTCCTTGGGCACCTCCTGATCCTCTGCAGGCGGGGTCACATCTTTGCTGTCCCCAGGGTCAGGGAGCTTCAATGTGGGCGCTGGTGGTTCTGTCTTGAGCTGGGCCTCACGCTCAGCCTTCTCGTTGGCCGACTCGACCAGGCGCAGGTGCTCGTTGAAGATGTCCTTCTTGTCACCCGTGTCCAGCTCGGGGTCAGTGTAGGCCAGCAGGTCGAACTCGTCGCCGTTCAGCAGGTCATCAAGGTGGGGGTCTGCTGTCTCCAGGCTATCCAAGTTGTCCAAGTCATCATCCCCTTTGGCCACATCCGGATCCAGGCTGAGGTTGGCCAAATCGTCATCATCTTCCAAGTCCTTGTGGGAGCCGAAATCATCATCCAAATCGGGCTCCACGGGCACCTCGCAGGGCAGCCGCCCCCCCTCCAGGCTCAGGTGGCTCTTCCCTGGGGCCGGCGCGGGGTCCGGAGCGGGACCATCCTTCGGACCCTCGGGGCGGAGGGCGGCCCCGGAGGACAGCGGGCGCGGGGGGATGTGCTGCTGCAGCTCCAGCGTGGGGGCTGCCAGCGGTGGTGCCGCCTTGGCGTGGGGCTGCTGCTGCTGGTGGCTGCTGCCCATCTCGGCTCCCTGCGGGGACGCGGGCGGCAGCGGCGCCGGAACCTTCTGGGATGGCAGCGCCTGCATGGGCATGACAGGAGTGCACAAAGCCTGGGGGGTGCCTTCCTCCCCGGGCAGGAAGAAACGAGGCCGGGGTGCCTGGGGGGCAAAGGGAGGCCCCACGACGCCCCCGGGTCCTTTCTGCACGTTGTGTCGTAGCTCGATGAAGGGAGCGCCCAGGGCAGCTGGTGATGGGGGCACGGCCTCAGCAGGGGTGGGCAGGCGGGTGCCCAAGCTGCCCATGGGGGTCCCAGTGGCTGGGGGGGCGAAGTGGGAGGTGACAGGGAGCCGCAGAGCCGCCACGGCCGCTTGTTGCTGCTGCTGCTGCTGCCAGAGGTGCTGCTGCTGCTGCTGCTGCTGCTGCGGGGATGGTGATGGGAAGACCCCACGGGGGTAGAAGGCCTGGGGAGGCCCCACCGCCGGCCTGGAAGACACCGTGGTGGTGGTGTTGGCACCAGCTCGGTACAGCCCCGATGCCCTACGTCCCATCTCCCTCAGACCGTGCCAAGCACCCAAAAACCCACAGCCATCCCCTCCCTCCAGAGCAATCCCCACGAGCTGGGGGTACATGTGCTCCCAGGGGGATATCTGCTGCCTCCCACCCGTGCACGCTGAGCCCATCGCCCTGTCAGGGGGCACCCACCGCCCGCTGATGTCCAGCATGGCTGGTGTGGCCGCCGGCGGGGGCCGGGAGAGCCGCTCGTCCTGCGCGAACGCCGCCTGCACCATGACGGAGCCGGGCAGCTTCCCAGCGCTGGCTGCCGTGGCCAGAGTCCCCAGGAGAGCCTTGTCCTGGAAGAAGGAAGGGAAAAAAAAAGAGTCATCCCTCCATCAGCCTCATCTTCCCCTGTGCACAGCTTGTCCCTCATCAGCCTCATCCTCCCCTGTGCACACCGTGCCCCTCATCAGCCGCATCCACCCTGTGCACACCGTGTCCCTCCATCAGCCACATCTTCCCCTGTGCACACCGTGCCCCTCATCAGCTGCATCCACCCTGTGCACACCATGTCCCTCCATCAGCTGCATCTTCCCCTGTGCACAGCTTTTCCCTCATCAGCCTCATCTTCCCCTGTGCACAGCTTGCCCCTCCATCAGCCACATCCACCCTGTGCACACCGTGCCCCTCCATCAGCCACATCCACCCTGTGCACACCGTGCCCCTCCATCAGCTTCATCTTCCCCTGTGCACACCGTGCCCCTCATCAGCTGCGTCCACCCTGTGCACACCGTGTCCCTCCATCAGCCTCATCTTCCCCTGTGCACACCGTGCCCCTCATCAGCTGCATCCACCCTGTGCACACCGTGCCCCTCCATCAGCCACATCCACCCCGTGCACACCATGTCCCTCCATCAGCCACATCCACCCTGTGCACACCGTGCCCCTCCATCAGCCACATCCACCCTGTGCACACCGTGTCCCTCATCAGCCTCATCTTCCCCTGTGCACACCGTGCCCCTCATCAGCCACATCCACCCTGTGCACACCATGTCCCTCCATCAGCCTCATCTTCCCCTGTGCACACCGTGCCCCTCATCAGCTGCATCCACCCTGTGCACACCATGTCCCTCCATCAGCCTCATCTTCCCCTGTGCACACCATGTCCCTCCATCAGCCGCATCCACCCTGTGCACACCGTGTCCCTCCATCAGCCTCGTCTTCCCCTGTGCACACCGTGCCCCAGCTCTCCCACCTGTGCCGGTTGGTACGGGGCCATGCCCCGGCTCAGCTCGAAGCTCTGCCCGCCGGCCTCTGGGGCCCAGCCCGCTGGTGAGGAGGAGGCGGCAGCAGCCGCGCTCTCCTTCTCCTGCCGAAGGCTGTTCCGCTGGATCTGCTGGCGGATGAGCAGCTCCCGGAGTCGCTGGCGCTGAGAAGAATTCAGTGTTAGAGCCCGGAGTGACAACAGGACCAAAACCAGCAAAACAAACCACAGATAGACCGGCTATCCACACCTTCAGTTTCCCCTTTTGTTCTCTCCCAAACCCGAATGGATGCAGCTGGATCCTAGGAGAGACCTCACCTGCCGCTGCTTCTCCAGCTCCGACTGGCTCATGGTGCCGAGAGCCCCGTCCTGGCCGCCAGGCAGCTCCGCCAGCTCCCGGTTTGGGGGTGCCGAGAGCCCCGCAGCCACCTCCTCCCTCTTGTCGGCCGTCAGTCCCAGCGCAGCGCGGGGCAGGAAGGCTCCAGAAGGATCCTGCTGCTGCGGAGGAGCCGGGGGCTGCGGCGGCAGCACCGACGGGGGCCGCAGGGGCGAGAGGCCGTAGGAGTCAGGGGTGGCCGTGCCAGGGCCCAGCGGGCTGCTGGCCTGGTGGAAGCTGGGGGACGAGGCGTAGGCCGAGCTCTGGGGTTTCCCAGAGCTGTAATGGCTGTTGATCCCGTGGGGCTGGTGGGACGGGGAGCCCTTGAGCGGCTCCGAGACGGCCGGGGGGAAGGTGAAGCGCATGGGGGGCTGGCTCCCTGGGAACACGCTGGCACCGGGCGAGCGGGCGAAGGGCGGCTGGGGCCCGGCCGCTGCCTTGGTGTGGGGGTCGCCTGCCGGGGCGCCCCCGAAGCCTCCGCCAGCCGCCCCCACTGACTTGAACCCCGGCTCCGGCATCTGTGGGCGGGGGGGCTTGTGCAGGGGGGTGAAGGGGTCCCGGGATTGCGGCCGGGAGGGCGGCTGGGAGTAGGGATCCGGGGATTGGAAGCGAGGGGTGACGGGGGACTGGCAAAAGGCTTCGTTGGAGAGAGGGCGGGGGGTCAGAGGGGACTGGGAGCTGGATTGGGACTGGGGGCTGGCAGGGATGCGGGAGAAGGGTTCGGAGGGCAGGGAGCGGGGCGGGAGGGCGCAGCAGGCCTCGGGGGGCTGCAGCCGGGGCGTCAGCGGGGGCTGTGAGTAGGGGTCCAGGTAGGGCGACTGACGGTAGAGATCAGGGTGGCCAGGGGGCGAGGGGGCCAGGGGATGGGGGTCGGGGGGCCGGTGCCCCAGCCCCGGGCTCTGCGGCTCTACCTGAGAGACCCGTGGGGTCATGGGGGCTTTGAAGACGTCGGCCGCCTTCAGCTCCGCAGCCGAGAGGTGGGGGCCGCCCGGGGAGTCCCCGTAGCCCATGGCAGAAGTGTAGCCGGGCGAGCAGACCCCCAGGCTTCCCCCCTCCTCCTTCTTCACCTCCAGACCCTTCTTCTGCTCCCCGAAAGGCAGGGGAGAGAGCAGGGCCTCAGGGGGCCGTGCCCCAGGACTCCCCGGCACCGAGAGGTTGTCCAAGGAGGGGCACCGGGGCTTCAGGAAGGGGTCAGGGGTGCCAGGTTGGTGCCGGGGGGTACCGGGTGGGGTAGGGTGGAAGTCAGGGGGAGCACGGGGGGCCGTGAGGGGCTGGGGCTGGCCAGGGAAGGGCTGGAAGGCAGCACCCGAGGTGGGGCTCTGACCCAGGGGCGAGGGGAAGCGGGGCTCCAGCGCGTAGGCAGGGCCCGCGCCGTAGGGATCGTGCGAAGGCACTTGGGCAGGGGACTGGGGCGGGAGCTTGAGGAAGAGCTCGCTGGGAGACTCCGGGCCCCCTCCGGCACCCGCAGGGGGCTTCAAGAAGCCCTCGCCGGTGGCGGGGGGGCTGCTGATGTAGACGGGCTGTGCCCCAGGCGGCACGGGGATCCTCAGGTGCAGCGAGGGCCTCTCAGGCTTGCGCAGTCCCTCCCCTTTGGTCTGCTTGTTGATCTGGCTCTCGGCCTGCTGCAGAGAGAGCCAGGCCGTCAGCGCTGCATCCTTCCCCCCCATGGGTCGGGCACGGGGCTGGGGGTGGGCACACCCATGTCCCCCCCACCCTCCCAGGGCTGGGCCGGGGCCGCCGGGCACCTCCCCGCGCCTCACGTACCTTCTGCACCTTGTTGATGCGATGAGCCGCCCGGTTATCTTTGGCCTTTTGCTAACAAAGACACGAAGCCAGCTGACTTGCAGCCCCCGGTGCCCCGGCCCCCCCACCCCACTGACTTCCCGGTACTCACTAAATATGGGGCTTTGTCCGTGGCAGGGACTTTCCTCCAGAGCTTCATGATCTGTTTGCAGCGGCTCGACCAGTCTGGGAGTCCAGTACGAGCAGATAAAGGGGAGAAAAGCAACATTAGCCTGGGCCTGATGAGCCAACTCACGTTCTTGGTGGGTCACTGTCCCCCCCACCCCATCATGTGAGGGGACAGCCCTGTGCCCAGGAGATGGAGCTGAGACCCCCTGCCCACTGTAGAGAACACTTCAGTGCCAGAACAGCCAGGATCTCCCTTTGAAAAAGGGACGAAGGGAGTCACACTCCACCCACGCACCCAATCCTCACCCCAACAGGGCAGCTGCAGCCTCCCCAGAGCCCTACCTGGATAATCCTGCTTGAGGTTGGGGAAGTTCATGTTGGCATAGAGGACGGGGGAGATGGTGGAGAGCTCACCCAGCTCCTCGTCCTTCTCCCAGCGCTGCAAGCTGCGCTGGTTGTAGGACAGCCCGTCACCCTCGCCCTCCGTTGTGGGCGTCGTGGGGGTCGAGGGGGTGGTGGCAGCTGAGCTGCTGGCCCAGGGGCTTTCGGGCTCGCAGTGGTCTGGGCTGAAGAAGCCACTCCGCTCCCTGAGTGGAGAGAAGCGTCACAGATTGTGAGGGGAGAGCGGATCCCACCACACCCTGCAGTTCAGTTCCTCCGAGGAGGGGACCCCCAGCTCCTCCAGGTACCTGTTATCGAGGAACGGGGACTGGCAGATCCCCGAGTACGAGTCCAAGGAGACGGATCCGGAGAGCGAGCCCAGGGAAACGCTCCCTGTGAGGGAAAGGAGGTGAGCTGCAGGGAAAGCCAAGCCTGCACCTGCCCTGGGGGTCCAAACAACCCCCAGACAGCATAACTCCCAAAACACTTCTCACGTTTACCCCAGGAGCCTGGGCTCTCAGATACCACAGGCACCACTGCTCTCCAAGCAGGCCAACCCCACGAGTTTGGCTTTCCTGGGGCTGGCAACAAGCCCTGCCCTTCATCACACTCTCAAGGGACCTCCTGGATGACAAGGGCTCTGCCAGTTCCACCCACCCTGCCCCGAGAGCTGGAGGTCTCCTTGCAGGAATGGCCGCTGTGCTCGGCTGGGGTCCTGCCCGGCCTCCATCCCCGCAGCCACGCAGTTCAGGGGCTGCTCCCCGCGCTCTGCCGAGCCCAGCACGTCCTTGAAGAGCTGCTGCACGTCTTTGCTCTCCATCTTGGGCAGCTCTGCAGGGGCAAAAGCAGGAGTTGGGTGCAAATACCCCACTGATAGGAAGTGGAGAAACATCGGGGTTGTGGTGCTGAAACCACCATCGCTGGGGGATGGAAGGAGGATGTCTCACCTTCCGTGGGGATCTTGTCGAGGTCGGAGCTTAGCGCTCCCTCGCCCGGGGTGGCTGGTTTTTCGCTGTCCCCGCGGTCTGGGGAATCCTTCGGCTCGTCGGCCCCTGTGAGGAAGAATCAAGAAGTGCCCTCAGCCCCGTGGGGCCCCTCGGCTCAGGGCTGGGTACCCCCCGGGGGAGCCCCCATCACCCAACAAGGGACAGGAGTCCTTCGGTCCTCCAGGGATGCCGCGCCACGCGGGGGCGCTCTAGGTACCACTCTATGGTCACCAGCATGATGGTGACTGATGGGGCGGGGAACCATAGAGCTCAGCCCGGCCTAGAGCGGACCCCGTAACCATCGAGTTCCGTCTCGATGGTTGTGAGCGCCCAATGCTCCGTGGAGGACTCGGCTGTTGGGGGGTCCCATCAGAGCCCCCGGGCCTTACCCAGGTCCTCGGCCTTGGCGTCGTCCTTGCCATCGTCATCGGGAGCGGCGGCGCTGCCATCAGTGCTGTCATCCCCTGCAGGGCACCCCAGGATTCAGTGAGCAGAGAGCCAGGACCCCCGACCCACAGCATCCTCCTACACCCCTCAATGATGATGGCAGCCCCCCATGGTCCTTGGCATTCTCCAACCAGCCTCAGTGTCCACAGCAGCCGCTCAAAATGGGGGTTCCCCAACAACCCCAGGGACCCTGAACAACCCCTAAGCCATCTCCTCCAGCCATCCTGGGGACCCCAACAACTTCCAACACACCCAGGGACCTGCAACAACCCAAGGCAACCCCTCAACAAGCCCTGGGGTCCCCCAACCAAGTCCAGGGACCTCCAACCACACCAGGGACCCACAATGACGCTCTGTAACCCTCCCTCTCAGACAGCAGCCACGGTTGCAGACCCACTGCTGGCCACACTCACCTCGGGGGTGGGTGGGGGTCTCCCTCCTGTCTGGGGTGCCACCATGCAGTGCCCCAGCAAGGTTGGGATCCCCCTTGGGCCTTGGGGCTCCCTGGCCCAAGGAGGGGCGGGCAGCCCCGTCCCCCACCCCGCCTGCTGCCAGCAGCGCCTTCCGGCTCAGGTCCATCAGTGCCTTCCCAAAAAAAGCCTCCTGGAATGAGAGGGTTGGGTCAGCATCGGGGGTGGGGTCCTCCTCATTCATCCCCCTCATCCACCTGCAGCCCCCCCTCATCCACCTGCAGCTCCCCCCCATCCATCCCACCTGCAGGTACGGGGGGAACATGTCCTCCAGCTTGCTCTTCTTCCGTCCCCGGCGCTTTTTCTTCTCGTCCCCCTCTCCTGAGCCTGGATCCAGGCCAGCCTCGGCTGGGACATCACCTGGAGTCCCTGCAACAGCCCCCCCCAGGAATGAACAAAAAGGGTCTGGGGGCTGCTCCTGTGGCACTGGCACGGCCTTGGGTGGGGGGGGGGGGCAGCCTGAGGGCCCCTCTGCACCCCCAGGGGTGGGGAGGGAATAGGAAATGAAGAAAGAGAATGGTGCTGAGAAGGGAAATGAAAAAAGGGAAGGGAAGGGAAGGGAAGGGAAGGGAAGGGAAGGGAAGGGAAGGGAAGGGAAGGGAAGGGAAGGGAAGGGAAGGGAAGGGAAGGGAAGGGAAGGGAAGGGAAGGGAAGGGAAGGGAAGGGAAGGGAAGGGAAGGGAAGGGAAGGGAAGGGAAGGGAAGGGAAGGGAAGGGAAGGGAAGGGGGAAGAGAGTAAAGAAGAGGGGGGAAGGGTGAGAAAGGGGGGAGAAAGGGGTGGGAAAGGGGTGCCACTGGGCCCTACCCTCCTCAGGGTGCCCCTCGGTGCTCTGCCCCTCGCGCCCCACGTCCGGCAGCACCGCTGGGACCTTCTTGAGCCGCGTGTGGGACTTGCGCTGCCGCACCATGAACCCACCGATGCCTGGGGGGGGACAGAGGAGGACGGGGGGATCACAGTGGGGCCTGAGGGGGTCACAGAAGAGCCTGGAAAGGTTCAGGGCCTGCAGGACACTCACCAGGCCGGTAGGGTTTGCGCTTCCTCTTCTTGCACTCCTCAGGGTCCTCCAGCCCCTTCCCCGAGTCCCCGTCAGCTCCAACATCACGGTCAGGGCTGGCTGGAGCCTCGAGCTTGATCTCACACTCCATGTGCTCCACACCCACTGCTGAGGGCAGTGCATTGTTAGCGGGGTCCCCCGACACCCCCAACACCGCAACCCCCCCCAGCTCTCCCACCAGGAGCACCCACCCTCGGCTTTGAGCAGCTCATCAGCATCCAGGTCACCGTCCTTTTTGTCCTCAGGGCCCAGGGGGTCACCCCCCTCCAGCCCCCCATCCCCGTTGAGGGTGCCCGGGCGGCCCTTGCGCTGCCGCCGCTTGTGCAGGGGCGACAGGGTCAGGTTGCGCAGCACGGCCATCCCCGTCTCCGTCAGCCACACGCCCTCGAAGCGGAAATACTGGGGCTCTGAGGGGACAGACAGACACCAGTGATGGGGATGGACAGACACCAGTGATGGGGATGGACAAAGGCCAGTGATGGGGATGGACAGACACCAGTGATGGGGACAAATGCCAGTGATGGGGACAGACAAACGCCAGTGATGGGGACAAACGCCAGTGACGGGGATGGACAGACACCAGTGATGGGGATGGACAGACACCAGTGACGGGGATGGACAAACGCCAGTGATGGGGATGGACAAACACCAGTGATGGGGATGGACAAACACCAGTGATGGGGATGGACAAACGCCAGTGATGGGGATGGACAAACGCCAGTGATGGGGATGGACAAACGCCAATAATGGGGACAAACACCAGCACTGACCGCGTGGCCAGGAAAGGGCACAGCCCTGATAACCCCACAGCCCCAGCACGGCCCCACACACACCTGGATCCTTGGCTTTGATCATCTCTGCGGAAGGCGCGGGCACTGGAAGGAATGCAGAGAGGGAGCAGGTGAGTCCCCACACCGCTCAAATGCCCCTCCGAGGTGCCCCAGAGTTTCCCCCACCCCATGAGCTCACCGGGTTTGACCACATAGGGCTGGCAGGCGCTGCAGTCGAAGCCTTCATCCGCAGCCTGCTCCACCTCCTCCTCAGTGAAGAGGCTGTCGCACGCAGCGTGCAGCCACCTGCGGGGCACAGGGGGGAACATATCAAACACCACGGCCTTCCCTGCAGGACCCCAAGCCCCAAAGCCCAGAAAAGCCCAAATTTGAGCCCCTGGAGCCCAGAGGATAGATACCTGCCCTACGCTTTTGTGGTGAAACCCCCACGCTCAGCAAAGGCCCAGGAGTTTTATCTCCCGTGAGAACCCAATCCACCCCACACTCAGGGCTCTTTACTCTTTCCACCGGAGGGATGATGGGGAAGGGGATGGAGGAGACTCAGGTGCTCACCGATCGCAGTGCCGGCACTGGATGAGCAGGTCGTCCTCCACGTACTTCTGGCGGCAGAAGGGGCAGACGACCAGGCTGGCGCAGGGCGCGCAGTGCGTGTAGTTGTTCTGCCACTCGCAGTGGAAGCCGGGGGATGCAGCCCCGCACTGCACGCAGCACACACACCTGGCAGAAAGGGGGAGATTCGAGGGGTCAGAGCCAGCTCGTGGTTCATCCCTTTGTGGGCTTCTCCCCTCGTGTCCCCCTCTCCAGCACGCACCACTTGCACTTCCAGCCGCCCTTGGGCACGGTCTGCAAGGGCGGGTCCAGGCAGTAGGTGTGGTAGCTGATGTCGCAGTCGTCGCAGAGCAGCAGGCGCGAGGGGTCGGAGGCTTTGCCGCACACCTCGCACACGATGCACTCCACGCAGCGCCAGCCCTTCAGCAGCATCACCTTGGTGATCTGGGGGACATCGGGAGGGCGGCCACGTGAGCCCTGGGCACGGCCACGGGGGGCCCCCCAGGCTCAGGGTGGCTGTGAGGGACACACCAGGGATACACCAGAGTGCAACTCGACACACGGACACGCCAGGCACGACCTCGTGTGTGTCCCTGGGGGACGTGGCCCCAGGGGTTCTCAGGGTTGAGGAGGCCCCCCCCAAAAAGTCCTGGGGTGGGGCCAGGGGTCCTGGGCCCCCTCCTCACCTTGCTGTTGACGCAGTAAGGGTGGTAGCACTGAGAGCACTGGGAGCAGGCGAGGAGGTGCCCCTCGGCCCCACGCCCGAAGCTGCCGCACACCACGCACATGTCCTGGGGTGGGGGGAGAGGTTGTGAGTGAGGAGACGACGGAGGAGAGACAGAGCCTGTCCCACCCTGTCCATCCTGCCGTGCCCTGGTTACCTGCATGAGCACAAACTTGTCGGTGTTGGAGAAGAGGACGACCGTGTTCTGCATTGTGTCATCATCATCCTCGTCCTCCTCCTTGCTGGGCGAGCTCTCCACGTCAGCGAGCTGAGGACAGAAGGGGAGGCTCAGCACTGAGGACACCCCCTCTCTGCAGTCTGGGGGCACCAGGAAGACACAGGGGCAGCAGGACCCCTCCTCCCTAGGGGGAAGCTCCATACCTGCCCTATGCTTTTGTGGTGAAACCCCCACACTCAGCAAAGGCTCAGGAGTTCCACCTCCCCATGAGACCCCAATCCACCCCACACTCAGGGCTCTTGAATCTTTCCAAGGGAGGAATGATGGGGAAGGAGATAGAGGAGACCCTCAGCCTAACAGCACAAGGATTCCTTGGACCCTCCCTCTGCCCCAGCCCAGCCTTACTGCTAAGGTGTCAACAGACGAGGTGGTCGACTTCAAACGCGCACGGCCCCGGCCTCGGCCCCCGTGGGACCCACCTCGGGGGCGCCTCCGCCCGGGGAAGCTGCTGCTGCGACCCTGTGGCCAAGGGCAGAGGGGAGTTACAGCACCAGGGGGCCGAGTGGGACCCCCACACCAGGGCAGCAGAGGGTCACTGCCCCCCCATCCCACCCCACCACGCGCTCAGCCTTCACCTCCTTACTGCAGGGAGGGGACGTGGCCCCAGGGGTTCTCAGGGCGAGGAGGCCCCCCCTCAAAAAGTGAGGTGAGCGGGGTTCCCCCCCGTACCTGCTTGACACGGGAGCGCCCCGGGGAGCTGCGGCGCCGGCTCTTGTCCCCGTCACCCTTGGCTGCTGGCTCAAAGAGCAGCGAGTCATCGGTCTCGGCACCCAGAGGCAGCGACCCGGCGTCCTCCTTCTGCAGGCTGGCGTCAGCCGAGGCTGGGCCCAGCTCAGGGGACAGCGATCCCCCACCCTCAGGGTCTGGGGACCCCAGCAGCGGCTCCGAGCCAGGGAAGCTGCTGCTGGTGTCCCCCTGGCTCAGGTTGGAGATCTCGTTGAGGATGTCGGGCCGTGGGCGCAGCGCGGGGGGCTCAGGGCACCCCTCGTCCCCGTGGCCCAGCAGCTTCTCGCCGGTAGTGCACACCTCCATGGGGGTCTCAGGGCCCAGCTCTTCCGGTTCCAGGAGCAGGGGGGACCCCGAAGGGGACCCCTTGACTTCAGGGTCCCCCCCAGCCCGGCCTTCTTCCAGCGCATCCTCCTCGCTGAGTGGCGGGGAGCTTCCGCTGGTGCCCTCCCTCTCCAGCCTGGGCGCCTCTTCTTCCTCCTCTTCCTCCTCCTCAGGCAGGCCTGGGAAGGGCCCCAGCTCAGGGGCTGGGCTGCCGTGGGGGGCATCTCCAGGGGGGCTGGCTGGGGACTCCCCCTCGCCACCGGCCATCTCCATCTCTTCATCCTCGGGTGGCTCAGCAGGGGCCAGGGTGACAGCAGGGGAGCCCAGGGGTGGCGGTGGGGAGCCAGGGGGGTCGGTGTCCATGGCGGTGCCAGGGCTGCCAGGGGGCTCAGGCAGGGCTGGGGTGGGGGGCTCGAGCACCTCGTCCTCCTTGGCATCAGGGGAGGGGGCGGGGGTCCGTGCAGGTGAGATGGCACGGAGAGCTGGGGGGGTAGAGAGGGTGGCAGAGTGATATCACAGCCCCCCCAGAGACACCCACTCCCCCCTGCCCCAATCCCAACTCTGGTGTTTCCCCAGACCCACCTGGAGGAGCTGAGGGTGGAGGTGTCATCTCAGGGGGCAGCAAGGGCTCTGGCTCCAGCTCCATCTCCTCCTCGGGGAGCACCTCTGGAGCCAGGGCTGGTGCTTCCTCTGCCACTGCCACCTCGGGGAGGAGACCTGGAGGATGGGAATGAGGTGAGGGGGTCCCCTCCACTCCCCTGCACCACCCAACCTAGGACTGAGAGGCAGGACTCTCCCCCAGCTCCCCATAGAGCCCAAAGCACAACACCAGCACATGAAAAGAGGAGGAATACAGGGAACAGGCAAAGCCAGTGCTGGGAGAAACCTCTGGTGCAGGACCCCCACACCCACTGGAGATAACAGGAGGGGAAAGAGGACAATGAAGAATCCCCAGCTTACCTGGTGGTTTCAGGTCCTCCTCGGGGGGCAGCTCGCTGGGGACTGGCTCTTCAGGGGGCAACTCAACAAGGGGGGGCTCTTCAGGGCTCAGCTTCTCGGGGGAGAGCGTTTCAGGAGGTTCCTTGGGGAGCAGCTCACTGGGGGGTGGTTCACTGGGGGGCAGCTCATCGGGGGGCAGCTCCTCCAGGGGCAGCTCCTCCAGGGGTGGTTTGTTGAGGGGCAGCTCGTCGAGGGGCGGCTCCTCGAGGGGAGGTTTGGGGGGTGACCCGTTGGGGGGCAGCTCGTCAGGGGGTGATTTGTCAATGGGCAATTCTTCAGGGGGCAGCTCGTGGTGGGGTGACTTTTCCAACGCTGGTTTCTCGGGGGGCATCTCGGCAAGGGGAGGGATGTCGAGGGGCAGCTCGTTATGGGGTGGCTCACTGGGGGGCAACTCCTCAGGGGAGGGAATGTCAGGGGGCAGCTCAGCGAGGGATGGTGTCTGGAGGGGCAGCTCCTCAGAGGGAGGCTCCTCGGGGGGCAGCATGAGAGGAAGGGGTTCCTCAGGGGGCTGCACATCGGGAGGGTGGATATCAGAGGGCTGCGTGTCGGGGGGCGGCTGATCAGGGGGCAGTTCATCAGAGGGCAGCTCTTCGGGGGGCTCCTCGCTGGGGGGCACCTCCACAGAGGCCAGCTCGCCAGGAGGAGACTCAGCATTGCCTGGGGGAGCCTCCTTGGGGTCTGGAGGTGCCTCTTTGGGGTCTGGAGGTGCCTCATTGGGTTCCACGAGGGGCTGGGTCTCCTCATCAGCCCCCGCAGGCTCCAGCTCAGGCGGGGGCACCGGCGCGTCCATCGGCTCACCGGGGACAGGGGACTCTGACCTGGGGTGGGGGAACCTGGGTGAGGCGACAGCGCTCAGGCCACTCCATCCCCAGGGCTGAGGGATGCATCCCCCCACCCACAAAAGGGGGCCTGAACCCCCCCTCTAAACCAGCACCCCCCTCCCCACTCACATCTGGGTGGGCGGGCTGGGCCGTGGTGAGTGTTCTGGCGCCGTGGGGACGTCGGCCGTGGCACGGCGCCGCTGGCAGTCCCCGCACACCGCGGACCCCGGGGACCACTGGCAGCTGGAGTCCGGCCCCGTGGGGTGCTGGCCGCAGTCTGAGCAGACCCAGCAGTTCTGTGGGGAGAAGCAGAGATGTGTCAGGGGGTGGTGCAGCGTGGGGCTGGCACCCTGCACCCCCCCTGAGTGAGAGCAGGACGTACCTTGCACTTCCAGGAGCTGCTGGGGAGGCCCTGGGTGGCTGGCTCCATGCAGGAGGTGTGGTAGCCCTTGTCACACATCTCACACACCAGCATGGCAGAGTCCCGGCCGGGCTGCCTGTGGGGTGCAGGGGAGGGGGCAAAGTGAGGGCTGGGACCCCTCCTTTGAGTGCATATCCCGCTCCCTCCCACCAGGGTGGGGCTGGGGGGCTCACCTGCAGGTTTGGCACACTTTGCACTCGGGGCACTGCCAGCCTGAGCGCTTGCGAGGCGTCAGGGAGATGTCCAGGCAGGTCCCATGGAAGTGCTGCCCGCAGCTGGTGCACAACACCAGGTCCCGCAGCTCGCCCGGCCCCTTGCACACCGAGCACCGCGCGTCCTCTGCCAGCCACCAAAAAAAAAGGGAGGGTCAGGGCTGCCTGCTCCTGGGTTTCTACCCCACTGGGACCCCTTGCCAGGGTGGGGTCCCAGCACCCAGGGGTGGTGTCCCCAGCCCCACGCACCCATGTCCACAGCCTCAGCCACGTGTTGGGGGCAGAGCAGCCGCAGGGTCTTCACGGACTGGAAGCAGCCGCTGGCGGCGGCGCAGGGGAAGTGGTAGAGGCGGGAGCAGCCGGCGGCCGCCCGGCACGGGATGGTGGCCCCCGCCCGCCCGCAGCATTCACATTTCTGAGGGCAGAGGAGTCCGGGGGTTTGCAGGGGAGCCAAACCGAGCTCCCCTCTGCCATCCCCCTGCCCCGGACCCCTCAGGATGCGCCGCTCACCTGTGAGATCCCTGAGAAAACAGCTCTGGCCACGCCGGCCGCCTCCGGCCCCGCGCCGGCCGCCCAGGCCGCACACCAGTGGTGCACCCAGCAGTGCCCTGTGGGGAGGGGGCGTCAGGGCCAGCCTGGGGACACCCAGGTGGCGGGATGGGGACCTCCGTGCCGTCACCACGCTCACCTGTCGGCTCGAAGAGCTGCGCTGGGGTCACCCCCTCGGAGAAGCCGATCTGTGCCAGGCCGTCACCCGTCAGCTCTGGCTCTGGGGGGAGCTGGGGGGGCCCTGGGGGAGGCTGGCCAGGCCCATCGGGTGGCTCGTGGCCCACCAGCCGCTGGGGCCAGTCGGGCACCGGCTCGAAGCGCTGCAGCTCCCGCTGCCCGTGTAGGCTCCAGTCCCCACAGTTGCAGAGGGCACAGCGGCGGCCCAAGGGGCTGGGGGGGAAGGACAACAGGGGTGTCAGGGATATTTAGGAACGCCCCTCCCGCCCCTGATAGCTCCACGGCGCTCCCGAGTCCTCCCAGCCTCACCTGGCAGCCTCGGGAGGTCCCTCCACGCCCGTGCTCTCCGGCTCTGGCCCCGCAGAGGCTCCTTCGGGGGGTTTCAGGGGGTCCCCCTCGGCGCTGCCCATCTCCTCCGAGGCCATGACCCCGTCGGCTGTGGGGAGAAGGGGGGGGGATGTCACCACCACAGGGGGAAACAGGGACAGGTCCCCCAAAAAAAGCCCTGCCCTGCCTCACCTGGCGCGGCTGCATCCTTCTCCTCGGTGGGCACCTTCTGTTCGTCCATCCTGCCTCTGGCGTTCCTGGGGGGCCACAGCTGTAAGCGGGGGGACATCCGTCAGCACCAGGGGTGATGACACCTTCCCCAGCACCCCTGCAGCCCCCCTGTGACCCTCTACCCAAGGCACAGGGCAGCATCTCCCCGAGACAGTTTGTAGGCCCTGGGACTGGGAATGTCCCCCAGGAGCAGGCGGTGGCTCCCTGCTCCCCGGGGGTCCAGGAGACCCCCCGACCTCACCCATCACCCTCTGCCCCTCAGGTGCTCCCCACGTCCAGGCAGTGATGCCCTAACATATCTGGGGCAAGCAAACCTCCAGGCGACCTCGATTAAACCGTGGGGCAATGGGGATCAGTGACCCCGACTCTACCACACACCAACACCCTAGGGAGCCACCAAGACCCCTGAGGAGCCCTCAGGGACCCCCTCAGGGCCTCCCACCTGGGGGATCATCGGGAGGAGTTTGGGATGCAGCAGAAAACGGCGTCCCCACCACCAGCACCTGCCTGTGCCCCTATTTCCTCAGGCCCAGCACAGCACCGGGGGTCTCGGGATAGGGACGGGGGCGAAAGTTCCCCCCAAAACACCACACACAAACCGGGGGGATGAGGGGGATTTGCCGTGATCTGCAGCTGCCGCCTCCCAACGCTGCACCCCAAAAACCCGAGAGGGCTCCGGCAGCACGGGGGGCACCGAAGGGGACTCCAAACCTGACCACGAGCCACACACAGGGGGTTTGAGGGGAGATCTGAGGGGGACCCGCGGGCACCAGAGCAGAGCCCAGGGCACCAGGGAGGGGGGGAAAGGGCTGGGGCAGCACCAAGCCCCCCAAAAACCCGAGACGGCGCGGGGAGAGCGGAGGGAGCCCCCGGTGGGGTCCCGGCCGCGGGGGAGCAGCGTCGTGTCCCAGCCAGCACCCCCCGCCCCGCGTCCCGGTGGGCCCGGGGGGATTCGGGCCCTTCCCGGAAAGGCTCCGGGGGCCGGGGGGGAGATCCCGGTCCGCGCCCCCGGGTGAGCCGAAGCACCACGCGGGGACACCCCCCCAACACACACACCCTCCCCGGTGCGCCCGGGCCACGCTTCCCCCGCTCCCCGGTACAACCGGGGGGTCGAGCCGGCCAGGCCCCGATCCCCGGCCCACCGCGGCCTACGCTGGCACCGGCACCGGGCCCCGAGCGACGGGCCCGGCCGTACCTACGCTGCAGCCGCCCGGGCCCCACCGGTACCGGACACAAAGGCGTGGAAGCCGCGCTCTGGGCCCGGCCCCGGTCAGGCCTTACCGGGAACGGCGGCACGGCGGAGGCGGCGCGGCCCGAGCCCGCACGACCGCGGGGCCGCTCCTTCCGGGGCCGCCGGGGCCCGTCCCGCCCGCGCGGGCCCCCCGGCGGGGCCGTTCGCACCCCCGCGCCCCCCGCCCGGTGCTCACCCCCGCGGCCGCCCTACGCCGACGGGCCTCGGGGCGCGGGGCGTTCGGTGCTCCCCGGCGCGGCCATTTCCAGAGGAAAGTAGGTCCCGCCGCCCGCCCCCGCCCCGCCCCGCCCGCCCCGCCGGGGCCGCCGCCGCGCTGGGTCCTAAGGGGGAGCCGCGGACCGGGGGGCGCCGCCGCTCCCGCACTACTTTGGGCGGCGGGGGCTGCGGGCGGAGGGAGACGGTGCGCGGCGGGCGGGCGCTGCGGCCGCGGCGGGGGGGGGTGCGGGGGGTGTGACGGCGCGCGCGCGGCCGCAGCGCACGCTGCCGGGCGGGGCGGAGGGGAGATCCCTCCGCCGCGCTTAACCCCGGCGGCGCCGGGGCAGGAGCGCACGTGGGCACCGAGGGGGCGGGGCCGGCGGCTGGAAGCTCCGCCCCCTCCCGGGACCGGCACCGGGGCGGCTTCCGAGGGTGGATGGAGGGAGCTTTCCGAGAGCGCGATGGCCGCGGGGTTAGATTCCTCCAATCCCTCTTTCCGGGGCTCCGGGATGAGGTCCACCGAGCAGCCGGCGGGAGCGGGACGGTCCACGGTGCCCCGGGCCGGTGTCTCCGTTATCAGCCGCTGTGTCCGGTTCCAGGATTCCCCGTAGCAGCCGCCGGGAACGGTCCCGGTGTATCCGGAATAGCTGCTGTGTCCGGTGCGGGTGTCCCCGGAGTAGCCGCTGTCCCGGTCCTGGAACCCCCCGGTAACAGCCGCCATGCCCAGTCCTGGGGTCCCCGGTAGCAGCCGCCGAACCCGGTCCTAGTCCCCGCTCACGGCCACCGCGTGTTGCTGCTGAGCCACGGTGCGCCCGGTTCCGGTATCCCCGGAGCAGGCGGTCATGCTCCCCCCACTGCACGGCCACCGCGAGCCCCCCACGCACACCCCTCGACCCCGTGGACCCCAGACCCTAAAGAGTACATGGGGCCGGCACCCCCCGTGTGGGGCCACATCAGCCCCCTCGGACCCTGAGCCCCCCGCAGGAGCCCCCAGCCCCGGGGAGGGGTAGGGGGGGTCAGACCCAGGGTCCCCAGGAGCCCAAACCCCCAGACCCAGAGATCTGGGAGGGCTATTGAGGGGGTGCAGCCCCCTTGAGCCCCTGGGCTGCACCACCCTGGCCCCAGCATCCCAATAACCCACTGCACACCCCACAGCAGCTCCTGTTCCTCTTTACCACCATAATTGGGTAATTAGCAATAATTAGCCCGACTAGGTGGAGATAAGCCACAAGGGGAACTGCAGCCAGAGCACCCCCCCTACACACACACACACACACACACACACGAAGCAGAAGTTGAAGTTTTTAGGGAGAGACATGGGGCGAGGACAGGGTTGAAGGACCCCCCCGAAAATCCCAGTGAGACCCTTGGGGTGCTCAGCCCCATGGAGGGGGGTGGGCTCAGCCCCACAACACATCCAGGGTTGGACAGACTCCGGTGCTGGGGTGTTGGAGGGGGCCTCACATGCTGCCTCTCCCCCTCACCCCCTCCCCAGCAAGGAACAGCCCCCCCCCCAAAAAAAAGTCCAGGGGTTTACAGACAAAACAACGTTTAATTGTTTCAGCCACGACTCCCACGGGTCCGGCCCCACGCTGGGAACAACACCCGCATTCAGCCCTGGCTGCCACAGCAGGGACAGCTCAGACCTGTCCTTGTGCCTGTGGGGGACAGCAGCCATCAGCTGGGGGGCTCCTGGCTGGGACAGAACCCCCCAGTCTTGCTCCCTGTGCAAAGTGAGGGGGTTCCAGAAGCACAGCAGGAGCACGGGGCTTCCCCAAAACGCCGCTGCCGTGGCTCTGGGTGAAGGTCCTGGGGAAGGGTCTGGTGCACCCAGGAGTTCTGCCCCATCCCAGGGCTCACATCAGGCGGCAGCTGGTGGATCTGCCAGAGGAATTGTCCACCTGGTTGAGCTCCTCAAGGAGCTTGGTGAGGATCCCCGTGGTCACCTGAGGACGAGGGGATGTCAGTGCCACCCCGCTCCCCACCCCGGGTGGGCTCCCTCCACCAGACCTGGCTCTCCTTTGCTGAGGACTCGAGGAAAACGGTCCCCTCCGTGACTCTGCCAGCCTCTTCCCTTCATCCATCCTCACTTCCTGGCAGGGGACAGGCAGGATGTGTCACTGGGATCCCCCAGAGCCCCCTGCCTTGCAGGGCCACGGGCATGCTGCGGGCACAGGGAGGATCAGCCCACCCTGGGCCCCCCTCCCTGGGAGGGAAAGCACCTCTCCTGTCTTCCCCCAGCTCTCACACGCCTTGTTGTGGAGAGTCTTTACCACCTGGAAGCTGTGGGGACAAGGGGACATCCAGGCATTCTTTCCCCGACATCCCAGGTGACTCATCCCCGAGTTTTTGGGGGCTCCTCACCTCTGCAGGGATGTCACCAAGCAGACCAGGACGTAGCCACGGATGCCAATGATGGAGTGTGGCAGGGTGGAGCACTCATCCTGGGAGGAAAAGGGGGACAAAACCGGTGGCAGGGGTGGCCGGGAGTCCAGCAGCCCCACAACACCCCCAGAGCCCCCAAAATGCCCCAGCATTACCTGCAGCTCATCCTTGCCCACCACCACCGCCTTGTTGTAGGCTGCAAGGGTGGCACCAGGCCAGTCTGGGGCCCCCAAATCCTCCCCTCAAGGCTCAGACCCACTTCCACCTCATTCCAGAGGCGCCTCAGCCCCCAGCACAAGGTTTTGGGGCACAACCCACCCCCCCCACAGAAGTGGGGACAGGTTCTGTCCTCACCACCTGGGGCCATCATCAGGAAGAGGGACCCCTGGTAGGCAGCCTCCCACCCTCCCGCGTGGGCTCGTAGCACTCCACGAACTTTCCCTCCACCAATTCGTGGGCCATGGAGGTTTTACCTGCGTGTGGGGGGGGGGGGAAACACCAAGGCTGCGTGGTCCCAGGGCAGGGGACAGAGCCGGACAGCAGACGGGAACCCCTTCCCGGGGTGGGGCTCCAGGGGACACGGCCCCGGGGCCACAATGGGTCCCGGGGATGCTGCCCAAGCTGAACACGACCCCAAACCCCACTAAGGGTGGGGACCCACCGGGACCCCTCCGGAGCAGTGGAGCAGCCCCGTTCCCACACACCCGCCGGGCAGGGACCCCCGGAGGGCAGGGCCGCCTTCCCCCGAGGGCAGGACCGCCTTCCCCCGAGGGCAGGACACCCCCAGGCCGAGTCCCCCCCGCGCTGACCCACGGCGCGGTACCGAGAACGGGAACTTGGCGATGCCCGGGCGGGCGGCACTGCCCGCGGCGCGGGCGGGCGCGACAAACAGCGCAATAAAGCGCCCGCCGTGCCGAGGGGGCGGGGCCGCCGCCACTACACTGGCGGCCGCACGTGACCACAACACCGCCCGCCCGCTCTCATTGGCTGCGCCGGGCGGAGGGGGCGGGGCTCGGGGGCCGCGCAGGCGCCTTGGCCGGAGGGGCTCTCCATTCATGAAAAACGGAGGGAAGGGCCGGGGCCACGTGGTGGTCGCGTATCCCCGCGGGAATTGGGGGGGTGGGATGGGGGGAGCTGTCCTAGTCCTGTCCCTCCCATCCCCCTCAACCTGTCCCGGCCCGGAAACACCTGGAACACACATCCTCCTGCTCCCCGAGATCCCCATCGCGGCCTCCCCCCAGCACTGGGACCCTCAGGAGTATTTCAGGATGCTTGACCCCTGCCCCAGGGATCCCCAGCCTGTCGCGATGCCCGACTCAAGTTTCAGGCACTTCCAGGCTGGGAATACCTCAATTTCCTGCAGTGCCCAGCCCCAGAGACCCACAGCTCCCTGGGGGTACCACAGCCCCTGAGGGCTGCATTGCTATTCCCCTCACCAGAAGCTGAGTCAACGGGGTTGTCTCCATCTGGTTTTTGCCCTAGTCCAGCACTAGGGACCCCCAGAGCCCCAGGGTGTCAAACCCGCAGGGAACCCCCTGCAATGCCCCACCTAGTTCCAAGATACCCCAGCTGGATACCCCAGCTGCTCGGGATGCCTGACCCCCACCCCAGTGACCCCCAGACCCTGGGATACTCCAACCCTTTAGGATGCCCAGCCCCAGGGACCCCCAGCCCCCTGGGAAGGTCAATTCCAGCCCCTCCAGACTCCCCAGCCCCACATATCCTCCACTTCCAGCCACAGCTCCAACTGGGCCGTAGACTTCCTTTATTTTCCCAAACAATTAAATAGTAGTATTTCTTTTGGGTTGTGTTTTTGGTTTTTTTTTAAACTGAAGTGGTTAAAAGCAGGCTGCCCCCTGCCCCCCCCGCTGCTGGGGCAGGCAGGCATGGGGAGGGGCGGGGGACATTTATATTACCATTTATAAATAGAAAAATAAAACTCTCAAGCAGGGTGGGTTAGCGGTTAGCGTGGTTAGAGTTGGACCTGGCACGGGGTGCCCATGGTAGACACCCCATCCAGCCACCCTGTGGTGCAGGGACAGGGACACCGTGGGTGACAGGGACAGACCCAGAGCGAGAGGGGACGGGCAGGAACTGCCGCCAAGTGCTCATCGTTGGGGTGTTTTTGGCATCCCCCCAGCTGGATTTGGCCCCAAGGCAGGATCTGGCGGTGCCCGGCTGTGTCTGGACAGGCACCAACCCCGGCCCCAGCGCTGTGGTTAATAAAGCAATAAATACCTGGAGGATGTGTCAGGGGTGGGAGGGGGTCCAGGCGTGGAGACCCAGCTGTGAGGGGACTCCAAGACACAGGACAAGCTCAAGCCAGGTCCTTGGGCCACCTCAAGATGCTCCATCCCATCCCCACCACCCAGGGCAGTGCTGAGCCCCAACCTTCCCACAGCACCGAGGTTGCCCCCCATCCCTCCTCCCCAGCACCGAGGGGCACCCAGGGCTGGAGCATCACCTGCTATCTGGCAGTGGGGGCGGTGCTCAGAGACCCCTACACCTGCAGGCTCTCATGGCCCAGCACTCCCCCAGCCAGCCAGTAGAGCAGGCGGGAGTACCAGTGCATGCCCACCTCGGGCACCGTGGCATTGCCCACCTCAGGCTGGGCCGGCAGCAGCGAGAGGAGCCCGTGGAAGAGGCGGAGCGGAGCGAAAGCCCGGTGTGCCCAGCGGTGACTCTCCAGCACGGCGTAACAAGACGCCAGCACCCCGTTGACCAACAAGGTGCCGTGGGAGGTGAGGGGCGCAAAGACCCCCACGCCATCCTCCCGAGAGACCCTCAGCACCCGCGTGGGGCGCAGCCCTTGCCCACCCACCCCATGGGCCAGCACGGCGTCGCCGGGGCGCACGCGGCGGGCGAAGACGGGCAGGAAGGCGGCCGAGCCGTTGGGGGCGGCGAACACCAGGTGGGAAGGGGTGAGCAGCAGCCGGCGCGCCGGGCTGGCCGTCTCGATGGCCACGAAAGAAGCGCGTTGGCCCAGGTCCCGGTGGAGGAAGAGCAGCACCTCGGTGGGCACCAGGCGCCCGCCCGGTTCGGCGCCCAGCACCCAGTCGCCCCGGCGTAGGTCGGCCAAACCCCGGCGCTCGCCGCTCTCCAGCGTCACGGTGGCGTGGCCGGGAAAGCAGCCGCCGGTGCGGACGGCCAGCGAGTTATCTGGGAGGATGGAGAAAGTTGTCAGTGTCCCCTGCCAGCCACCTCCACCTCCAGAGGGGAAACGGCAACCCCCAGACCCCCCGAAGCACCCCCGGAACAAAGCGGGTATTTTCCAAAGCTCCCCCCCAGTTCCTGCACGCGGCTCCTGAAGGCTGCAGGGCCCCTTTGTCCACCCTGCACTGACGCCCTTTGTTCCGGGCTGGAACGGTGACATTTATGGCCATTTTCACTTTCTGTCAATTGTCACTTCTGGGACTGGATGGGAACTGCTGGCTGGAGCAACTGTGGGGTTGGGGCCTGCTGGGGCTGGAGGCTGCAGGGCTGGGAGCTGCATTGCTGTTCCCCTCAGCAGCAGCTGAACCACAAGGTTGTCTCCATCTGGCCAGAATTTGGAGGGGAAAGTTTGGAGGTTTTTGCCTATCGGGGAGGCCAGACACCAACCGGAGCGATAATCCCTCACGGATCCAGGACGCCAAGGAGGAGCAGCGGGGGCTGCAAGGCCTTGGGCCGGGATGTTTATGGGGACAGCAGCCCCCTGCCCTGGTGGCAACCCCTTCTCGTGTGGTACCTGCTTTGACAGAGACGTGGACGTGCGCCTTGGACTCGTAGTAGACCCAGTCGAAGCCGGCCTCCACGGCCAGGCGGGCCAGCATGCCGTACTTGTGGCGGTCGCGGTCGGACGTGGTGATGTCCAGCGCCCGGCCCTCGTAGTGCAGAGAGCCAGGGAGGTGGTGCCCGTCCTCGTCCCAGCCCTCCGTCACCCTCAGCTTCACCCCCGGCCACATGTTCATCACGGCGATGGCCAGCGAGTTCACGCGCTCCTTGCAGCGCTGTGGGGACAACGCCAGCGCCGCTGTCACCCTTCCCCACGACAGACCCCGCAGGGACAGACCAGACAGACAGACAGACAGACACCAAGCCTGCTCCCTCAAAACCCAAAGGGGCTGCTCTGGGGGCAGGTGCGGTGTCCCCCCCCCAGGCTGCAGAGAGAGTCACGGCCGAGCTGCCCCCCTGGCCGGGTGCAGGTTGAACGTTAACGTGCCCCGGGGTCCCGCGGTGGAGTTGCTCCACGGGCAGCTGGGCAGAACCAGGCAAGGGAGCGGGACAAGCACCGGGACGGTGTCACCTTCCCCGCGGCCACGGCCATGACTGATTAACCTGGTGAGGGGGGCTGTGAAGCAGAGCTGGGAGGGAGGCAGCTGACCCTGAACCAGCCCCGAGCCTGGGCCCACGGGGAGAGCAGAACTTCCCAGGCGCTTCCAGGGTCGTTCCCCTCATCGGCAGTGGCAGCTTTGCCGTGGGGTGCAGGGGTCGGAGTTGCCCCCGTCCCCCTCCGCAGCCGCTGAGGTCACAGCGCCCCGGTGCCCCGCCCTCCCCCGTTCAACAAAGCGGCTCCCGGGAGCGCGGGGCCGCGGGGGCGGGAGTGCGAGGCGCGGGCCCGGGGCGGCCGTGCCGGGGTGGGGGGGCGGCAGCGGCGGGGGGGCAGGAATGCGCTCGGCCCGGCCCGGCCCGGCCCGGCCACAATAGGCGCTTTCCAGCCCGGAGCTGACCTCAGGCCCCGGGAATGCCGCCGCGGCCACAAAGAGCCCTTTCAGCCACCCGCACCCCGGGCCGGCTCCGCGCTCGCTGCCCCGCCGGGCCCCGCCGCCCCGGCCCGGCCGCCTCCGCCGTCCCGGCTCGCGGGAGCTGCCGGCGCCGCCTGGACCACTCTCAGCATCCCCCGTCGCTATGGCGACCGCGGGGCCGCCCCTCGCCATGGCAACCGTGAGCATCCCGACGGGCGCGCGGCGCGTCCCGGGCTCCCTCCGCCCCGGATTCCCCCCGAGCAGAGGGGTACCGGGGGCTCCCCCTCCGCGCCGACCGTGGGGCCGGGGCGAGGCGGCGCTGGGGGAGTGGAGCCACCGGTACCTCGTGCCCCCCGGTGCCATCCCGTCCCGTTAATTCCCAACGGGACCTCCTCGTCCCGGGGCTCCGGTGCTGCCCCGCCGCTGCCAAGAGCCGTGGAAGGGACGCAGTACCGTGCGGACCGGGCAGGGACCCTGCGCCGGCTCCACGCTCCCGGGGAGGGCCGGTAATGCTCGGGAAGATCCGTGAGCCCCGGGATGATCAATGAGCCCCGGAGAGGATCGGTGGCGGCCGGGAAAGCTCCGTGAGCCCTGTCGAGGGTCGCTGTGATCCCGCCCGTTCCCCCGCCGCCCCCGCTCCCCCGCACCCCCCGGTAGCGAGGCCGGACCGGACCGGGCCGGGCCGGGCGCAGCCCCCACCTCGGTCATGAGCCGGTCCGCCCCCGTGTTCTCCTCGTCCTTGAAGATGATGTCGGGGTTGTAGTTGGGCACCAGGTCCCTGAAGCGCTCCGAGCCCCGCAGCACTTTGCCCTCCGCCTTCCCGCTCGCCCCCAGCGTCTGCTCGGGCACGTTGGGCACGAACTGCTTGTAGAGCAGAGGCGAAAGCTGCCGCCGCCCCAGCCGCCGCCGCCCCACCGGGCCCCGACCCGGGCCGCAGCCCAGCACCGGCGCGGCCAGCAGGCAGGCGGCGAGCCCGAGCAGGACGAGGGCGAGCGGCCTCCACCGGAGCATCCCGCCCGCCGGCCCCCGCTGCCTCCGCGGGTCCCGCTCAGTCGCCGGGGGCACGGGCGGCTGGGGCGGGCATGGTCCCGGTGTGGCGGCCCCGGGGCTTTTAGATGGTCGCGGTGCCAGGGGCGGGTCGGCGCCGTTTCCTTCTCACACCCACGGTGCCGTCGCTGCTGCGGGATCCGCGGCAGCTCGGGACGACTGACCAACCCCCCCGTAACCCCCCCCCCTCCCCGCGCCGGTGCCGCCACCCACTCGGAGCGCCGCCGGTTGCACGCCCACGGTGTCAGCACCCCCTCGCCTGGCGCTGCACCCCGCTCCGGGGAAGTCCCCGACACTGCCCGAACCTCGGGGAAAAGCCCTCGCAGAACTGCGTCCGCAGCACCGGTCACCGGCACTCAGCCCCGGGCACTGCCCTGGCACCGCCGCTGGGCTCCTGAGGCGGCACCGGCACCGGGATCTTACCCCGCGTCCCGGTCTTGTTCCCCCCCTTCCCGTCTAAATCCCGCACTCTGATGCCGCCTCCTTCTCCACGGTCCCCGCACTGCGCTCCGGTACCGGAACCTCCCCTTATCCCATCCGAACGCCGGGATTCTGCTCCTGGGATCTCTCCTGTCACCGCCTGTTGGGATCGGGAACCCCTCTCTCCCAGTCCCGGTCCCTCTTCTCCTCCCGCTGTCCCTTGCACCGAGGACTCTCGTTATTCTAAGGCTGTGCCGCCGGTGTCCGCACCTGCTCCGTCCCCTCGGCACAGCCCCGCTCCCGGGACCCGCTCCCTGGCACTACCCCGCTCCCCTCTGTTCGGTCCGACCCACGGTCCCGGTCCCCGTTCCTGGCCCAGCCCCCGGTACCGGCTGCCTCGGGTGCTGCTGGGCACCGTGCGCCGCCCTCAGCCGCCCCGGCCGGGCTGCCCCCACCGTGGCCCGCTCGGCTTCGGCGCTGGGCAACCCCGCCGGGCCCCGCCTCGGACCCGGCCCCCGGGAGCGGCGATAGCGGCGGCCACATCCCCCGGGGCCGCCCCCGCCGGGCTGCCCTGCCCCGGCCGGCCCCTCCGCGCCCCGGCACCGGGACACCCCCGGCACCGGGACCGGGCTCCGCCAGGGATTCAGGTACCACCGAGGATGGGGCCGGGACTGGCACCGGGCTCCAGCCAGGAGCGGGGCACCCCCGGGACCAGCACCCCAGGGCTCCCGGCGAGGCACCCAGGGGTACTGCGGGCCCCGGCCAGGGCAGGAGGCAGCAGCGGGGTACTGAAGGGTTGGGAGCTGATCGGCGGGGGGGGGTCCCCCCCAGCTTCCCCGCAGCCCCGGTGCCAGCCCGGGGTGACTGGGAGGGGAGCGGGTCGCGGGGAAATCGCGGGCACCGATGGCCTCATTTCCTGCAATATAAACCAGGTTTCCTGTGCTTCCTGCTCGGCCCCAGCCGTGGAGGGGGGGGGGGGACGAAGGGGGGGGGGCTGGGCCCCCCACCCCCGCCATGGGGGGCGGCCTGGCTCGGCCCCAGCCGGGGCAGGATGGGTGGGGGGCCGGTTCCCGGGGCAGTTTCCGCTCTGGCCGCACGACCCTCCATCCCGGGAGGTGAAGCCTCTGCTTTGCCCCTCATTTGGGGGAGCTCAGCCCATACCCCGAAGCCCCCTGGAGCCCCCCAACACCCCTGGGGTCCCTCAGCCCGGGCAGCAGGCAGGGAGCTGCCCTCGCCTGTGGAAGAAGCTCGTTAACCCCAACCAGGAAGAGGGTTAATTATGGCCTCATAGGGGCCATAAGGAGAGGCAGGACTGTGACCCCCCCCACCCCCAAGGCAAGGACACCCCACCCCTGCCCCTTTCCTACTCGGTCCTGCCCTCAGGAGGAAGAAACCCCCCCAGATTCAAGTATTTTTATATAAAAACCATTCACTGTTTATTGCTCCAAACAAGTTTCGTGGTAACAGAGACCCGACGTACTCATCACACCAAGCTGCTGAACAGGGGCGGGGTGGGGGGCGGCTCGTCCTCTGCACCCCAGACCCCACTATTAGGGACCCCAAAAGCCTCGGGGTGAGTGGGAGACAACCAGTGTCCCCCTGCAGCCCCTGAGTGACGCGGGGATGGAGTGTGGAGTGACTCTGGCCAGGGGAGCACGGGACCCCCTCCCGCGGTGTCAGGACAAGCCCTGGGAAGGGTGAAGCACCAGACCTCAGGGGGGGCAGCCTGGGGGGGTCGGGGTGAGGGGGGGGCCCGGCCATTCTTGAACGAGGTATGTAAACAGGGGGGTGCAGGGGCTGCAGCCAGCACAGCCTCGGGGGCACCCCGCACCCCTTGGGGACCTGTGATGGCTCAAGGCTCAGTAGCACAACGCGCCGAGGCAGAGCTTTGGGGGGGAAAACCCCCAAAGGTGTCTCGGCTTTCCCTGAGGGGCTCTGCTGTCCCTGAGGTGCTATCTCTGTGGCTGGAGGGGGTGGCCACCACAGCAGGGAGGACACGCTGTCCCTGTCCCCCAGCCCTAGCAGGGCTTGCTGCGGGTCCGGCAGCGCGTCACGGGCAGCGGCAGCTTGTGCAGACCTGGATACACAGGGAGGGTGTCAGAGCCAGGGTAGATGGTGGGGGGGGACAGGGGACACCCCAGCACCCATCCTCGCGTCCCTGTCCTCACCAAAGGCACGGATCAGCTCAGCCTGGACCGCCCAGGAGACCCTTTTCACCAGGCACAGCGTGGTGAGCCCCGCAAAGCCCATGTTGTAGAGGAAGACGATGTAGAAGTTCCCCAACCAGTTGAAGCGGCCAAAATCCCCCAGGAGGTCAAAACGGGTGATCCCTGCACAGGAGTGGGGGACGCTGGTCAGGGGCACCCCAATCTGGGGGACACCCCTCCCACCCCCTCCGCCATCCAGGCATCACCCTGACCCCTCTGGGAGGCTCACCCAGTGTCCTGGAGAAGACAGGCAGTGCTGAGCTGAGCACCAGCAAGGAGACACAGTTCCCAATGATCTGGGGAGGAGGAGGAGGTGGTTTGGGGGGCACAGAGGTGGATTGGGGGGCACGGAGGTGGTTTGGGGGGCACGGAGGTGTTTTGGGAGGGACAGAGTGGTTTGGGGAGCACAGAGGTGGTTTGGGGGGCACAGAGGTGGTTTGGGGAGCACAGAGGTGGTTTGGGGGGGACAGAGGTGGATTGGGGGGCACAGAGGTGGTTTGGGGAGGACACAGGTGGTTTGGGGGGCACAGAGGTGGTTTGGGGGGCACAGAGGTGGTTTGGGGAGGACACAGGTGGTTTGGGGGGCACAGAGGTGGATTTGGGGGCACGGAGGTGGTTTGGGGGGCACAGAGGTGGTTTGGGGGGCACAGAGGTGGATTGGGGGGCACGGAGGTGGTTTGGGGAGCACAGAGGTGGTTTGGGGGGCACAGAGATGGTTTGGGGGGGACACAGGTGGTTTGGGGGGCACAGAGGTGGTTTGGGAAGGACAGAGGTGGTTTGGGGGCCACAGAGGTGGTTTGGGAGGGACAGAGGTGGTTTGGGAAGGACAGAGGTGGTTTGGGGGGACACAGGTGGTTTGGGGAGCACAGAGGTGGTTTGGGGAGGACCGTGCTGACGCAGGGAACCCCCAGCCTGGGCAAGGGGCTTTCCAAATGCCAGGCAACCCTGGGGGAGGATCCTGCCTGGCAGCAGGACACTGTCCTCCCACGTGGGGACACCACAAGAGGGACACAGTGTGGGGAACAGGAGCCCCCCCAGCTCCGTCCCGCTGCCCCCACCTTGGTGAGGGGAGTGTCCTGCCGCTCCGGCAGCAGGCGAGTGAACAGGGGGGAGCTGTAGAAGCCCACGACAGAGGAGACCATCAGGTAGCTGCAGGGAGCGTTAAGGAGGAAAACGAGATTGGGATGGCACTGGGAACGGCGCTGGCGACACGAGGGGACGTCACTGGGGACACAAATGCCCGCCTGAAGGATACAAAATGAGGACAACCTGCAGCGCAGCTCCGAAGGAACCGAAGATGGAGAAGGAAACCTGGCCTAGGGAGGCGTCCTGCAGGGAGAGGAGGGAGCAGGTTGGAGAGGAACGGTCTCCAGATCAACGAGGGGCAGCACCCTGAGCTGTCCCACACCCCCAGCCGGGGGTACCTGGATGCCCCGTGGCATCGCCGCGTCGTCCAGCAGCAGCTCCAGGACGTGGAAGCAAACAATGAGCACGGAGATGCCCTGGCAGGAGCAGGGAGGCAGTGAGGGCAGTGGTGAGGATGAGAACCCCCAGCTCCCCTGGGAGCCCGGGGCCACTCACCGTCAGCGCCAGGAGGCCCAGCATGGCCAGGGGGTAGCCCAGGTTCCTCTGCCAGGGCGATGCTCGGTGCCGCAGCTCTGGTGGGGGAGGAGGTGCCCAGGTGAGAGGGGAGCACGGCCCCCACTGCAGGGCAGGAGGCTGAGGGGGCCCCAAAGAGCCAGGATGAGGCGTCACAGCCCCCATCTCATCTCCCACCCACCCTCCCTCCACAGCTGCCAGGGACCCAGTGCTCCCAGTGCCAAGCTGGAGGGAAACCAGTGCCCGTGCCAGGCTCCTCACCCAGCTTCAGCCTCTTGCTTCGGATGGCAAAGAATTGTTCCCGCAGCATCTCCATGTCCAGATTCAGCCAGCAGGAAGCTTTGCCTGCCAGGGGGGGAAGCCAAGGGGCTCAGGGGGGATAAGGGCTCCTGTGTGGGGGGTAGAGGGGCCCCCCAATCCACCCCATGCTCCCCTGTTTCCAACCAGCAGCACCCACCAGAGCGGATCCTGTGGGACACAGCGGCCTCCTCAAACCTTGTGCAGCTCAGCTGCTCGTCCAGGTCTTCCAGGAGCTGGGGATGGGTGAGGAGGCTGTGAGTGGCTGCTGGGGTGCGTGAACGGCTCCCCATGCTCAAGGTGGGAGACCAGGCAGCCTTGGGGACAGTCACCCCCAAAGCTGGGGCAGAGGGACTGGAATGGGGGGACGCCTTACCCGGGGTTTCACCAGGAGCTTCCCAGTCACGGTGAACATGGTGGAGAGGCCAAAGGGGGTGCACACTGTGGGAGGAGGAGAGGCTGAACAGGAGGTGCCCCACCATCCCACCCCTCCCCACACCCCCCAGAAGGATCCTGGAGGCTCCAGCCACCAACAGTGGCCCCTCCAGGTCCCATTTGCAAGGAACACCCCCAGGACCTCACGGGTTGTGGGGGACACAACTTACGCAGCAGAAGCAGGACGCCGAAGAGCGAGATGCAGGAGTAGAGGTAGGGCAGGTAATATTCCCAGAGATCTGCAGAGACAGCGGGATCAGTGGCACCAGAGGGCCCCTTGTTCCCATTCAGGGCTCTGAGCCTGGAGCAGGGAGAACCCAGCACAGCCCAGCAGCACCCACCGTAGAGCGACTGGCGACTGGCGGCGTCGTTGCCCACGATGGCAGAGGCCACCCAGACCATGCCCAGCACCAGCAGCGTCAGCAGCAGCAGCACCACCGACGTCTCGTACACCCTGGCCATGATACCCTGCAGGAGCTGGGTGAGCAGGGAGCCACACAAAGCAGGGGGGGACAGGGAGGGATGTGTACAGGGTCACCCACCTTCTTGGATCCTGCGAACCCCTCCGACTCGGTGAAGAAGTAGGCGAAGGGCATGAGGAAGACCAGGGACATATTGGAGAAGAGGAAGACCAAATTCCAGAGGCCTGGGAGAGGGGGAAGAGCGTGGGGTGAGCTCCTAGGCAGGGCAATGCTCAACCCCACAGATTTTGGGGACGGCCCAGGGTTTATCCTGTGCACCCACCATGGATGAGGGAGCCGTTCAGCCACTGGATGTAATAGTTCTGGGGGAAGGAGAGCAGCACCTCGTTGCTGATGATGGAGAAGGGCAGGAGGAGGACGGCGCCCAGTGCCACAGCCAGGGTGAAGGTACAGAGCTCCAACCTGCCCGAGGGACAGGCATCAGGTCAGGGCTCCTCTGGGTGTCACAGCCCAGCTCTGCCCCCCCAGCACCCACAGGACACGGTGTCCCAGCTGAGGAAGAGGCCGAGAGAGAACGGGACCAGCAGGAACTTACGCAATCTTGTTGACGGCAGCATCCTCGTCGTCGTGAACTGCGGGGACAAAATCCCAAACCAAAGGGTTTGAGGGAGGTAGGGCTGCCCAGAGCATCGCTCCCTGCTCCCTGCCCAGGCTCTCTCCACTCCAAAAGCTGCAGAAATCCTCCCACAGGGAATTTTGGGTTTGGCTCCCACCTAGGGCAGCTGGTGGGTACTGAGCAGCAATTGGTGTCACAGCAACCAGGCTGTGGCGGGGCTGGGGCTCCTGGGGGAGGCCGAGAGCAACTGAGGAACAGGAAGAACCCTGGGGAGGCTGAATGTGGCTGCCAAGGGCTGCTCCTCTGGCAGCTCCTGCACTCTTACCTGCTGTGAAATCCGCGTGCTTCTTAAAGTGGGTTATGATGAAGTGGCAGAGGATGTAGAGGCTGGCGAAGAGCAGGGCACAGATCTGGGGGCAGAGGGGTGTGGGGAGTGCGGCCGTGCCCTGAGGGCAGCACTCCCACCCTGGGCTCCTGCCCCAGGTGATGCTGCCAGCCCTGGAGCTTCTCAGCTCCACCCTATTTGTTTTTCCACTCCTGGTGTGCTCAGACCTATCGATGGGGGCTGCGCTCAGGGTTCACACCTGGGTGCCCACAAGCTGGCACAGCACCCATGGGCTGAGCCCCCCCACTCCAGGAGGTTTGGATCAGCCTTGCCAGTGAATCTGTGACCCTGTGGGACATCTCTGAACTGCCCGATCCCACAACCCCAGCCTCACTGGCACCAGCACCCAGCAGAGCCACGGGAAAAGCCTTGGATCAGGCGCCAAGGACATCCGTGGTGTCCCTCCCGCCCCCGCTGGAACGCCGAGGTCGAGCCAGAGCAGGCGATGTTCAGGGAACACGGCGACCTTTCATCCCACTGGAAACGCGTCAGGATGAGGAAAGGTCGCTCGAATCCTCCACCTTGGCACAGGTGCAGCGGGGAGCAGCTGTGGCACCTCCCTTCTGCCTGGCTGAGGGTGCTCTGACCCCCCAGGACCTGCCAGTGGCGGGGCAGGGAGCCCCCAGAGCTGGCCCAGCTCTGGACTCCCAGAAAGGCAGCGCCCAGCAGGTCCTTCTGCTCCTGTTCTCACCCAGTGGAGGGTCTCAGACCACCCTCCTGCCAAGGGCTGCACCTCACAGACCAGTGCTGTGCCTGGCAGGGGGACCTCCAATGCCACCTGTACTCAGTGAACTCAGGCCAAGTAAATTTTGTGCTGCCCGTGCCAAGCCAGGGGCTCCTGGGCGAGATGCAGCTCCCTGGGGTGGAGGTCTGGGGGGCTCCAGGGCAGAGGTACCAGGCTCTGGCCACCAAGTCCTCCCTGGAGGCACCGAATGTGGCACCCAGGCTGCAGCACGGTAGCCCCAGCACCGCCGGTCAAAGGCCACTCGGCTGCCCTGCCCGCAGCATCCTGAGGGCCCTGAGAAGATGCCAGGACCGGGACATCCAAGTCCTCGCCATCCCTGAGCCTGTCACAGCGGGAGCAGAGGGCCAGACCCAGCTGGTACCCGAGTTTTAGGGGGCTTTGTGGGGTCCCTGCTGACACCGAGCTGCTGGCCTGGGGACAAGGACAAAGCCAGGAACCCGTCAGGGGTCTGGCCCGGTTCTGACACCAGCCAGCACGACGGGACCGCAGCTGGGACTGCTGGAGCCGGCAGAGGGGTCTGGGCAGGGGCTCGGCAGGACCCAGCCCTGGGACCCCGCTATCTGCCGGGCACACGCGGCCGCGGCGGTGCCGGCTCTGGCCCCGATAAGCTCGGGGTGTGGAGCCCCGCCACAGCCGGGCCGCAGAGCTGCCACCGGGGGATCCCGACGGTCCCCTGGAGAGCTGCGAGCTCCCCTCCCACATCTCCCCGCCACACCGGGCCCCTTCCCCCGCCCGCCGCCCCTCCCCGCGGCCCCCGGGCACTCACAATGCACTCGCGGACCCGGTCGTGGAAGAGCTGCTCCCGCACGGCCAGCGCGTCCTGCTCCACAGGGGCCATACCGAGACCAGCATGGCAGGGCCGGGCGGGGCTGCTGCGGGCAGGGGCAGGACAGCAAGGCCGGTACCGCTGAACGGGTCCAGCCTCTCCGGTACCGCCGGGACTCGCCGCTCTCAGCCCCGCCGGCTCCGGCCCAGCGCCGCCGCGGGTGGCCCCGCCCCTCTCCTTTAGCCCCGCCCCCTGGGTCCGGTAACCCGCGGCCTGAAAGGGCCCGGCAGGCTCCGCCCCCCTGCCCGCCCATTGGCTACGGGGCTTGAATGAGGCGAAGCTCATTGGCGGAAGAGCGGCGCGCCCCGCGCTGATAGGCTGAGCCCGCTCGCCGCTCCCACGGGCGCGCAGCGCCAGCGCAAGCCCCCCCGGTATTAGGAGCGGGGATGGAGCAAATCCCGGGACGCGGTTAATCCCGGGCGCGTTAATCCCGGAGAGCCGCGGGGGGCAGGGCTGGGCTACCCAGCGCTGAGGGCACGGGGCAAGGTATGGCACCCTCGGGGGGAGAACAGACAGCTGATGAAGGAACCCAGCAGTACACAGGGTAAGCCCCCCCCAGCCTGTGGAAGGCAGGGATGTGGGGGTTTCACCCACCCGCAGCTAGCAGAGCAAGAGGGGCTGGGCAGCTCGGGTAGCAGCAGCAGCAGCACCATGCCAGCTGCCTCACTGGGCACAGACAATAGGGACAGTCTGTTCCCATGGGATGGGGCCAGGCGGACCAGGCGCTGACACAGAGGGTTTGTATCCGACACAGTGTAGCTTCTCTTAAAGCCTTTTATTCACAGACACGGTACAGACACATGGAAAATCTGCATGATCACATCTCAGAGGGCAGCACAGCCCTGGTCAGCCCCACGGGGCCAAACCCCACGCAGTGCACAAGGAAGCTCAAGTGTTTGAAGCAGACGTTTCATGGACATGCGACAGTGACAGAAGGAACCCAGCACTTAGTACTCCTCCCCTTCCTCCTCTCCCTCCCCTTCCACAGAATCCACCCCCACCTCCTCATAATCCTTCTCCAGGGCAGCCATATCCTCGCGGGCCTCCGAGAACTCCCCCTCCTCCATGCCCTCCCCCACGTACCAGTGCACGAACGCCCGCTTGGCGTACATCAGGTCAAACTTGTGGTCCAGGCGGGCCCAGGCCTCGGCGATGGCCGTGGTGTTGCTCAGCATGCACACGGCGCGCTGCACCTTGGCTAGGTCGCCCCCGGGCACCACCGTGGGCGGCTGGTAGTTGATGCCCACCTTGAAACCAGTAGGGCACCAGTCCACAAACTGGATGCTACGCTTGGTCTTGATGGTGGCGATGGCGGCGTTGACGTCCTTGGGCACCACGTCCCCGCGGTACAGCAGGCAGCACGCCATGTACTTGCCGTGCCGGGGGTCGCACTTCACCATCTGGTTGGCCGGCTCGAAGCAGGCGTTGGTGATCTCGGCCACCGAGAGCTGCTCGTGATAAGCCTTCTCAGCGGAGATGACCGGGGCGTAGGTGGCCAGCGGGAAGTGGATGCGGGGGTAGGGCACCAGGTTGGTCTGGAACTCCGTCAGGTCGACGTTCAGGGCTCCGTCGAAGCGCAGCGAGGCCGTGATGGACGACACGATCTGGCTGATGAGGCGGTTGAGGTTGGTGTAGGTGGGGCGCTCGATGTCCAGGTTGCGGCGGCAGATGTCGTAGATGGCCTCGTTGTCCACCATGAAGGCGCAGTCGGAGTGCTCCAGGGTGGTGTGGGTGGTGAGGATGGAGTTGTAGGGCTCCACCACGGCCGTGGACACCTGCGGGGCCGGGTAGATGGAGAACTCCAGCTTGGACTTCTTGCCGTAGTCGACAGAGAGCCGCTCCATCAGCAGGGAGGTGAAGCCAGAGCCGGTGCCACCGCCAAAGCTGTGGAACACCAGGAAGCCCTGCAGCCCTGTGCACTGGTCAGCCTGCAAGGTGGGAAGAGGAAAACAAGACCATGCTGTCAGTAATCCTCAACTTCAGCTGCTACTGACTTGCCCAGGAAGACATAGCTTTCCCTAATGGATCTCCTTTGGGATTTTGGGGCACCTCTGCCAGCTCCACTTCCAGACACAGCACCCTGTGATTCAGCATGACCTGCCCTCAGGAAAAGGGATCCCTTCCTGCCCCCTCCTATGACCCTGGCAATCTGCTTGAGGGGAGGAGGAATCCACTAGAGCTGCCACAGCAAGAGTTAAATACTTGGCACAGCTGCTCATAAGCAGTTGGTCATGCAGGATCAGAGTCCAGATCAAGGAGAAACCTCACATGACCTTAAAAAAGGGATGAAATAAGGTTTTCCCAGGCACAGAATTGACACAGAATCCCATAAGCCCCATTCACAACCCTTGAACATGCCATGCTCAGGGTGCACATCCTGGCCTGGTGAGGTTGCAGAGCCCTGAGTAAAGGGATTCAGGTCAAGGGGAGGGGAAGGGGCTGATCTTGATCACTTAGAGGATCCCGACCCTACAGCGAGCCAGGATGTGCTGCAGGCTGACACATGACTCAAATCCTGGAGGCACAACAGGGCTCCTGCAGGACCCACCAGGAAGGCAGGAGCTCTCTCCTGGGACAACCCCACCCTCTGCCTCAAAGCGCTGATGAGCTGAGAAGGACCTGCCCAGGGACACCCAGAGCTTCCCTTTGTCCCCCACATCCCCCGCAGGGACGCACCCACCCCCTGAGACCCCACAGGACACTCACCAGCCCCCTGAGACCCCACAGGACACTCACCAGCTTGCGGATGCGGTCAAGGACCAGGTCGATGATCTCCTTCCCGATGGTGTAGTGCCCGCGGGCGTAGTTGTTGGCCGCATCCTCCTTGCCCGTGATCAGCTGCTCGGGGTGGAAGAGCTGCCGGTACGTCCCGGTGCGCACCTCGTCTGCGGGGACAGCCCCGGGCCCCGTTAGCACCCACCCGGGCCCCGTTAGCACCCACCCGGGCCCCGTTAGCACCCACCTGAGCCCCGTGAGCACCCACCCGGTGCCCCGTGAGCACCCACCCGGCGCCCCGTTAGCACCCACCCGGCGCCCCGTTAGCACCCACCCGGCGCCCCGTTAGCACCCACCCGGGCCCCGTGAGCACCCACCCGGGCCCCCATTAGCACCCACCCGGCACCCCCTGCCCCATCCCGCCGCGAGCTCACCGATCACCGTGGGCTCCAGGTCCACGAACACGGCCCGGGGCACGTGCTTGCCGGCGCCCGTCTCGCTGAAGAAGGTGTTGAAGGAGTCGTCCCCCCCGCCGATGGTCTTGTCGCTGGGCATCTGCCCGTCGGGCTGGATGCCGTGCTCCAGGCAGTACAGCTCCCAGCAGGCATTGCCGATCTGCACGCCCGCTTGGCCCACGTGGATGGAGATGCACTCGCGCTGCGGGGGCACACGGCACCGGCTCACCCCCTTGCTCCCCTCCCTGGGAAGGGCCCCTCCCCGAAGCTGGATGGGCTCAGATCCTGCCCGGATGCACCCCTTGTGCTGGGTCTGGGGGTGAGCCCACTGTGCTCAGCTTTGTTGTTCCCATCCTGCTTCCCCTCCCCAGGAGCTGAGACTCTGCATCAGTTGGGGTCCTTCACCCTGCAACACCCCACGGAGCCAGGAATTGGGGTTCCCCAGGGTTATTGCTGCTCCTGACTATTCCCAGTCACCTCCATCCCTTGCTCCCATGTAGACAGGGACACTAAATCCCCCTCTGGAGGTGGCTGCCCAATACCCTCCTTTCAGTTCAGGGACACCTCTATATTCCAGGGAACATCCCTTTTCCCCACTGCAGAGTGTGCTCAGCTCCGAGGGTCCCATCCTGCTTCTTTGCCCTTTGGAGAACGAAGAGATCTCACAGGGGGGGTTTCAAGCTCAGCACCCCCAAACCCCAAGCTGTGCCTTAGTGCCAACCCCAACTGGTGGCTTAGCTCCGCTGGGGCCACCCAGGGCCCGAGGAGGGAGGTGTGGGGTGCCAGCCGTGTTTGGGAACAGACCGCAGCCACCTGCGGGCAGCGCTCCGGGGGTCCCGGCAGCTGCCACCATCTGCTCCCAAATGGCGCCCAGGGAGGACATTTTCCAGCCGGGCAGCGTGGGCAGGGCGAGGTCGGGAGGAGGAGGAGGAGGAAGAGGAAGCTCAGCGCAGCAGCAGGGCCGCACCAGCTGACCCGAAACCGCGGGGATGGGCCGATGGCGTCACCCCCGGGGGGTCGCGCACATTCCCGGCCGCTCCCTGCCCAGCGCCACCTGCTCCGCGCGTTCCTCTCACCCGGGGCGGGGGGGGGGACACCGGGCTCTGGGGGAGATCTGGGGCCGAGGGTGGCTCGCATGAGCCCCGCCGCTCGGAACCACCGAGCGGGACCGGCCTGACGGGCTGGGGCGGGCAGAAAACACGGAACCTCCTGCTCCAGGGAGGGGGTGGATTGGGGAGGGGGTTGGGGTTTGATTTTGGGGGGGGGGGGGGGAAGGGTGAGTATGCGGGAGGGGCGGGGCTGTGCCCCTGGCGAGGGGCGGGGCTGTGCCCCCGCCGCGCGCCTTCCCGCGCGCGGGAACGGTAACGGTCGGGCTGACCCCGCCCCCACCGGTGGGCTACCGGAGACCACGTGCGACCACCCCAGGACCGCCGTGATCCCTTCCCGGGGTGGTCCCTTCATCAAGGAGCTCACCCTCTATCTCTGCTCAACACCCCCAGCCCCTCCTCCACCCACCCACGCACCCACCCACGGCTCCTACCGTGGATCCCCCCGATCCCCTCCCAACTTTCTGATTTGGTTCACCCCCCACCCTCATCTCGTATTTCCCGCCCCCCAAAATCTCGCCCCTCGCCACTTCTTTCCCCTCTCCTCTCCTACGCGCCCATTCTCCCCCAATCCCCCGCACACTCCAAGATCCGGCCCCTTCTCCTCCTTTACCCGGCCATGCCCCCGAGCCCGTCCCCGCCATTCCTGCAGCCCCCTCCCCTCACCATGGCTGCGGCTTGGTTACTCGTCCCGACAAGCAAGGAATCGACGCAAGTACCAACTACCGCCGCCCCCGGGCGTCCCCCTATATACCGACCGGGGGGCGGGCTCAGCGCCCCCGCCCCGCCTTCCTATTGGTCACAGCCGCCGCCCATCAACACGCTGACACCGCGGATTGGCCGAAGCGCGTGGCGTGCTCCGCCTCCTCCGCCCTCCGCGCTGCGGGGCTGGGGGGGGTGAGGGGAGGGACGGGACCCTCCCCACGCGGGGTGCAGCCCCCCCCAGGATTGCGAAGACCCCCCCAGTACAGGGAGTGCGGATACAGGGTGGGGGGGGTCTGATCTTAGTGTGGTCCTCTGCCCTCCCCCTCCCCAGAATGCGTTTGTCGCGTTGGATGGGGGGGGCACGGCCGTTCCTGCCCGCCTCCCCCCCCCCCCCGCCGCCCCTCCCTCCCGGTGCGGCTCCGCTGCGGAGGAAAACTGCGACATGGCGGGAGTGGGGGGGGGGGAGCGGCACGTGCTGCCGCGCCCGGTGTCGTCCTCCGCCGTCCCCAGGTTGTTAATCGGCTTCTCCGGACCCCCCCCGCCCCGCTCCCTGCTCCATCTGCACCGCTCGGCCCCCCCCCACCCCACCCGCCCCGGCTTATTTGCACCCCGGGGGTCCCTCCCAGCCCATCTGCAGCCCCCTCCACCCCCCAGGTCCATCTGCACCCCCCCGGCCCCTCCCAGCCCATCTGCAGTGCCGTGGGGGGGTGTGTGGGGGGGGTCGCACACCGCTGGGGCGGACCCCGCTTCTCAGGGTGGGGTTTTTGTCTCAGCCACATCCGCAGCACGGGTTGCGGGGTGAGGGGGGGAACCACCATGAATGCCATAAAAACAGGGGACATGCCGCGATGGGGGGGTCCCTCTGTGCCCCCCAACGCGGAGCCGCTCGACAGCACCGCGTGGAGCCAAGCCAGGCTTGGGCGGCCATCCCCCAGCCCCCATCTAATCCCCGGAGCTATTTGCACCAAATAATCCGCCTTCCTGTTTTACCAAAGGCTTTGCGGAAAAAAACCCAGCGGGCCAGGGACGGCGGGAGGGGGGGGCGGGGGGGAGCTCCCTACCGAAGCCACCCTAGTGCGGGGTCACCGGAGCCGAATCCCCCCATCCCCGGGGCTGGCGGAGCTGCATCCGCCGCAGCTGCATTGCAGCGGTGACGTGGCTGCCCCGCCATTTGCCTCTCCGGCCGCGTGGCCGCTCCTCTCCTTCCTTTCCCCACAGGGAAAGAACGGGCTGTTCCCCTTTTCCCTTCCCCTAAACCCCGCTCTCACTGTGGGGGCACTTTGGGGGTCGGCTCGGTTCAGCCAGCGTGGTGCTGAGGGTGGGTGGGGGGGGTCTTTCCACCCCCCCACCGCCTCCCCCTTCCAAATTCCCCGCGCATCACGTCACGCCTGGAATGGTGTTAGGACAGTGTTTTGGGTCGGGATGGTGTTTAGGGCACGGCGTTTTGGGTGGTTGAAAGCAGGCAAAAGCAGGTTTAATGGTAACAGTGAAAGCGCGACAAAATTCACTTCCCCCCGCCCCCCCACCCTCCGTGACTCACTCGGTAGTGAAACCTCCGACAGAGGGAAATGGGGCTAAAATTTAAAATCGGTCAAAAAAATGACCTAAGGGGATTTTTATTTATTTTTTTTTTTTTTGACCTAAGGGGAGGCTGGGAATGAGAAAAGAGTGATAAGGATAAAATGTAATAATAATTGAGATCCTCCCGCTGAGTCAGAAGGGGCAGAGTGGACTCCCTGCCCCATTGTCAAACTAAACCCTGGGCTTGACCAACACTTTAAGCCTAAAGGTTTGAGAGCACTTAATCCAGACCTTAATTTAAATAATTTACTCACCGATTCACGTAGAATTTACTATGGGCACAATAGTAACACACAGGCCCATTTTATTTATGAATCTGTGGTGCTTAAGAATCTGAGAGCAACATTCCTAGCACGTTTGCTATAGGATATTCACCCTTGCACACACACATACCTGAAGAGCACATACAGGTGTAAATACCTGTGAAAAATCCACCTTTGAGTTCAGTACTGACATCAGTGCCTTTCTGTCTTCTCAACACGCCAAGGATTGAGCCCCAGGTTCTGGGGGATCAGCCCCAGCTCTGCTGTTCATCCTCTGAGAATCCCAAACCCGTGAGTTCACCGTCCCTGAGGGGTCGTCCTGCCTGCTGTGGGGTCCAGCTGAACTCAGGGTGGGGGGGTCTCACTCAGGACCTGTTATAACATTGCAAGTGCTGGCTTTTTACTCATCCTAAATTTTCTATCCTGGCTACAGCTCGAATCTTTCCTTTGAGAGTTGGATAACAAAAATCCTTTCTTCAGAAAAAAAAAAATAAATTAATTCCCAAGGCCGTTCCTTAAAATCAAGGGGGTTGGTTTGGCACGACACAAGTTCCTGGGAGCCGAGGGTGTTGCTGATGAACTCCAGGAGCTTGGCCTGGGTGCTGCTCATCAAGGCCTAAAGAAGGAGGGGGGTGCACCACACCAAGGAGGGTCCCAGGGGTCCCCCCACCAGCTGTAGCACCTGCTCGAGTTTCACTCTGCCTTCAACTTCCCCTTCATTATTTATCAGCGTGGAGCCGTGAGGGACGGGGGTAAAGGATAAGAAAAGGGAAAGCAAAGAGGCTCCCCCCATTCCAAGGGGGCTGCTCTTACATTTCCCTCCCCACCCCAGTGCCTGGGACCAAGGGGGCCAACTCCTCCTCCCTGACAGAGCCTGAGGAACTTCAGGACGTGTCCTGGTCGGTGCTGGTGGAACCTCGTGCATCCCCAGACACCGAGCTGGATGAAGGGAAGCCTCTCATCCCCAGCACTCCCACCTGTGGGAACAGAGCAGCCCCTCCCCATCCCCAGGGCCATGCAGCCCCTCCCCTACCCAGGAAGAGGAGGTGGCAGAGATACCAAAGACTTCTGCCAAGCAGGGGGGCTTCAGGCATCTCCAGCCCCCCCAGAGGAGTTAAGGCCCCCAACGTGCTCATGTGGGGCTCATTTGACTCCTGGTACTAAGAAAACCCAACCCCCTCCACCTTCCACAGCCCTTGGGGTCAGAGCACAACACCATGCCCAGCAGGATGAGGAACGAGCACGGGTTTGGGAGGAGCAGTTTGGGGGGGTCCGTGGGGTGCTGAGCTCACCACGACCCCCGGCACATGTTCAGGGACAGGGTGGAGACCCTGGGTGCAGGAAGGGACTGCAGGGCCGTGTCATGGTGCTGGTGGGGACAGTGTCAAAGCCAAGCAGGGACACGGCCACAGGGAGTGAAGACACCAGAGGCGGGGTAAGACAGGGAATGCTTTTTATTCAGACCCACAGGAGAGGACGGGTGAGTCCGTCACAGACTTTTCCATTGAAGCACAGACCATTGACAGGACAGACCGCGGCGCACACACTGCTACAGACCCCGCGGGGTCTTCAACTAGTTTATGTTCCCTGTTCCAGCAGCACCCTCGTGAGCTTAGTACTCCTCCCCTTCCTCCTCTCCCTCCCCTTCCACAGAATCCACCCCCACCTCCTCGTAATCCTTCTCCAGGGCAGCCATATCCTCACGGGCCTCCGAGAACTCCCCCTCCTCCATGCCCTCCCCCACGTACCAGTGCACGAACGCCCGCTTGGCGTACATCAGGTCAAACTTGTGGTCCAGGCGGGCCCAGGCCTCGGCGATGGCCGTGGTGTTGCTCAGCATGCACACGGCGCGCTGCACCTTGGCCAGGTCGCCCCCGGGCACCACCGTGGGCGGCTGGTAGTTGATGCCCACCTTGAAACCAGTAGGGCACCAGTCCACAAACTGGATGGTGCGCTTGGTCTTGATGGTGGCGATGGCGGCGTTGACGTCCTTGGGCACCACGTCCCCGCGGTACAGCAGGCAGCACGCCATGTACTTGCCGTGCCGGGGGTCGCACTTCACCATCTGGTTGGCCGGCTCGAAGCAGGCGTTGGTGATCTCGGCCACCGAGAGCTGCTCGTGATAAGCCTTCTCAGCGGAGATGACCGGGGCGTAGGTGGCCAGCGGGAAGTGGATGCGGGGGTAGGGCACCAGGTTGGTCTGGAACTCCGTCAGGTCGACGTTCAGGGCTCCATCGAAGCGCAGCGAGGCCGTGATGGACGACACGATCTGGCCTATCAACCTGTTGAGGTTGGTGTAGGTGGGGCGCTCGATGTCCAGGTTGCGGCGGCAGATGTCGTAGATGGCCTCGTTGTCCACCATGAAGGCGCAGTCGGAGTGCTCCAGGGTGGTGTGGGTGGTGAGGATGGAGTTGTAGGGCTCCACCACAGCCGTGGACACCTGCGGGGCCGGGTAGATGGAGAACTCCAGCTTGGACTTCTTGCCGTAGTCGACAGAGAGCCGCTCCATCAGCAGGGAGGTGAAGCCAGAGCCGGTGCCACCGCCAAAGCTGTGGAACACCAGGAAGCCCTGCAGCCCTGTGCACTGGTCAGCCTGCAGGGAGAGACAAGGTGGGGAGGCATGTTTACTCCAGGCAGCAGAAGTTACTCCTTCCTCATCATGGCCTCACAAGGACATTTGGGGGCTTTCCAGCAGCAGAGGCAGAGTCAGCAGGATGGGAGACAGGCTGGCACAGACTCCATCTGTTACCCACTGACTCATGGTGAATCACCCAGGGAAGCCACTTGGCCTCTGGGGTGAGACAGTGGCCAGGGGCATCTTGAAGCGCACAATTGCCACCGGCTCAGCGGCAGAGCGGGGACAAGTTTGACCGCCAGGGACTGTCACAGCCACATGACGCTGGGAGGGACCGGCTCAGGGCTGCCCAGTCCCCAGTGCACGCAGCTGGACTCGGCCACGTCAGGAGCCAAGTGGGAACAAAGAGGGAATTGCCGAGCTCAGCACCGGCGGCGCCCGGGGGCTGCGGCGCTGTGGAGCGGCTCCAGCTCCAGCTGCGTCGCGTCCCCGCTGCCGGCCAATGGCAGGCACTGCACAACAGGATTAACATTAATTAATAAATTAAATCTAAGCCCAACCCAGCGAGTCTGGAGGGGAGAGCCAGACAGAATGGAAGCTTTGTCCTCGCTCGCCACCTGCATCCCCCCCCCACTCCCCCGTGCCCCTACCAGCTTGCGGATGCGGTCAAGGACCAGGTCGATGATCTCCTTCCCGATGGTGTAGTGCCCGCGGGCGTAGTTGTTGGCCGCATCCTCCTTGCCCGTGATCAGCTGCTCGGGGTGGAAGAGCTGCCGGTACGTCCCGGTGCGCACCTCGTCTGCGGGGACAGCCCCGGGCCCCGTTAGCACCCACCCGGGCCCCGTGAGCACCCACCCGGTGCCCCGTTAGCACCCACCCGGTGCCCCGTTAGCACCCACCCGGGCCCCCCGTTAGCACCCACCCGGGCCCCCGTTAGCACCCACCCACCCCGCCCCCCGCGAGCTCACCGATCACCGTGGGCTCCAGGTCCACGAACACGGCCCGGGGCACGTGCTTGCCGGCGCCCGTCTCGCTGAAGAAGGTGTTGAAGGAGTCGTCCCCCCCGCCGATGGTCTTGTCGCTGGGCATCTGCCCGTCGGGCTGGATGCCGTGCTCCAGGCAGTACAGCTCCCAGCAGGCATTGCCGATCTGCACGCCCGCTTGGCCCACGTGGATGGAGATGCACTCGCGCTGCGGGGGCACACGGCACCGGCTCACCCCCTTGCTCCCCTCCCTGTCCCACCCCAGCACCCAACCCAGCTGGGAAGGGCCCCTCCCCGAAGCTGGATGGGCTCAGATCCTGCCCGGATACACCCATTGTTCTGGAGGTGGGCCCAGTGCGGGGAGGGGGTCCCATCCTGTCATGTCCCCTTCACCCTGGCACGCTCAGCACTTGGGGCTCATCCTGCCCTGAGCGACCGGGGCTGTGCCCACAGCGAGCCCGCGGTTCCCATCCTGCCCTGGTGAGACCCCGCAAAGCCCCAGCGTGGCTCAGCACCGCGGACGACCCCTGCCCGCCCGAGTCTCAGTCGAAGCACGGCCACGCCCTGTGCGGAATGGGGTGCTCAGCACTGGGGGTCCCATTTCCACTCTGCCCGGGGACATTTTAATCGTTAAACCGGGGCCACGCCCAGCGCGGGCTGAGGGCTCAGCACCAGGGCGGGTGGGGGGAAGAGAGAGAGGGGATCTGTCTTGTCCGATTTAACGGGAGCCACACCCAGGGATGGACGGCGGCTCGGTACCGTAAATTGGGGTGCCCGATCCTGCCCCTTTCATCCGGTGCCACGCCCAGTACGGGCTGAGCACCGGGGACCCATCCTGCCCGGTTTAATGTCTGGTTCAGGCTCGGGGTTCGGTCCCGGCGAGCCGTCCTGTCGGGTTTAACCACAGCCACGCCCGACAGGAGCTCAGTACTGCGTTTCGGGCTCCCATCCTGCCCCGTTTAACGGGAGCCACGCCCGGTGCAGGCTCGGGGCTCGGTCCCGGGGGTCCCATCTTGCCCGGTTTAATTGGAACCACGCCCGGTGCGGTACCGTGGATCAGCGCCAGGGATCCATCCTGCCCGGTTTAACGGGAGCCACGCCCTATGGAAGCTCAGTGCCGAGTCCCGGGGGGTCTCATCCTGCCCGGTTTAACGGGAGCCACACCCTATGGAAGCTCAGTGCCGAGTCCCGGGGGGTCTCATCCTGCCCGGTTTAACGGGAGCCACGCCCTATGGAAGCTCAGTGCCGAGTCCCGGGGGTCTCATCCTGCCCGGTTTAACGGGAGCCACGCCCTATGGAAGCTCAGTGCCGAGTCCCGGGGGTCTCATCCTGCCCGGTTTAACGGGAGCCACGCCCTATGGAAGCTCAGTGCTAAGTCCTGGGGGTCTCATCCTGCCCGGTTTAACGGGAGCCACGCCCGCTGCCAGCTCGGGGGCGGCAGAAAGACCCTTCCAGGCCCATTTAACCGGAGATACACTCGGGGCTGGGTCCCAAGCGACGCATTTTACTCGGTGTAACGGGAGCCACGCCCGGTGCGGGAGGAGTCCCGGCGCCCATGGCTCATCCCGGGAGGAGGGGAAGACAAACCCTTGGGAATGGAGATCAGGGGGGTTGGGGACCACAGACAACGGCGAGACGGGGATGAGGGGATGAAAACCGAAGACCACGACGGGAGGGTGGGGATTAGGACCGGGGGAAAAACCACGACCCCGGGGCTAGAAGGGATAGGGCCGGCGGGAATGGGGGACAAGGGGACCAAGGGAATAAGGATCGTGGGAATAGGGAGAAAGGAGGTCCCGACTCCCCCGCACCCCCCTCACCATGGCGGCGGTCGGTCCGGGGCGGTCTCACAGCCCGACGCTGAGGCGGTCGATGTAAGAGGCGCGGCGGAGCGCCGGGCTCGGTGCGAGGCTTTATAGCGGCGGCGGGGCGGGGCGGGCGGCGGGGCCGGGGGGGCGGCGGGGCCGGCGGCGGCGGCGGCGATTGGTGGCCCGGGATGAGGTAATGCCCCCCCGCAGCCGCAGACAAAGGCCGGGCGGTGCGGGACGGGGACGGGGGGGGGGCCCGGGGGCTGCGGCGGCCACGGCCCGGCCCCGCCGCTGGCTCCCGCCCGCCGCCGGAGGGGCCCCGGCTGTGTCCTTGGCACCGTCCCTGCCACGCCCCGGTCCCCCGGTCTTGGCTGAGCTAGCGGTCACCATCCTCCACGGTCCCCATCCTCCCCCCACGGTCCCCATCCTCCCCCCCACGGTCCCCTTCCCCCAAGTCCCGCCGTTCTTCCCGATCCCGTTCTCCCACTGCCCCCACCTTGGTCCCGGGGCTCCCGTTCCACGGGGTAGGACCACGCCCTGGTCCCCATCCCCCGGTGATGCAGCCCTCCCCCTCGTCTGGCCACTGCCCGAGCTGCCGGTTATCCTCGGGCACAGCCTGGTCCCTGTCCCCAGCCATCCCGGGGCTTGTCACACTCTGGTCTCCATTCCCAGCCAGCCACGCCCTGGTCCCCATCCTCAGGGACGCTGTCCTCACCCCCTGGCCAAGGCCCTGTCCCCGTCTCCAGGGACACTGTCGCCATCCCTGGCCGTGCCACAGTGCCCTGGTTCTCAGCCACGTCCCTGCCGTGGCCCTGTGCCTGTCCCGGCCCTTTCCCTGCCGTGCCCAGCCCTTCCAGTGCCTCTTTGTCTGCTCGGGCAGCGGGAACCGGCGCTGCGGGGCCCAGGCGCGGGGACAAAGAGTCATCATCCCCCCGGGCAGCTGAGGACGAGCAGGGCCGGGGGGTGAGGGACAGCGGGTGGACACAGGGGACAAAAGCCGCCCCCCCCCCCAAAGGCAGTTTTGGGCTGGGGGTTTCGGACCGAGCAGCAGCTGCTGTGCGGCAGCTGGTGGGTGGGACACAGCTGGGACGCTGGGACACGCGTCCCCTGGCCACCCCTCCATCTGCCACAGCCCCCGCAGCCCGAGCCACCAGCCCCCCCAGCCCTTGGGATTCCCACTCCTGGGTGGGGAGGTTCCCCCCCTCCTGTTTGTTCTTGCAAAGCCCACGGGCTTTTGGGGGTTGGGCTCCCCATGCCAGAAGGTGCTGAGGGGCTCAGACCCTGAAGAGGAGTGACCCCACCCCACATGCATGGCCCCAGCTGCTGCAGGTGAGACTGCCAGGACATCCCCCCACTGAGAAATCTATTTTTTTTTTTCCTCGTGGTGTTTCCCACATTATGCAGATTTCTGGGCAGATCCAAGGTTTCCGTGTCCCTGCTGCCAAACCCATGTCCTCAACCACTCTCCCCATGTCCCTGCTGCCAGTCCTGTGTCCCCACTGCCAGCCCCAGGCTCCTGCTGCTGCCCTGTTTTTGGGGTGCTGCTGGGGCTGCGGGGCTGCAGACAAAGAGGGAATGGGATTTGGGCATCGCCCACCAGAACAAAGAACCGGGTGGCCCCCTGGCTTTGCTAAGTAGAGAAAAACCAGATTTGTCTCCCACCAGGCTGGTGCCCACGGCAAATGGGTGTTTTGGGGCACCCTGACCCCAAAGCAGCTCAGCCCCCAGCCCTGACCTCGCTGTAGGTCCATCCCTGCACGGGAAATGCCTCCTGCCTTTGTCCCCTTACACTCCCAAGTGTGGAACCTGTCAGGGAGTGGGAAGGGTTCTCAGGGTGTCCCCATTGTGTCCCCAAGGCCTGGGGGTTTTGGGGTGCTCTCAGCAGCCCCCTGACTGCGGGGTTCACTCTCCAGGCTGAGGAAGGTCCACACCCATCCTACTGCCCTGAGCTGTGGGCGGGAGGTGCCTCACTGGCCGGGGGGTGGCTCAGCCCCGGTGGGTGATGTGGGGGTGCAGGGTGAGGGGCTCTGGGTGCTGCAGCCCCACTGGTGCCCCCCAGCCCCCTCCCAGCTCCTTGGCTATGGACGGCCACACGTCCTGCACCGACTGCTGCCAGGCAACTGGTGGGGTTGCTAGGAGACCGGTTGCTAGGAGATGGGCTGGGACCCCCCCCCCCTCACATCCCCCTTCCCCAACATCCATCCTGGGGCCTGGTGTGCGGGGTGGGGCAGGGGCGGGGGCAGAGCAGGCCGGGTTCCCACCACTGCCTGGCCTTATTGTCACGGTGGGTGCACCATCCCCGGGACCCCCACTGCCCCACCCCACTCGGCTGTGGGTGAGGCACCATCCTTGGGACCCCCAGGGCCTGACCCTGAGGGTGGGGGGCACTGATCACTGGGGGTTACAAAGCCCCCCCCAGTTCCCACCCTACTGCACCCTGCCGTGGAGGTCACCAGCCCTCCTGTGGCTCCCCCCCCCAAATTCGCAGCCCTGGTGTTTACCCGGTGCAGGGGGGGGGGGTCTGGCACAGCTCCCACCCTCCCCACCTCCCGCACTTCCCATTCGCCTGTGCTCTGTTGACTGTTGGTAGCAACGCGGTGGCTCCTGGTGACGGTCGCTGTCCTCCCCCAGCCGTGTCCACCCCCTCCCTGGTGCCACCGGGTGGGACAAACCCTGGAGCCCCCCGGGGTCCCCACAGAGTCACCGTGGCTGCCCCCAGCCGGGCTGGGCGGCTCGGGGGGGCTCCCGGAGCTGGCATCTCACCCTGCGTGGGCTCATTTCCCGGCTGCCGGGCTCCTCCTGGCCGCGGATTCCCAACCTCCCCCACAGTCCGGGCCCTTCCTGGGCACCCCAAATCGGTGACCTCGAACCCGACGACCGGGACACGCCGCCCCTTAGGGATGGAGGGGTCTCAACCCCACCAGGGGCTGTCGTGGCTCGGGGCTGACATCCCAGACAGAGGCTGCTGCTATTTTTAGCTTGGTTTTTTTTTTTCTTTTTTTTTTTTCCCCGCAGAACCCGGCTCTGTCTGTCTGTCTGTCCATCCGCTGCCACCATCGATGTGACAGATTCATTCAGACGGAGAGACAGGGCAGCTCGGGGACGGGGGGGGCCGCTCCTCTCCAGGGTGGAGGGGTCCCGCCACCCCTCGGCTGGCCCGGGGTGGCACTGAGGGGCTGGACCCACCGAGGGGTGGCACCCACCCCTGCCCGCGCCCCCTCCCCACCCGGAGGGCAGAGAGAAACCCGCTGGGAGCCCAGGTGCTGGGTGACCGCATTCCCTGCGGGAGGAAGCAGGGAGGTGTCACCGGTGTTCCCGCAGCCTGGGGGTCCCGATGCCCCTTCCCGACCCCTCCCGGCTCTGCGGGAGCCACAACAAAAGGGAGATTCTGCCCCGGGAGGGGGGGGTGGGGGGCACTGCGGTGGGCAGGGGGAGCGAGGGAAGGCTCGGGGTGGGGGGGGCAGCCGCGGTGTGCGGGGGGCTGCGGGCGCGCTGCCCGTGGGGAGGGGGCTGCGGCACCGCCTGCGTGTGCGGGGCGGTTCCGCAATGCGGCAAAGCCGGGAATAAAGGAGCGGGGCGGCGGAGGGGTGGGGGTGAGGTGGGAGAGACCCTGCTGTCGGAGGGGTCCGCCCTCGGTCCGGCCCCCCTAAAGCATCCCCTGACCCCCAGCGGGGCACCGGAACCGGCGTGGTGGGGGTCTCGGAGGGCTCCGGTGCTACCGGGGGCTCAGGGACTGTGCGTTGCTGGGACAACGGCCACCCCGGCCCCGGTGGGCGTGTGCCAGCACCGAGAACGTGCCCGAAGAACGGGGAGACACCGGAGCGCTCAGGGAGGGGAGGGACACTGAGGTGACCAAGGTGTGAGGGGACACGGAGCGCCCAGGAAGTGGGGAGGACATCGAGGTACCCAGGGAGGGGAGGCACGCTGAGGTGCCCAGGGTGTGAGGGGACACCCTGTGGTGCCTGGGGAGTGTGGGGTCTGTAATTCTGTCTCGGGGCCCACCCCCGACGTCCCCATCCTGTCCCAAATCCCTCTCTGGTCTTTGGAACGCGACTCCTATCATCTCCAAACCGACCCAGAGCGGGGAAGGCGGGGTGGGACACGGCCCTGCGCCCCGAGGGTGGGCGTGGGATGCTCCCGCGGCCCCGTCCGTCCTGCCCCACAGGAACTGCCCCGCGTGGGTTCCCCCGGGGAGCTGCCCCGGGGCTGGCAGGGAACAGGGCGGCGGCGGGCACAGGAGCCGGCGCGACGGGAGCCCGCGGGGCTTCCCACGGGAACGGGGCCGGGATGGGGAGGGGGCGCGGAGAAGGATTACCGGATCCCCGAGGCCTCCAGCCCAGGCGGGGCCGGGGCGCTCCCTGGGCAGATGCAGCACCTGAGGCTGCGGCCGGGGGCTTCAGGGACCCATCCTGCCACCGACTGAGCCCCCCGCCCCAATACCGCAAAGCCCCTCTCCTCTAAAGCCTCCCGTAAAGCCCCCTCACCCCGATGTTCCCCCGGCCCCGCTGCCCCTAATGCCTTCCGACCCTTCTGACCCCCCCCAATCGCCTCCTCTGGCGAGCCCCCCCAACCCTCGGGACCCCCAACCCTCCGCCCCTCTGTCCCCGCCTCTGGCCACGCCCACTACCACAAGCCCCGCCCCTTCCCCGCCCTCTCCCGGCTTCCCGCCCACCGCATTCCGCTCCGCTGACGTCACCGCCCACCAACCCCCTCCGACTTTCGAACCGGCCAATCAGAATCGAGGCGGGGCGGGGAGGGCGTGTCCGAAGCGCTGCGTGGCCCGGAGGGGCGGGGCAAAGCCCTACCGGCCCCTCCCCTTTCCCCGCCCCCCGTCCCCGCCCCCCCGGGTATATCTCGGGGGGGCCCGACGGGGCGACCCCCGCCTCCCTCCTCGACGGCTCCGTAACGGTTCGGGCAGCGAGCGGCCATGGTGAGGGCAGGGGGCGTGGCGGGTTCGTGGCGTGGGACCCCCACCCTGGGAGTGCGGGACCCCCAGAGCAGCGTGGGGGGGCTGAGATGCGGGTCCCCCCGAATGTCCCCAGCAGCACGTGGGGCTGTGATTTGGAGGGGGTGGGAGCTCCTCGCGTGTTCGGGACGCCCCGTGGGGTTGCCGAGTGCTTGCTGGTCCCGGGACGGACCTGAGAGTGGGGGCGCGTGTGTCCCCCCGGTACCGGGGATTTCCCCAGCCGGGGGTCGCTGCCCGAAGTGCTTCCACCCTCGGGCAGTGCTGATCCCCCCCCCCGGGCTCCCTGCAAACGCGTGGGGACACGCCGCGTGGTGCTGCGTGGGCTCCCACGGAGGAACTCAGCACGTCCCCACATCACCCCTCGGGAGAGGAACCGGCCGCGAGGGGGTTTGGGGGCACCCCCCGTGCCACCCTCTGGCCGGGACACGCGTGGGAGTGGGAGGATGGAGGGTGGGAAGCAGATCCCTGGCACAACCGGGAGCGGCTGCCGTGAGGAAAGTCCTCCGGGTCGGCGGAGTTTGCTCCTGTCCCGGGTGGAGCTGGCCACGCGGGGTTAAGGGAGCGGGCCAGCCCGGGGTTGTGCAAGAGGAGAGTGGCTCCACATTCCGTGAGCTCCAAGGCTGCCCTCCAAGCGCGGAGCCGGCTGGGGAAGGGGCTGAGGTGTCCCCCTCGCTGTGCGACCCGCGGACTGGGAATGGCGGGGACCGGGAATAACCCTGGGGAACACCAGTTCTCGGCTCACGGGAGGTGGTGGTGGCAGGAATGGCACCGAGCGCTGCAGGTCCCCACCTCCCTGGGGGGCCAGGAGGGGACACCCAGAGCTGAGCACCTGCTGTGTCCCCCCCCCGTAGGGCCTGGCCCCGAACGCGGGGGTCCCTCCAGACCTCCCTCCTCAGCTCCTGGGTGTCTCCAGCTGGAGTTTGGGATGAAGCTGGGTCAGCCCTAAGCGAGTGAAGGCACAACCGGGGTTTTGGGGGAGCCGAGCTTGTGCCCACCGCGTTATCCCTCAATAGGGAGGGTCTCACGTCCCGATGAGGATGGGCACGATGGGACCCCCAGAGCTGAGCACTCCCTGCGATGGGTCTGGACAGGATCTGAGCCCATCCAGCCCCGGGGAGGGGCCCTTCCCAGCTCGGAGGAGGCAGGGAGGGGAGCAAGGGGGTGAGCCGGTGCCGTGTGCCCCCGCAGCGCGAGTGCATCTCCATCCACGTGGGCCAAGCGGGCGTGCAGATCGGCAATGCCTGCTGGGAGCTGTACTGCCTGGAGCACGGCATCCAGCCCGACGGGCAGATGCCCAGCGACAAGACCATCGGCGGGGGGGACGACTCCTTCAACACCTTCTTCAGCGAGACGGGCGCCGGCAAGCACGTGCCCCGGGCCGTGTTCGTGGACCTGGAGCCCACGGTGATCGGTGAGCTCGCGGCGGGCGGGGCGGGACGGGCGCCGGGTGGGTGCTCATGGGGCCCGGGTGGGTGCTAACGGGGCACCGGGTGGGTGCTAACGGGGAGCCGGGTGGGTGCTAACGGGGCCGGGGTGGGTGCTAACGGGGGCACCGGGTGGGTGCTAACGGGGCACCGGGTGGGTGCTAACGGGGCCCGGGTGGGTGCTAACGGGGCCCGGGGCTGTCCCCACAGACGAGGTGCGCACCGGGACGTACCGGCAGCTCTTCCACCCCGAGCAGCTGATCACGGGCAAGGAGGATGCGGCCAACAACTACGCCCGCGGGCACTACACCATCGGGAAGGAGATCATCGACCTGGTCCTTGACCGCATCCGCAAGCTGGTGAGTGTCCTGTGGGGTCTCAGGGGGTGGGTGCGTCCCTGCGGGGGATGTGGGGGACAAAGGGAAGCTCTGGGTGTCTCTGGGCAGGTCCTTCTCGGCTCATCAGCGCTTTGAGGCAGAGGGTGGGACTGTCCCTATCCTAGCACGGTGCTAAGCCTTGCCAAGGGGAGGAGGGTGGGAAGCCCCATGGCCAGGGTAGGGGGGTAGGACAGATGGTTTGGGTGCTGGTGCAGCACTGGTTCGACTGGTGGGGCTGCCCAAGCTCTTTGAACCTCTGGTTCCCACGGTGGGGCTGGCGCCGGGGTGGCCGGACCTGCTGCGCCACCGGCTCTGCTCAGGGAGCTCCTGGCACTTCAAAGGCTGAGCTGGCTGCCCATGGGCTCTTTGTGGGATAAGATCCTGCTGCACCCTCTTGGCAAGAAGAGTAGGGGGGTGAAGCCGTGGTTGACTTATTCCAGAGCCTGCTGGGGTGTCTCCCAAGAGCTGGGGTATCCACCATGAGTCAGTGTCCAACATGTAAGGTCAGGGGCCCCACCATGGTGATTCCTGCTGTGGTGCTGGAAGGCCCCAATGTCCTCATGTGACCACAGAGAGGTGCAACTTCTGCTGCCTGGAATAAACCATGCACCTTCTTGTCTCTGCGGACCGTCCCCAAATCCCTGCAGGAAGGGAATCCCTTGGACCTGGTCATACCAGGGCCTGAGATCCTGGGGCAGATATTTGCCATTTTGTGAGGAATATTTGCCTTCCTGGGCAAGTCAGTAGCAGCTGAAGTTCGGGATTACTGACAGCATGGTCTTGTTTTCCTCTTCCCACCTTGCAGGCTGACCAGTGCACAGGGCTGCAGGGCTTCCTGGTGTTCCACAGCTTTGGTGGTGGCACCGGCTCTGGCTTCACCTCCCTGCTGATGGAGCGGCTCTCTGTCGACTACGGCAAGAAGTCCAAGCTGGAGTTCTCCATCTACCCGGCCCCGCAGGTGTCCACGGCCGTGGTGGAGCCCTACAACTCCATCCTCACCACCCACACCACCCTGGAGCACTCCGACTGCGCCTTCATGGTGGACAACGAGGCCATCTACGACATCTGCCGCCGCAACCTGGACATCGAGCGCCCCACCTACACCAACCTCAACCGCCTCATCAGCCAGATCGTGTCGTCCATCACGGCCTCGCTGCGCTTCGACGGAGCCCTGAACGTCGACCTGACGGAGTTCCAGACCAACCTGGTGCCCTACCCCCGCATCCACTTCCCGCTGGCCACCTACGCCCCGGTCATCTCCGCTGAGAAGGCTTATCACGAGCAGCTGACGGTGGCCGAGATCACCAACGCCTGCTTCGAGCCGGCCAACCAGATGGTGAAGTGCGACCCCCGGCACGGCAAGTACATGGCGTGCTGCCTGCTGTACCGCGGGGACGTGGTGCCCAAGGACGTCAACGCCGCCATCGCCACCATCAAGACCAAGCGCACCATCCAGTTTGTGGACTGGTGCCCCACTGGTTTCAAGGTGGGCATCAACTACCAGCCGCCCACGGTGGTGCCCGGGGGCGACCTGGCCAAGGTGCAGCGCGCCGTGTGCATGCTGAGCAACACCACGGCCATCGCCGAGGCCTGGGCCCGCCTGGACCACAAGTTTGACCTGATGTACGCCAAGCGGGCGTTCGTGCACTGGTACGTGGGGGAGGGCATGGAGGAGGGGGAGTTCTCGGAGGCCCGTGAGGATATGGCTGCCCTGGAGAAGGATTACGAGGAGGTGGGGGCTGACAGCTTGGAGGGTGATGAGGAGGGGGAGGAATACTAGTGCCTTGTCTCTGTGGTGCTACGCTGCGGTGCTGCTCATTAAAATGGTTCTTTCCAATGTCGCCTGGCTCATTGTGCTGGGACAATCCGCCTTGTGGTGACCTGGGGGGGATGTCCCAGGGGAGGAAGGGGGGCCTCAGCTGGGCTGGCTGCCCGGCCCTGCTGCCAGCTGGCACTGGGGCTGTGCCGGGAGAGGCTGGGGGGTTGTGTGGGGTCGGGGTCCCTGGCTGGCTCCTGTGCTATGAGCCCTGCTGGGCTGCCTGCAATGGTGGGGGGCTCCTCTCCTCCTCACCATTCTGCTGGCCCTGGGGGTCACCAGGTGAAGGGGAGACCCCTGAGAGCCCCCCAGTGTCCTGCCCAGTGCCTGTGCAGACTGGCTGGACGTGGTGTCATGCTGCTGCTGGCACGGAGCCACTCTCGGTGCGGTTCTCTGCAGAGCTGGGAGGGGGGTCCTGGGCTGGGGGGTGGGACCCTCCCCACAGCCTCTGGGCAGGGCACCGAGTCCTTCCCGTCAGTGCCGCCCTGGCTGCCCGGAAAGGGGGGGCTCAGGGGGGGTTGCAGAGCCCGCTGTCCAGCGCTGCCCCGCGCATGGCAGCTCCCGCAGAGCCGAGTCACGGCGGCCCGGGCAAAAAGGGAGGGGGGTGGATGAGAGGGGCTCCCCCTCGCTGGATGCTGAGCACCCCGGGCAGAACGGGCCCCAGCTCAGATGGGTGCTGTGCCCGAGCCCTGCAGCCCCCCAGTCCTTCTCTGCAGCCCAGCTGGGGGGGTCTGTACCCCACTGCTACCTGCGGGGGGGAATCCATAAGGGTCCCTGTCACCCGGGGGGAGGGGGGTGTTGTGTCTCACGGACACCCTCGGCCCCTCTCCCTCTTGCCCCTGGTGCTGCTGGGTTCCTCTGCCTGCACCGCCGAGGGGGAACCCACCAGCCCCCCGCCTTGCATCCCGCGGGGGTCTCCGAGCCCCCCGAAGGTGAATGCCTGCAGCCCTACGTGCTGCAGACCCTGCCCCTCACCCCGAGGGGTGTCCCCGACCACTTCCAGCCTCTTTCCCCGCCCCCCTCCAGGGGAGACATCCGCAACCCCTGATCCTCCCTCCGGCCGGGAGACCCCTCCCCTCTCTCTGTCCCGTACCCCCGGGTCCCCCCGGCGGGGCGGAGCCGCTGTCCGCTATAAACAGCCCACACCGGCAGCCACCGCCTTCCCGGTAACCACCATGAGCCGCCGTGACCGCGACCCCGGGGTGCCGCCGCCCCTCACCGCGACCCCAGGGCGGCTGGCGGCGGCGGCGGCGGCTCGGGGCGCGGAGCGGGAGGAACTGGCGGCACTGAACGATCGTTTCGCCGCTTTCCTGGAACGGGTGCGGGCGCTGGAACGGCAGAACGGGACCCTCCGCGCCGCCCTGGGCCGCGCCACCGCCGCCACCGGGCCCCGCACCGGGCTGGTGCAGGGGGAGCTGCGGGGGCTGCGGGAGCGGCTGCAGCGCCTCGGCCGCGACCGGGACCGGCTCCAGGCGGAGCGGGACGGGCTCGCCACCGATCTGGCGGCTCTACGGCAGAGGTGGACCGGCGGTGGGGCCGTGGGAGGTAGCGGGATAGGGAGCAAGGATGAGTCGGGATGAGGGATGCGCCGGGGCGGGGACTGGAGGATGTGACGGGGAGCAGAGAAGGCACCGGGCTGAGCGATGAGCTGGGCTGAGGGATGTGCTGCGATGGGAATCGGGGACGTGTCGGGGTGAGTTATGCATGGGATGGGGAAGGTGCTAGAGAGGGACTGGGAGGTCCGCTGGCGTGAGGAATGTGATGGGATGAGACTTGCAGCAGGATGGGGACCGGTGGATGCAGCGGGAATGGGGGAACCCCGGGCAAGCCGGGGTCAGGAGTGGTGAATATCCGGGGAAGAGGAGCCCTGGGAAGGAATACGCTCAGCAGACTGGGAAAGGCACCGGGGATGCACGGAGGGCACTGGGAGGCACTGGGAGGTGTGGGCTCTGCGGAAAGGCGGGGCACTGGGAGGGGCAGGGCAAGGGTGGGCGCACTGGGAGGGGATCGCTGCGAGCTCCATCCCCGTTGTGTGGAGGGGGCTGCAACAGGAGGCAGGAGGAGGGGGGGGTCTGCACCCCCGCCCCCACCTCCCTCTCATCCTTTGCTGTCCCCAGGCTGGAGGACGAGACGCAGAAGCGTGAGGATGCCGAGAAGAGTCTGGTGCTGTTCCGCAAGGTGAGGGGGGCCTGGCGGGCTAAACCCCACCAACCCGGGCGGGCTCCGGGGTCTTCCCACCCCCTCCACGCTGCCCTGCAGCTCATCCCGGCCTCTCCCGCAGGACGTGGACCACGCCACGCTGTCCCGCCTGGAGCTGGAGCGCAAGGTCGAGCTGCTGATGGATGAGATCGGCTTCCTCAAGAAGCTGCACGAGGAGGTGGGGGCGCCGGGCTGGGACGGGGTGAGGGGGGAACGGGTCAGGTCCTTTGTGCCGTGATGCCCACGCGTCCACGCAGGAGCTGCGGGACCTGGAGGTGAGCGCCCCGAGCCCGGCGGGGCTGGCCGAGGCCGAGGTCTGTAAGCCGGAGCTGACGGCGGCGCTGCGGGAGATCCGCACCCAGTACGAGAGCATCGCCGTCAAGAACCTGCAGGAAGCCGAGGAATGGTACAAGTCAAAGGTACCCGGGGCTGGGAGGGGTTTTTTTTGGGGGGGGGCGGCTGAGCCATCCCGGGGCCTCTGACTCGCCTGGCCCGCGCAGTTCGCCGACCTCTCGGACGCAGCAAACCGGAACCACGAGGCGCTGCGGCTGGCCAAGCAGGAGATGAACGAGTCCCGGCGGCAGATCCAGAGCCTGACCTGCGAGGTGGACGGGCTGAAGGGCGTGGTGAGAACCGGGGCGTGTTTGGAGGGGAGGGGGGGGGTGAAAGGACCAGACCCCACCCCGGCCCTTTGCAGCCGCTCCCCCTCTCCCCTGCAGAACGAGGCGCTGCAGCGGCAGATGCGGGAGATGGAGGATGAGTTCGGGGAGGAGATCGGCAACTACCAGGACGTGGTGGGGAGGCTGGAGCAGGAGATCCAGCAGATGAAGGAGGAGATGGCTCGGCACCTCCGCGAGTACCAGGACCTGCTGAACGTCAAGATGGCCCTGGACATCGAGATTGCCACGTACCGCAAGCTGCTGGAGGGCGAGGAGAGCCGGTGAGGGGAGCCCGGCACACGGCGGCGCCTCCCCTCTGCCGGCGGGGATGGTCCCTGGCGTTGAGTCACCCCGGTGTGATTGTGGGATTTCCTTGGGAGGAGGCGGCTCCGGGCCTTAATTCCCACAGGAATACAAGAGGTTCTCACGGGAGCTTCTTGCTGCTGAGATAAAGGCAAGGCCAGGGGCTGGCGGGATGGGGTGGGGGAGCTGCCTCCAGCTCCGCTCCGGGTGCCAGCCCGGCAGCCCACGGGCACAGCCCCCAGCTGAGCAGAGATGTGGGCCACGGACTCGAGGGGTGTGGAAGGGCCAGGGGTCATCAGCAGCAATGTCCAGGAGCCCCAGACCCTCCTCATCCCCCTCTCTCCCCCCTCAGGATCACCATCCCACTGCACCCCACCACCTCCTTCAGCATGAGAAGCTCAGGTGAGCCCACCCCTCACTATGTCTGGGGGGGGTCTTTCCTTGGGGGTAGAGACCCTGTGTGGGTGTGGGGTCCTGCCCAGGGTGTCTGGGTGCTGACGGTGACCCCTCTGTGCCCAGTGCCGGAGCCCCAGCCTGCGGAGAGCCCGGCACGGAGGATGGTGCTGATCAAAACCATCGAGACACGGGACGGGCAGGTGAGAACTTGGGGGTGCCCTGCCTGGGAGACCCAAACCCCACTCTGGGACCGATCCCCAAATTCTCTCCTTGTAGCAAGTGGTGACCGACCCCCAAATTCTCTCCTTGTAGCAAATGGTGACCGATCCCCAAATTCTCTCCTTGTAGCAAGTGGTGATCGATCCCCAAATTCTCTCCTTGTAGCAAGTGGTGACCGATCCCCAAATTCTGTCCTTGTAGCAAGTGGTGACCGATCCCCAAATTCTCTCCTTGTAGCAAGTGGTGACCGATCCCCAAATTCTCTCCTTGTAGCAAGTGGTGACCGAATCGCACAAGGAGCGAGCGGGGAAGTGACAGAGGAGCCGCTGCCATGGCCCCGACCCCGTGGTGGGGCTTTTGCCAAGACCCTGCCGCATCCTGGGCGGGGCGCGGAGCAGAGCAGGGGGGCTGGGAGTGCCCCCGATTCCCCTTCCTGCTGTCATCACCGCGGCTCGACGCTGCGGTTGTGTCCCTGTGCCTTCCCAATGTCGTCCCCGTGCCTTGTCTTGCCACTATTTATCGCTATTTATCGCCTGTTTATCCTCCTCCCAACCACAACCCCGGCTGGATTTATTTACCCCCACGCTGCCCTGGGGCCGAGGGGGGCTCGGCTTCCCTCCCGCCACCAGAGCTGGCACCGGGGGTTGGCGGCTCCGGTGACATCACAGCGCTGTCCCCTCCGGTGTCACCGCCCCTGGGGAGTGGGGCAGAAAGGGAAGAAGCAGCGCCCGGCTGAGGAGGGGATTTGTGTCCCCGGGCTCTCGTTCTGTCTCAGGACCCCTCTGGGGGGAGGGGGGGTCTCACCTCCCCTCCCGTCACTAGAACCGGCACCGGGGTTGGCGGCTCCGGTGCCACCCAAGCGCTGTCCCCTCCGGTGTCACGGCAGGGAGGAGCCTCAGCCCCCTGAACTCTCTGAATCCCCGGGGGTCCCGCTCCCTCCCGGGACCCCGCCACTTCCAGAGGACCCACGGGCACGCCCGCTATCGCGGAAGGCTCCGGGCCCACGGAGTCTCCGTCCCGGGTGCTCCCGGAGCATCGCAGCACCGGGGCGGGCACCTCCGGTAACGGAGAGCGCTCATTCCTCACCGGGACCGCCAGAGGGCGCCACCCGACCGCTACCGCGGGTTAATTACGGGTTAATTCCGGGTTAATTACAGCGTGACAAGGCTCTGCGTGTGCGGGGAAACACCCTGACTGCTCTACCTGCATTATTTTAAGCGGGTTTTTTTGCATGGTTAATTGCGTTTACTTCAAGCAAATTATGCAAATTTGCCTTAATGCAAAATTTGCTTATTGGTTTTGCTATTTTAAGCAAAAATTTTTTTTTGCGCTGTTTCATTATTTTCAGCATTTATCGCGCCGCTGATTGAATTCTTTTAAGCAACTTATGCACAGCTGCGTTGTTTAAATAAATCTTGCACACCTACTTGCATTATTTTAAGCAAATGTTGCATTATTGCATTTTAAGTATTTTTTTGCATCATTAATTGCCTTGTTTTAGGTACTTTTTTTTTTTTTTTTTTTTTTTTTGCATTATTGTGTTACGGCAAATTACACAAACCCGCATCATTTCATGGAATTCTGGCATCATTAATTGCGTTATTTCATGCCATTTCCACACCGTTAATCGCATCAACAAAATAATATAAAACCGCATTATTTTAAGCTTTTTTTTTTTTTTCCCCCACGATCAATCACGTTATCTTTGGTGATTTTTCGCACGAGAATCGAATTTTTTCCACCTATTTTTTTCCTAATCAACACCGCTATCATAAGCCGTTGGCATTATTTGAAGCATTAATTGCGACGTGGCTGATTCTGGGTCACGGCAACACCCCGGGGGTCCCTGATAGAGGGTGGGGAAGCTGCTGCCGGTGGAGTTTTGGGTCCTGCCCACCCCTCCCCAGGACGAGATCAAGCCGGGAGTCCCCTGGCAGGGGTGACAAACACCCGGCAGGGGTGACAAACACCCGGCAGGGGTGACAAACACACAGCCACAGTCCCCTGAGAAAGGGTTTAATGAGCGGAGGGGGTGGCGCTGGGGGACGGACGGACAGACAGACAGACAGACAGCTATGAACATTATGTACAAACACCGCCCCCGCCCCACCTCAGGGGAACCGCCCCCCTCCGAGCAGGGCTGGGGGGAGCTTGCAGTCCTGACGGACTGGGATTTGGGGCGGGGGGCGGCACTGGGAGCACTGGGAAGGGCGGGGGCTCTTTGGTTTCAGCGTTAAGGCTGCGCGGGGGCGAGCGGGACACGCTCCGAGACCCCAGGAAAAACCGGTTCCCCACGCCAGGGGTCACCTGGAGGGGTGGGGGCTGTGTCTGGGACCCCTCCTGGGGCCGTGCCCGGGATCCCTCCTGTGTCTGGGACCCCTCCTGGGGCCGTGCCCGGGACCCCTCCTGTGTCTGGGACCCCTCCTGGGGCTGTGTCTGGGACCCCTCCTGGGGCCGTGTCCGGGACCCCTCCTGGGGCTGTGTCTGGGACGCTCCTGGGGCCATGCCCGGGACCCCTCCTGGGGCTGTGTCTGGGACCCTCCTGGGGCCGTGCCCGGGACCCCTCCTGAACGAGGGTGACACTCGACTGGAAAAGGGGGGGACACTTTCCAGGGGTGTTCCCCACTTCCCCCCAGGGCACAAACCTGTTGGTGAGAAGGATTCCCACCTCTGCCCAACACTCTGGGACCCCTCACCCCACCCCTCTGGCTGCAGAGGTGCCCACCTGAGTGCAGGTACCCCCCCCCTGGTTAGGACAGGGAGTTGAGGAAGTGGCTCTCGCCTGCCAAGGTGCTCAGCATGGAGCTCATGTCCCCCACTGCCATGTTGGCACCCCCCGATGAGGGCATCAAGAGCCCCCCAGCCGGGCTGGGGGGTCCGGGCAGCGCCGTGGGGGTCTCCACGTCCTCCACGATGGCAGCGAAGTCAAGGTGCGTGTTCTCCAGGTCCAGCGAGTCCAGGCTGTTGGCCACCTGCTCCCCCGAGTCCAGGTAGTAACAGGAGGTGCCCTTGAGTCCCTCGGGGCCGTAGTGCCCGCTGCCCCCGCAGCTCGCTGCCCCCTGGCCCAGCAGCTTGTGCCCACTTTTGCCCGCCTGCCCTTGGCCTGGGTAGTACAGGGGGAGGTTCCCGGGCCCCTCAGGCACGAGGCGGGCGGGGGGCAAGCGCGGCAGGCGCCGGGCACCGCTGTCCAGCCCCTCGTAGCCGTGCCCTGGCTGTGCCAGGCTGCCCGGGTAGCTCAGGCTGCCTTGGTGACCCGGCGGTTTGGGGCCCTCGGGAGGGTGTGGGATCATCTCGGGGTTGAAGCAAGGGGGGCTCAGGAGGTGCTGGGGCTCGGCCAGGCTCTGCCCCAGGTGATCCGCTTTGTTGGTTTGGTAACCGCAGTACCTGGGGCTGAGGTAGGGCGGGGCGGGCACGGCCTGGCACTGCCCGGGCTCGCCGCCCAGCCCCACGCCGGCCTTGGGAGGGGGCTGCTCCCCCCACATCAGCGCCTGCTGCGCCTCCACGTAGTTCCGGACCATCACCTCTTTGGTCTGCAGGGTGGGGGTCTGGGCTCTGCGGGCCATGTACCCGCTCGGTGCCGGTCCGGCGGGGGGGAACCCACCCGGTCCCACCTCCACGGCGTGGCCAAAGGCAGCGGGGGACGCTGCGGGCGGCCCGGCCAGTTTGGCGCTGGGGCAGGGAGCAAGTGCTGGGCTGGGCGCTGGGTATCGCTGCTCGGATTTGATCTGGAGTCCGTTAAACCGGTGGTGCCCCCCGGGAAATTCGCCGTCCTGGCACGAACCCAGCGGTTTGGGATGCTGCCCGCAGGCGCTGGGATGGGGGTACTCGACGCTTTGGTGGGGACAGTGCGGCCCGGACATGGCGGGAGCAGCTCCGCCGTGCCTGGAGCTCATCTCCAGCGTGCCCTGGGGGGGTCCATCCCAGGGCTCCGGCACGGCCCCGTTGCCAGCAGGGAAGCGCTGGTTCATCTGACACTGCGGGAGGGAGAATTCGGCCTGCAGCAACCCCTCCTCCACCTCCCCGTGCGTCCCCACCATGGTCCGGTGAGCACCGTAGACGCCGCCCTGAAGCTCCACACCGGTGCCCTGGCAAGGGAAGCTTTCCTCGGGATAGCTCAGGTACTGATCCATCTCCAGCAGGCCGGACTCGGGGCCAGGACCCCCCATGCTCTCCAGGAAGACGTTCTCGCTGATGCTGGGGGGTCGCGGGGAGAAGCCGTGGCGCTGCAGGTTGGCCTCGGAGCCGCCCAGGGGCTGCAGCAGCGCCGTCCTGCTGACGTTCCCCACGCTCTTAAACCGCTGCACCCTGGGCACTGCCGGAGGCTTGGCCACCGTCCGGGCAGGGTCACTCGCCCGTCGCACACCGTGACGGGGCACCAGGTGAGCGGGGACTCCTCCTGGGTAACCGGGCTGCTCGTTGGAGCTGTGCCTTCTCAACAAACCGTTGGCCACGCAGCGAGGTCCAGCGGGCGAGGAGAAACCCCCGGGCGCTCCAACGTGGCCACCCACGGCCACCTGCTCCAGGCCGGGCAGCGGGGTGGGCGGGGGTCCGCCCGTGGCCGCGGCGTATTTGGCCTTGAGGCGGTAACGCTGCGCCGGGGTCAGGTTGCCCACCCCCGGTAGCCCCCCGCAGTCACCGGAGCGCCGCGGTTCCTCCGGAGAGGAGACGACGGGATCGTAGCCGTCCGCCGGGCACGGCATCGCTCCGGCCTCGCCGCCCGGGCACGGCCCGCCCAGGTACGGGGACACCAGGGACGAGCGGCGGCTGACGGTGTAGGCGGAGCTGACGGTGCTGGTGCCGCTGCTGCGGCGCTCGCCCAGGGCTGCCAAGCCCAGCTCCGCTGCCGACAGCTCGGCGATGCGCCGGTGTGAGGCTGGGGGCGGCACCGGGAGACCGGGCACCTCCCTGGGCAGGCCTGAGAGAGACAAGGAGGAGTTGTTAGCCCGGGAGAGTGTCCGAGCAGGGGCAGGAGGCACCTCCAGAGCTGGGGTGTGGCTCTTCCACGGTTGGGGCAGGGAGCAGGGGGCAGCACAGACGGGCAGGAGCTCGTTTGGGTTGGCAAAATCATGGAATCGCGGAATGGTTTGGGTTGGGAGGGATCCTAAAGACCAGTTCCACCCCCCTGCCATGGGCAGGGACGCTCTCCACCAGACCAGGTTGCTCCAGCCTGGCTTTGGATGCTTCCAGGGACAGGGCAGCCACAGCTCCTCTGGGCAGCCCCTGCCAGGGCCTCCCCACCCTCACAGGGCAGAATTCCTTTCCAATATCCCACCTAACCCTGCCCTCTTTTCCAACAGGAAAGCCATTCCCCCTTGTCCTGGCACCCCAGGCCCTCGGCCAAAATCCTTCTCCAGTTCTCCTGGAACCCCTTTAGGGCTCTAAGTTTCCCCCAGATTTCAGGCTCCACTCCTAACTCCAGCAAGGCATGGAAACCTCCAGCTGCCAACCCCACCTCTCCCCGCGCTTCCCAGGGGCCAGGCCCCGCATTCCCGGCGGGAGAGGCGCCCGGATCTCACCGGCTCCAGGGATGGGGGGCAGGTTCAGGCCCTTGGAAGCCGCCGGTTTCCTCAGCTGCTTCAGCTTGTCGATGCGGAGGTTCTCCAGCTTGTGCAGGGCCATCAGCCCCGAGGTGCCCATGGGCTCGCCGGGCACCACGTCCTCCAGCGTGGACAGGTCCTCGTAGCTGCCGCCGGCGTTCCCGGCCATCTCCACGCCGCTGTCGTTGTTGGTGGTGCTGCCCAGGGGCGAGTGGTCGCTGCTGCACGAGGATTGCCCGCCCGGGCTGGGTTGAGGCTTCTGAGGGGGAAGCAGAGCACGGCCAAGGGAAAAGGGGAGGGTCAGACACCCAGGATACGCTCAGAGTCATCGTGTGTCGGACATTCTGAGCTCCACGAGGGTTCGACACACTCTGAGGGTGTGCCCAGCACCTCGCAGGAACGGCTTTAAAAATCGTCTGTGATTATTGTATTTATTATTATATTATTAGTACATTAATAATAATAATATTAATATAAATATTAATATATTTATATTTATATTTATATTTATATTTATATTTATATTTATATTTATATTTAATTTATGTTTATATTTATATTTATTATAACATATATTATATGTTATATAATATATATAATTATACATTATGTATCATATATCATATACTATATACTATATACTATATACTATATACTATATACTATATACTATATACTGTATACTGTATACTATATTATATTATAATATTTATTATTATAATATAATAATGTATTATTATATAAAATTGTATTTATTATTAATTACTATATTAATAATAACATATTATCTATTGTTATATTATTTATCAAATTATAAAATAATATTATATTATTCTGTGTTGTTATTATTTATAGATTATTTGTTAATCTGCACACCTCATCAGGTGTGCTTCGAAAACCAAAAAGTTTTTAACAAATGAGGAAACAACCGGCGATACCAAAACGAAACAAAAGCCGGGCACGGCACGGAGATACCCCAGACACCCCCAAAAAAGCATCTGAGCACTTTCTGTGCTGCTTCTTAAGTATTTAATGTTTTAGGAGGGCTTTTGGCAAACCACCCACTAGAAAACAGCTGCATTTCTGAGGAGCAGCTCCAGAGACCAACAGGTGCCTCTGCCTTGGCACTGAGCAAACCAGGACAAGAAGGGCATGGAAGATTCTGGTTTTTCTTCCTTAAAAGTCCCGAGGTGAAAACTGAAACCCTTTTCCTTCTTTGGAAACATCCACTTGGGTGTGAGGACACACTGCAGCCATCAGGAGGGTTGGAAAAGCCTCTGAGATCGCCGAGTCCAACCATTAACCCAACGCTGCCTAAACCACGTCCCCCAAGTGCCACATCTTGGTGTTTTTTGGACATTTCACTGGGGATGGTGACTCCACCACTGCCTCAGGCAGCCCGACAACCAAAAAATTTCCCCTCACATCCAACCTAAACCTCCCCTGGAACAGCTCGAGGCTGTTTCCTCTTCTCCTACCACTTGGGGACCACCTCCCTCACCACCAAACCCTCCCTTTTTTCCCCTCCAGCTCCTCACCAAAGCCAGCTCAGGCACCAGGAGTTCCTTCCGAGCCTCGCCGGGGCCGTTCCCTTCCTTCTCCTGCTTCATCTCCGGTGGGGGGGCGCTGGGGGTGGGCAGCGCCCTGCCCGGCCCCACGTCCCCCCGGTGCTTCTTGGTGACGTGGGCGTCGGGGCCGTGCACGGTCTTGACGTGTTTCCGCAGCGAGCTGGGGTCCGTGTAGCGCTTGGTGCAGCCGGGGATCTTGCACACGTACGGCTTCTGCCCCCGGGGGGTGGGCACAGGGGAGGGAACGGGGTCAGCTCTGACCGCAGCCCCCTCCCCAAAAGTAACCCTCCCCACCTGCCCCGTTGTTTTGGGTTATGGAACCCAAAATGTGTGTTCTGTTAAAACAGCTGGGAAGATGTTTTATCTCTTGTAACTCTGGGGGGAGAGGGACAGGTGCCTTCTGATCATGGGGCAGCTGTTCAAACCATGTGGGGCAGTGTTTCTTATCTCTTCTTATCTCTTTCCTCCCTCCAGGGGGATATTTTTTTGCCAATGGGCCATGAAGGATTATCTTCTGCTAATGGGCCATGAAGGATTATCTTCTGCTAATGGGCCATGAAGGCTCACCAAGGGCAGGACACATTCCATCATCCCCAGTGTGAGATGCTCCACCCAGTAGGAGGGGAGCCAACCATTCCTACCTGGATAAAAACTGAGAGCAGGAACACCAGGGATCTGGTTCCACCAGATTCCCAGAGGAAGACCAGACCCTTCTCACCATCACCGGACCCTTTTTTCTCTCAGATCATCTTTGCCCCAACAGAACCACATCTACCACTCCAGGAGGATTTACTGTGGGGCTGCTCCCAACAGCCTGACCAACAGGGTGCCAGGCTGTAGCTCTGACTCTGTCAGGGTTTTCTAGGATTGTTGTTTGTTTGCTGGTTTGGTTGGGTGGTTTTGTTTTACTACTACATTTGTTAATATTCCTATTCCCAAATCTTTGCCTGAAAGCCCTTTAATTGCAAAATTATAATTTGGAGGGGGTGAGGGGTTTACATTCTCCATTCCAAGGGAAACTCCAGCTTTCCAGGCAGGAATTTCTTTGGATCGCCGCCGCGACCCCAGCCCCCGGTTTGGCTGGGTTGGACGTGGCTGATGAATGAGGTGGGTGGGGTGGATGGCTCAGAGATCCCATTTAAGGCAAAAATTTAAAATTCCAAAATTTGGGGGGAAAAAATATCTGAAATTTTGGGGGAAAGAAATCCAAAATTTTGGGGAAGAAATTCAAAATTTGGGGGGGAAAAATTCAAAATTGGGGGGAAAAATTCCGACATTTGGGGGGGGAAAAAATTCTGAAATTTCAGGGAAGAAATTCCAAAATTTGGGGGGAAAAATTCCAAAATTTGGGATGGAAAATTCCAAAATTTGGGGGGGAAAAAATTCTGAAATTTCAGGGAAGAAATTCAAAATTTGGGGGGAATATTTCTGAAATTTAGGGGGGAAAAATTCTGAAATATGAGGGGGAAAAAATTCTGAAATTTCAGGGAAGAAATTCAAAATTTGGGGGGAAAAATTCTGAAATTTAGGGGGGAAAAATTCTGAAATATGGCGGGGGAAAAAATTCTGAAATTTAGGGGGGAAAAATTCTGAAATTTCAGGGAAGAAATTCCAAAATTTGGGGGGAAAAATTCCAAAAAATTTGGGTGGAAAATTCCAAAATTTGGGGGGAAAAAAATTCTGAAATTTCAGGGAAGAAATTCCAAAATTTGGGGGGGAAAATTCCAAAATTTGGGGTAGAAAATTCCAAAATTTGGGGGGGAAAAAATTCTGAAATTTCAGGGAAGAAATTCAAAATTTGGGGGGGAAAATTCTGAAATTTAGGGGGGAAAAATTCTGAAATTTCAGGGAAGAAATTCAAAATTTGCAGGGGAGGGGGGGAAAAACTCACAATTCAGAGGGAAAAAAAAAATCCCGCGATGCAGGAGATATTTAGAGCAGCGGGAGAGGCAGCTGGGGGCACACAGGGACAAAACCCTCTGGGGAGCTCCCCGAGGACGGGAAGGATCGGGAAGCGCGCAGGGGAGCCCGGGGTGGGGCCGTACCTCGTTGGAGTGGGTGCGGTTCTGGTGCTTGGCGCGGTCGGAGGCGTTGGAGAAGGCTTTGTTGCAGCCCTCGTGCTCGCACACGTAGGGTTTCTCACCTGTGTGCGAGCGCAGGTGGGTCTTGAGGTTCTCCAGGCGGGAGTAGGCCTTGTTACAGCCCTCGAACTGCGGGGTGGCACACGCGTCACACGGGGGGGTCACAGCGGGACTTGGACGGCGTCATCGCGCATCCCCGCACCCCTGGGTGGGTCTGTCGCGGACACACATCTCACCTCCCAACGCACCTGCCCTCCTGGCATCTCACCTCCCAACACACCTGCCTTCCTGGCATCTCATCTCCCTCCTCCTGCCCTCCTGGTACCTCACCTCCCTCCTTGTGCTCTCCTGGCATCTCACCTCCATCCTCCTGCCCTCCTGGCATCTCACCTCCCAACACACCTGCCCTCCTGGTACCTCACCTCCCAACACACCTGCCCTCCTGGCATCTCATCTCCCAACACACCTGCCCTCCTGGCATCTCATCTCCCTCCTCCTGCCCTCCTGGCATCTTACCTCCCTTCTCCTGCCTTCCTGGTACCTCACCTTCCTCTTCCTGCCCTCCTGGCATCTCACCTCCCTCTTCCTGCCCTCCTAGTATCTCACCTCCATCCTCCTGCCCTCCTGGCATCTCACCTCCCTCTTCCTGCCCTCCTGGCATCTCACCTCCCTCCTCCTGCCCTCCTGGCATCTCATCTCCCAACACACCTGCCCTCCTGGTACCTCACCTCCCTCTTCCTGCCCTCCTGGCATCTCACCTCCCAACACACCTGCTCTCCTGGCATCTCACCTCCATCCTCCTGCCCTCCTGGTACCTCACCTCCCTCTTCCTGCTCTCCTGGCATCTCACCTCCATCCTCCTGCCCTCCTGGTACCTCACCTCCATCCTCCTGCTCTCCTGGCATCTCACCTCCCAACACACCTGCCCTCCTAGCATCTCACCTCCATTCTCCTGCCCTCCTGGCATCTCATCTCCCAACACACCTGCCCTCCTGGCATCTCACTTCCCTTCTCCTGCCCTCCTGGCATCTCACCTCCCAACACACCTGCCCTCCTGGCATCTCACCTCCATCCTCCTGCCCTCCTGGCACCTCACCTCCATCCTCCTGCCCTCCTGGCATCTCATCTCCCAACACACCTGCCCTCCTGGCATCTCACCTCCATCCTCCTGCCCTCCTGGCACCTCACCTCCATCCTCCTGCCCTCCTGGCATCTCATCTCCCAACACACCTGCCCTCCTGGCATCTCACCTCCCTCCTCCTGCCCTCCTGGCATCTCACCTCCCTCCTCCTGCCCATCCTCATGCACATCCTGCACCCTGGTACGTCTCCCCTCACCCTCGGGGTTGTGCCACCTCATTGTGTCCGTGGCAGCCCCTCAGAGTGGTGTCCCCAAGGGGAAAGCACCAACTGGGGTTGGCTGCAAGCACCCAGCTCTCGCCCCCGATTTCATTTCAGGAGCACGGGACAGCGCTGGGGTGATGGGTTTTAGATGGAGATGTTGGGGAGAAATTCCTTTGAGGAGGGTGGGCAGGCCCTGGCACAGGGGGCTCATCCCTGGAAGCATCCAAGGCCAGGCTGGACAGAGCTTGGAGCAGCCTGGGACAGCAGGAGGTGTCCTTGCCCATGGCTTGGGGACGACGGCTTGATGGGATCAGCTTTAAGGTCTCTCCCACCCAAACCATTCCACCATTCCATGAGCCCCACACCCGTGCCCACCCCCTTCTGCCACCCCACAGACCCCACTCCTATCCACCCCCCCCTCAGGCTGTCCTCTGTCCCCTCCCCCTCATTTTCCCAGCGTTTTTGAGGCATTTCTGGTGTTTTCTCACCGTGCACTTGTGGGGCTTCTCGCCCGTGTGGCGCCGCATGTGCACCACCAGCATGTACTGGGCCTTGAAGGGCCTCTGCTCGCGGGAGCAGGCTGCCCAGTGGCACACAAACTCCTTCTTCTCCCCGTGGATGTGCTCGTTGTTGATGTGCTGAGGAGGGAGAGGAGCGTCATCGGTGGCACTTGGGAGGGGGACGAAGGCCGGGGAGATACGGGAATGTCACAGAAAGGGTGACACCGTCAGGGGACAAGGCTGAGCCAGGGATCCCTTCCTCACCATCCTGCCCTGCTCCCGGCTCTCCCAAGGGTGGGAATGGGCACTGGGATGGCAGGAAGGGACATGGACAGGCTGGGATGGCAGGAAGGGACACAAAAGGATTGGGGTGGCAGGTGGAGACGCCGGAGTTCGGGGGAGAACGGGTCAGGCGGTGTTTGGAGGAGGCAGAGAAGGCAGGGGAGGTTTGAGGAAGAGGATTGAAAGGATGTGAAAATCCTTTTTCACATGGATTCCCCCTCACACAGATTCCCCCTCACAAAGAACCCCTCTCACACGGATCCCCAGCTCACAGGGACCCCCTCTCACACAGATCCCCTCTCACACAGAACCCCTCTCACACGGATCCCCAGCTCACAGGGACCCCCTCTAACATGGATCCCCTCTCCCAGGGATCCCCTCTAACATGGATCCCCTCTCACTGGGAGGACCAAGAGCAGCCAGAGGGGTCACGGTGGTCCCAAGGATGGTCAGGGGGATACAGGAAAGCTGGAGGAAGGAAAGCTGGAGCAAAGGAGGAAGTCTGGAAGCTCCAATGGCTGAGGAGAGCCGGGGGATGCACATCCCTCCCTCCCTCCCCAAGAGGGAACTTCCACCATCACGGTGACCTCCCAGGGCAGGTGGCCGGGAGCTGGGAGCAGGAACCATGGCTTGATCCAGGGGGACGCTGCCCAGCAGCCCGAGGGCAGTTTTTGGGCTGGGAACACCTTGGCAGCCCCCAACTCACGTGCACCAGCTGCTCCTGCGTGTCGAACTCCTTGGCACAGCCGTCCCAGTAGCAGTTGGTCTCGTACACAGCCTCACACTCGGGTTTCCCATCCTCCTTCTCCAGCTCTTCCCGAACATCCAGCATGCCCAGCAAGGGGTCCTGGGGTGGCACGGGGCAGGTGAGCGCTCCTGAGCCCCCCAGGGGCGGTGCTGGGATGTCAGGGGAAGGGTCTCATGGGGGGTACCTGGGTGCCCGTGGACGCAGGGCTGGAGATGTCACCCTCAGATGGCTCCTCTGGGAATTTGGCGCTCAGGGGGCTGCTCAGGCTCCACTCCAGCTTCAGCTGCTGCCGAGGCAGGGGAGTCGGGATGCAGGCAGCAGGCAGGTGAGCCAACCCAGAACATGGCTTACGTGGAGGCACAGCTCACACAGACCCTCAATTCCATGGAACCCCTCTCACATGGATCCCCTCTCACAGGGACCCCCAGCTCACATGGATCCCCCCTCACATGGACCTCCAGCTCACACAGACCCTCACTTCCATGGAACCCCTCTCACATGGATCCCCTCTCACACATCCTCCCGTCACAGGGACCCCCAGCTCACATGGATCCTCTCTCACATGGATCCCCCCTCACAGATCCCCCCTCACACGGGCCTCTAGCTCACACAGATCCTCACTTCCATGAAACCCCATGCACAGGGATCCCCTCTCACATGGATCCCCTCTCACAGGGATCCCCTCTAACAGATCCCCTCTAACAGATTCCCCCTCACACGGACCCTGAGGTCACATGGACCTCCAGCTCACACAGATCCATCTCACAGATCCCCTCTCACACAGATCCTTTTCCACAGGGATCCCTCTCACACAGATCCCTCTCATGCAGATCCTTTTTCACAGGGATCCCTCTCACACAGATCCCTCTCACACAGACCCCCAGCTCACACAGATCTTTTTTCCCCCAGATCCCTCTCCCAGGAATCCTTTTTCCCAGGGATTTCCCCTCGGACAGGGCTGCCCCCGTACCTGGCAGTGTTTCAGGGCCCCCCGGGCGGGTGGGTGCTGCAGCAGCCCCGGGCGAGCGGGCAGCTCGTGGTGGGAGCCGCAGGGCGGGGGAGGCGTGTACAGGTGGCCTTGGCCCTTCTGCTGCCCAGGTGGGCTCTGGTACCCCAGGGACGGGCTGTGGAGACCAGAGGGACGAGCAGGTGTCACCTTGTCAGGGGACAAGACTGAGCTCTGCTGATCCCAACCATCCCTTCCCCACCGTCCCACCCTGCTCCCGGCTCTCTCAAGGGTTGGGAACGGGCACTCAGCTGCCAGCCAGGCTCCCCACCTGCCCGGGGGGCTGAGGGCAGGTGCCCACCTGATGGTGCTGATGGACAGGTGGCCGTAGGAGCCGCCGGCCGAGGCGCAGCGGGAGTTGATGAAGGCGACGAGGGAGTTGGGCGAGGTGCGGATCACGGTCTGCAGGTCGATGCTGGAGTCGGACAGCGGGGAGATGGAGAGCGCCCGCTTCTTCCCCAGCTTGCCCGCGCCGCGGGGCGTGGAGAACCGGGAGCCTGGGAGGGGCAGAGCGGGGGGCACTGCCCTCAGCATGGTCCCGGGGAGGGGGGGACACCCCAAGGACACGCAGCTGGGTGTTTGGAGGCTGCGGGAGTGCCCTGAGTGTGTCAGTTCGTTTGGGATTTAGAGCAGAGAGATGCTGAACTCCTCTACGGGATCCCCCCTGCCTCACGCCCCCTCCCCAAAACCGCAGACTCACCATCACCAGGGTGCTCAGCTCCTGGTGCCAGCCCGTACCCACGGTGGCCGGGCTGGTGGCACACGGGGAAATCAAGTCCTGGAGGAGACAGGACAGGTGAGGTGGGTGTGGGAGAGACCCCCGGAGCACCCCTGACCTCGGGGAGGGGGTGGATCCGGAGCCTGGAGCCCCCACCAAGACCCACCTGGTGGTCCCGGGGCGGCGGGGGTGGGTCCGTGGGGTGGGTGCAGGCAGCAGTGCTCGCTGTAGCCGGCGGCCGGGGGTCCCGCGGGGTCGAACATGACGCGGTGGGGCCCGGGGGTGTCTCAGGGGCACATCGGGGGGTCGGCGGGGCCCGGGGGGCGACGCGGGGACCTGGGGGGGGGGAAAGAGGTTGGGTTTGGCCGCCAGGGGGCGCCGCAGCACGCAGGACCCCGCTCCCCGGGAATGGTTTTGAACTAAAATCGAGAAGATTTGGGGATATTGGGGAGAAATTCCTCCCCGTGAGGGTGGGGAGGACCTGGCACAGGGTGCCCAGAGAAGCTGTGGGCTGCCTTTGGAACTCTGGAAGTGTCCAAAGCCAGGTTGGACGGGGCTTGGAGCAACCTGGGATAGGGGAAGGTGTCCCCGCCTATGGTGAGGGGTCGGAACGTGACTTTAAGATTCCTTCCAACCCAAACCACTCCGGGATTCTGGGATTCTGTGAAATGGAAAAGCGAAGCACAGCCGGAACCATTCCCGGGCCAAGGACCAGGGCTGGCTCCCTGCTCCTCCCTTCCCAGGGATTCTCCAGCATCTGCAGGTCCCACCCAGCCCTGCCTTGCCCGTGGGTCCCCACCCTGCCCGCGGGTCCCCACCCTGCCCTGTCCCACCCACGCATCGCGCCCCTGCCACGGGGCTCGGCCTGTGGGGTCCTGCCCTGAGCCTGCTCCCACCCAACCCCCACCCGGGGCCACCCTTCTGCCCCCAGTGCACCCCGACCCCCCCCCGGTCACCATCCTGCCCCTCCCGCTCCATTCCCACTCACGGTCCTTCTCCTGCCCCCCAACTCCATCTCCATCCAGGGCCACCATCCTGCACCCATCCATTCCTTCCCCCCACCTCCCCGTGGTCTCTGTCCTGCCCTGAGACCCCCGTGGGCTGACATGAAGGACAAGGAGCAGGAGAAGCCACCACAGGACCAGGCAGATGTGGGTGGCACCGGGGAACAAGGGCTCCTGCCCCCCTCAGCTTCCCCCCGCTCTTTGAGACGCGGGGAATCGCCCCAAACAAGGGGTCTGGGGGAGTGGGAGCCCCTCACCCCGCTGGGAAAAGCGCTGGGTTGCGTTTGGAGCCGGGGGGGGCGAGGGGGGCAGCAATTTTTCCGCATGAGTTGCCCCTTTGAAAGCTCGTCTAGGGGCTTTGTGAGAGTGTCAGGCAGGAAGAATGGAGATGGGGGGGGCAGCGGGGCAGGCAGAGGGGAGGGGGCTGCCCAGGAAGGTGGTGGAACTTGGGGGGAAAGGGGAAAGAGAAACGAGGAGGAAACGGGGGGGCAGAGAAGGGGGCTCTCACCTGAGCCCTGGGCCTGGGCTGTGCAGGGGGAGGTTGGGGATTAACCCCAGGGGGAAACCTCCCACCTGTCCCTCACCTGCCAGGGCTAACGAGGAGGTTTGCAAGGCTCTCCCCTAAAGTTTGTGGGGTTATGGGGTGACCCCAGCCCCCCCCAGCCCTCTGTGCTCAGGTGTGTGTGCACACGAACGCGCCCAGGTGTGCACGGCCCGGCTCACCACAGAGGTGCACAGGCACCTGGGAGGTGATGGGGGGGGGGTCGGGGTTCAGCCAACCCCCACCTCCCCCACCTCCCCCTCCCCAGGACCATCACACCTGAGAACCCCCCCCGGCTGCTCTGGTGACCATTGGCTCTGTCCCCCTGAGGTTCACACACACCTGTGGTGACACACCACAGTGTGACACCAGCAGCCTGGGGAACACACACGGAGCTCTGCACGCACAGGTAAACACACCTGGCACACGGCAGAGTCACAGGATGGGCTGGGAGACAGCTCAGAGCTCATCCTGTCCCACGGGCAGGGACAAACTTCCACCGGGCCAGGTTGCTCCGAGCCCCCCCCCCCCCCGCCCCCTCCCAGTGCAAACCTGCCGGGAGCACCCCCAGCCTTCCCCACGCACGTGTGTCAGCGCACACGGGGGACACGCGGCTGTAGCACGGCTCACGCTGGCCCCACCCCGTGCTTTTCACCCCCACCTCCCTGCCCGCGGCTGTGTCCCCCCTATTTCCCCCTCCAGCACCCCCTGCCCCAGCTCTGGGGGGCTCTGCCCGCCCCCTCCCCACCATCTCCACCCAGCTGTGAGGGTCCCAGCGCTGGGTGCAGGTGGGGAGGGCTCTGATGAGCAGAGCCAACCTGGCACGGCGGGCACCAGGTGGGTGCCAGGTGCCACTTCCAACCCCCCAACATCCCAACCCCGAGCACCGGCACCACCAACACCACCCCGAGAACCACCGCTCCCAACCACAGGCAGCTCCCCCCCCCTCCCACCGCCCCACAACAACCCCTGGGGTCCGCAGGGGCTCCCCAAAGCCCGGTGGCCCCCCGAGCCGAGGGGGCTGGATGGGGCCGGGAGCGCCGGGAGCCAATGGGGAAGCAACGGGAAGCGAGGGGAAGCAATGGGAACCATCCGGCGTCTCGCCCACCGCCGCGCTCGCCTCCCCCGCCGGCCGCACACCGCCGCGGCCCACCCAAGTCGCAGCCTTTGGGCATAAATTTGAGAGCCAGGCGCAGGCGGGGATGAGGGGAATCTTCCCTCGCTCTCCTCCTGCCAAGAAACTCAAACTGAAACACATTCCTGCTCCTCTCTGCCAAGAAAACCAGGAGCGCAGCCAGCGGCGGGAGCACTCGGAGCAGGGCTGGCTCCAGACGCCGAAACGCGGCGCGGGAGGGGGGTCAGGGCTGGCCGCCCCCCTCCCCCCACGAGCTCCTCGCCTTTTATTTCCTGCAAACACATCTAAAATCTTTCATCTGGCTCCAGTTTCCTGAGGACACTGGGGAACGGGGCCGTGGGGGAGAGGGAAGGAGATGGAGGGGAAGGCAGAAATGGGGACGGAGGGAGCTCGTGGGGTAGGAGGAGGTCGGGGTGGTGACACCGAGCAGCGTTGGGGGGGGGGCAGGGGGGCAGAGAGACCCCAGCAGCGATGGGTGGTGGGAAGGTGGGAGACCCCAGCATGCAGGCACTGACGGCCCTGGGAGGCCAGAAGAGGAGGAGAAAGCGGCCGCAATTCCCCTCTTCAGCACCCCACCATGGGGCAGACCCCCCCACCGCACCTCCCCGCCACACCCTGGCCGGGACAGACCCCCACGACACCGCAGACCCCCCCCCTCACTCCTGCTCCCAGGTGCCCCGGGAACGCTCCCGCTCCCCCCCGCCCAACCCAGCCCACAGCGCTGGGTGCAGCAGGGCGGCTCCCACCCACCCCAACCCCTGGGGAGGGGTCCCTGTGCCCCCCGCCCCGGCAGGGTTAACCGCCCCGGAGCCCCCACTGTGGAGGAATGCGGTGTCAGGGCTGGATTAGCCCCCGGCAGCCCTCAGCCCCGGCCGCGCTGAGCTGTGTGTGGCACAATCCATCACCCGCCGGCACAGCCCCCGGCGTGGGGGGCCGGGGGGGGGTCGCGGAGAGGAGGGGGGGGAGTTGCTTGCGTGGGGCTGTCAGCGCCTGTGTGAACACACGTGTTTCCTGCGTGTTTGCGTGGGTGCCCGGGGATTTGGGGGTAGGTGGGAGTGTTTGGGGATTTTTTTTGGGGGGGAGGTGGGGATGGGATGTCAGGGTGGTGGGTGCTGGGAGCAGAGACAACCCGAAAGTGGTGAAGGGGAAGGAGGGAGGGGGGCAGATGGAGCCCCTGGGGACGCGGGGATGTGTGTCCGTGTGTTGGGGTGGGATGCACACGACGTGGGGAGCCCCCACGCCCGACTCGGTGACCCCAAAGCCTCACTCAGGGAGAGAACAGGCAGACAGAGGGAAGGGTGTGGTGATGTGACAGGGACTCAGCCCAGCAGGGTCTGCTCTGGGGTAGGCAAACCCCTGAGCCCCCCACAGACACCCCGACAGCCCCGAACCCACCCAACCCTAACCCCGACCCTAAACCCGGGCTGCAAGTCTGGCTGGCACGGATCTGCTCCCTTGTGCCAGCAACAACCGGGGGGGACCACGGGGCCACATCCCAGCTGCTGCTGGCCAGGGTAAGGGGTCTGGGCAGGGCCACTCCCACCCCAAAGACCTGGAGATTCCCCAGGGAGCAAACACCTTTTCCCTGCCCTAGGAGCTCAGCCCGAGCTGGGAGCTGCTTCCCCTGACCCCACATCTCTCTGGAACCCCCGCCTGCCGGCCCCAGCCCCTCCCCTTAGGCCGGGCTTTAGGGCCGGCCCCAGCCCCTCCGCATGGGGCAGCTTAATCTGCCCAGGACCGCGGCTCCACAAAGCGCATCGCTTCAGGTTCAGGGGGTCTGAAAGGGGACGACTCAGGGTCATGATCCCGTGCTGGTGGGGGCTGCCAAGCTCGTTCCAAGGTGGTCCCCGGCCTGGAAAAGCTGAGGAAAGGAAGAAGCAGCTCAACGCTGGGGATAGGGGATGTTGATGCCGGTGTGGAGGGAAAAGACGCAGACACAACACTGCCGAGACAGACTTGGGACATCCCAGAAACGCCATCCTCGCTCTCCCAGCCCTGTCACACATCCTCATTGCTCACCCAGTCCCCCAAATTATTTTCTGCCGTTTGCACCGCTCCCAGGGAGGATCAGAAATCTCCCTCCCCAGCCCAGCCACCCTTCCAGGTGTCCCCCCAGCACCGCATCTCAGGGGGGGGGGCAAGAAAACCATCTGCCCCCTCTCTCCCACGTGCACCCACACCCACCCAGGGCTGTGCACTGACACGTCTCTGGACGTGTTAACACACGCTGCCACACGTGTGCTGGGGGGAAGGCAAGGCAGGCAGCCGGGTCCCGCGCATCCAGGGCAGGGATAACCCACGGAAAGGAGGCTGCAGACTCCCTGGAAAGAAGGGATCCCCAGCCCTCCAGCACCACAGAGCTGCTCAGGAAGCTGTGGCAGGCCAGGCAGGGCTTGGGGGGGTGGGGGGGATGCTCCATAGGTGGTCCCCAGGCAGGCGGGCGACCCTCGCTGCACGTTGTTTGCTTTGGCCCCCAGCACACGCTGCTCCCCCAAATCACTCCCCTCAAACCACTTCCCCCCTAAGCCTGCACCTTCACCAGGCTGAAGGCTGGGCAAGGGGTGGGGGGAAAGGTTTTGGGGTGGAGGTGAGGGGGGCACACACATGGGAGCAGCTGGTGTAAGGAATTTTTATGCTTCCCCTCTTCCTCCCCGGCGCTGGGAGGGGGAAGCAACAACACTGGAACATGTGGGACCCATAAAAGCCCAGCTCTGAGTCACGGCTGTGGGAGCCCCTGGCAGGCACCGCTCCCTCCCGGGGCAGCAAGCGCGGTCCCATCCCAGCATGGGCGGGCTGGGGACACCCTGGACACCCCGAGGGATGGAAGGTCAGACAGGGCAAGCGGCAAAAATCCATCCTCCCACCGCCTGTCAGGGCGCTGACACTGAGCCTGTTCCCACCCCAGCAAACTCCATCCTTTGGGATTCCTCTGAGGATGGGAACAGGAGGATGTGCAGGGCCCACAAGGGACTCCGGCACCCGCTAAAGGATGGGATGTACAACAGGAATCCTGCTCATCTTCGGCCTGAGTGGCTGAGCACGGAGCACCCTTGGGGATTTAGGGAGCTTCTTGGGGCAGGAGGCCCCTCTGCCTGCTGGGAGGTGGAGGTGTGAGCATCCTCAGGCTGTTCCCAAAATCCCATGCTTTGCCTGCTGGGGTACATTTGTCTCTCCCCAAGTATCTGCCACCAGTGGTGGTGGTGGTGGCTTGTTCCTTGACTGGAGACTTGTTCTTCCCCCACACAGCAGCTCCATCCCCTGTAGGATGTGCCCTGCCATCCCAGGGGCACCAGCCAGAGCTCTGCTCCCCTAAATCCTGGCCAGGAGTTGGACAGTAGGGTTCTAACATCTGGAAACATCCCCCCCAAACCTCACTCTGGATACGCAGCGGAGCTGAAACCTGAACTCTGTTTTGCCACTTGTTCCCACTCCCAGGCAGCTCTTCCGTTTTATTTTATCAGCTGTTCACCTTGCTGTCCTGCAGCTTCCCAAGGGTTTGGAGGTGGTGCCACAAGGATTGGGGTGAGCTCACTGTGGGTTCCTGTGGGAACCCTCAGTCTCATCACCGACCAGGCCCTCCAACCCCTGGGCCCTGAACAGGGGACAACAAAAAATCCCACCTGAAATCTGTTGGGATCCCACCAAACAAAAATCCTGCCTGGGAGTGGCATCCAGACACTTCTTGTACCTGTGCACACGTGAACCACGTACACAGGTACAGGAAGGTACCTGTGCAGGTGTGAGGACCCGTCTGCAGCATGCTGGAAGGGTGGGAAGCCCCAGGATAATGGGCTGGCACTGTGGCTGGAGCTGTGGGATGTCCCCAGCAGGATCTGAGATGCTCTGGGTGAAGGGCAGGATGTCCCCAGCAGCATCCCAGGTGCCCTGGGTGAAGGGCAGGACGTCCCCAGCAGCATCCCAGGTGCCCTGGGTGAAGGGCAGGACGTCCCCAGCAGCATCCCAGGTGCGCTGGGTGAAGGGCAGGATGTCCCCAGCAGCATCCCAGGTGCGCTGGGTGAAGGGCAGGATGTCCCCAGCAGCATCCCAGGTGCGCTGGGTGAAGACAGGACATCCCCAGCAGCATCCCAGGTGTGCTGGGTGAAGGGCAGGACATCCCCAGCAGCATCCCAGGTGCTCTGGGTGAAGGGCAGGACATCCCCAGCAGCATCTCAGATGCAAGGGGTGAAAGGCTCTCCTGTCTTCCAGCCCACCTGCCCTTGGAATCATGGAATCACCAAGGTTGGAAAAGCCCTCCAAGGCCGTCAAATCCAACCATCAACCCAGCAACCACGAACCCACGTCCCCACGCGCCACATCCACAAGAGTTTCGAACAATTCCAGGGATGGTCACTCCATCACCACCTTGGCCAGCCTGCGCCAGTGCTTCATCCACCTTCCCGGGAAGGAATTGTCCCTTTTGTCCGATCTAAACCTCCCGTGGTGCAGCTTCCCAGGTCCCACCCGGAGCCTGCGCTCCACGCCCGCCTCTCCTCGGGCTGTCCCGCCCGGGCTGCGCGTCACAAGGTGTCCGTGCTGACTCACTCCGGGATGGAAAACTTCCCTCCTCCAGGGAGATCCTCGCAGCTCAGCCAGCTCCAGCACGGAGTTTATTCCACCACCACGTCCCACCAGACCAGCCCTGGGGGCCCCGGAGACGCTCGGCTCTCAACCTGCGCTCGGTTTTGTCATGGAAAAGACCCTGGAATATGGGGGAGATGAGGATCCCCCCAAGCAACCGCTGCACTGTCGCACGCAGAGGCAGCCTCTGCCTCAGCTGGACGCAGCAGGAAAACTGGAAAGCTGTTCCAGGTCTGAATTTCCGAAGAAGAAATTTCATCCAGCTCCTTCCTCCTCCCTTCCCCCAAAGGCCGGTGCCCACCCGCATCCATCAGCTCAGGTTTGGCAGACGCAGAAGGAAGAGTGGGAGGAAAGTCGTGGAACTCGGGGTGTTCAGCAGCATCTGCCAGGTCCCCAAATCGCTTCCAGGGCTGGGAGCAGCACCCCAGCTGTGGCTGGAGTATCCAGTGGTTTCCCAGTCCCCAAACACAACATTGGAATGCCACCGCCATTCCTCAGCCGCCTTCTCTCTGTCTTCACCATCTTCCCAGGAGAGGCTGCAGCCCTCAGGCTGCCAGCACGGGGCTGAGAGTCCCCAAAAACTCCACAGCCACCGTTCAGCTCTGTCCTCTCCATCCTCTCGGCGAAAGGCGCAGCCCCCGCGCCCGTCACCGCAGCGCCGAGTGCCATCACCCTGCCTGGCAGGACATCAGGGGGCTGGGAGCACCCATTGTCCCCGTGCCGAGCCCTCGGAGCCGTGCCAGACCCCCGGGAACAGCGGGGTCCATCCGGCCGCTCCAGCCTTGGGGCCACCCCGGGGCCCTGCCCGAAGCTCCGGGGTGCTGAGGCCCGGCCAGGCGGGTGCTGGAACACCGCGGCGGGTGGGATACGAGGCTCAGGGTGGCCAGGGGCTGGCAAGGGTGGGTGGCACAGCTGGCACAGCCCCACCCGGGACAGTCCTGCGGCTGCTGCGTCACCGCGGCCGGGACAGCAACTTTCACTTGGTGGCTGCTCCCAGCGCCACATCCCCAGTCCAGGCAGAGCCGGCAGCACCCAGTAGCACCCAGTAGCACCCAGTAACACCCAGTAGCACCCAGTAGCACCCAGTAGCACCCAGTAGCGCTCAGCAGCACCCAGCCCCGAACCAGCCTCCGTTCCGCGGGCTGCGAGCGGCTCCGCCGGCCCGGTGCGGCCGTCCCAGCCCACCCACACACCGACCCGATCTCCCACCCACCGGGCGCTCAAAGCGCGGCGGGAGCGTGCGGACGTGGGCGGGAGCACGAGGGGACGTGACGGGGCACGCGTGGGGCAGATCCCCTCTGCCCGCCCCGCGTGGCCGGTCCCCCCACGCCGGGAGCCCCGGTGGAAGTCCCGGTTCTCCCGCGGAGCCCACGGGACGGCCCGCGGGAAGGATCGGCGCCATCCCGGGAGCGAGGATCCCGCGGCCCGGACCCGCCCGACGGTTCCTACCTCCGGGGGGGGGCTCCGAGCGGCCCCGGGCGGGGCGGCGGCTCCGGCGGCTCCGTGTCCCCCGTTCCCCCGGTGGCGGCCGCGGCGGTTCGGTCTGGGAGAGAAGCGGCACATCCAGGGGGGAGACGGCGGCGGCCGGGATGGGGCGGGACGGGACGGGACGGGATGGGACGGCGGCCCCCCGCACTTCCCCGGCCCGCCCCGGGCGCCGGGAGTGAGTTACCGGAGCCCCGCGGGGGCGGCGGATCCCGGCGGGTCCCGCTCCGCCAACTGCGGCGGCGGCGGCGCCGATCGCGCTCGGGACGGAGACCCCGGCCGGGAACGGCGGCCCCGAAAACCCGGGATGGATCCGGGACACGCACGGCCCCGCGCCCGCGCGCGCACCCCCCCCATCCCACACCCCCCCACCCCCCCACGCGCGCACCGGTCCCGCTCGCTCACGGCCGGCGGAGCCCCCACGCGCGTCCACGCGCGGGGTGTCCGGTTATGGTCCCGCAGGCTGGCGGAGCCCCGGGGCAGCCACGCGTGGCCGAGCACGCCCGCGGGGTTGTCCCGCACGCCGCGGCCGGCGTGGGCGGACAGGCGCGGAGGTGGGGACACGCGTGGGGCGCGGACGCGGGGAGCAGGGCGGCGGGGGCCCCCGTGAACGCGCGGCGGGGCCCACTCGTGCCAGGGACCGCGCGTGTGGGAGCGCGGGCAGAGCCTTCGCGCACCGAAACGAGGGGGACACGGCCCGCGGACACGCGGGGGACACATCCGCAGCCCCCACGCGTGGGGGTGACATTCTCCAGCCCACGCGCGCGCACGCACTGGGGGCACAGCCCACGGGGGACACGCGGGGGGGCACGGCCACCGGCCCGTGTGCGAGCCCGGTTACACGCACACGGGGTGGGCACAGCCCACGGACACGGACACGCGGGGGGGACGCAGCCAGCACCCCACGCACACGCAGGGGATCCAGCACACGCGCACGGGGAGCAGAGCCCACCCACGGGCGGGGTCGCAGCCTCCAGCCCACGCACACGCGGGGGCCACAGGCGGTCTGCATGCGCGGGCAGGGGACACGGGCCGCAGGCCAAGACACGCGGGTCGCAGAGCCCACGAACGCGCGGGGAGAAGCCCCCGCAGCCCAGGGCAGGAGGCACAGCCCGAGTACACGCAGGGGACACAACAACGCTCCCACGCACGCTGACGGGGCCAACGACCACGCACCCGCCGGGAGGCACAGCCCACGCCCACGCGGAGGGACACAGCCCACGCGGGGCCACACTCCCAGCCCCTAACCCCAACCCTGACCCCCAAAATGATCAATACCCCTTTGCAATAAATATCGCCCCTTTGGTTCTGCACACGCACACGCGGGGAAACGCTCACAGGCGACACAGCCACGCGCCCGGGGGGGTCACACCCCCCCCAGCCCACGCGCGTTCGTGGGGCACATCCCACACCCCGGGGGGGTCCCGGCCGGTCCCGTGCGGGGGTCGGGGCTGGACCGGGGGAGGGGACGGGGAGCGCACGGCAGGATAGCGCCCCCTGGTGGCGGCGGTGGCTCCGGTGGCGCCCGTGACCGGGGCGAGCCCCGCTGACCCCGGAGCCGCTTTACCGGGATTACCCCGCCAGGAACTCTGGTGTCCCCGGCATTAGCCTGTCCCTTGTCCCCTGGTGTCACCGCGCACGGCTTCACATCTGCGGGGTGTCACAGCTCCGGGACCCCCGGGGCAGAGCTCAGAGCCCCTCAGCTCCCAGCCGTGGCCAAATCCATTCCCTGCCTCAGTTTCCCTCCCCACTGTCCTCATTGTGGGGGTGAGGAGGGGTCTCTGCCCCCCCCCCCCCCAGGGAGCCCCTGGTACACGAGGGACACGACAAGGTCAGCAGGGTCAACCCCTTCCTCTGGCAGGAGCGGGAAACAGCCAGCGGGGCCCTGGGGTGTCCCCAGGCACTGCCACGGCTCAGGTGCCACCACAGCAGCCCCTGTGATACAGGGCCCAGGGGGTGGGCGCAGGTGAGGGGGTGGGTGCAGGTGAGGGGGTGGGTGCAGGTGAGGTGGTGGTGCAGGTGAGGGGGTGGGCACAGGTGAGGGGGTGGGCACAGGTGAGAGGGTGGGCGCAGGTGAGGGGGTGGGCGCAGGTGAGGCGGTGGTGCAGGTGAGAGGGTGGGCGCAGGTGAGGAGGTGGGCGCAGGTGAGGCAGTGGTGCAGGTGTGGGGGTGGGTGCAGGTGAGGGGGTGGGTGCAGGTGAGGGGGTGGTGCAGGTGAGAGGGTGGGCGCAGGTGAGGGGGTGGGTGCAGGTGAGGGGGTGGGCGCAGGTGAGGGGGGCACAGGTGAGGGGGTGGGTGCAGGTGAGGGAGTGGGCGCAGGTGAGGGGGTGGGTGCAGGTGAGGGAGTGGGCGCAGGTGAGGGGGTGGGTGCAGGTGAGGTGGTGGTGCAGGTGAGGGGGTGGGTGCAGGTGAGCAGGTGAGGGGGTGGGCGCAGGTGAGGCGGTGGTGCAGGTGAGGGGGTGGGCACAGGTGAGGGGGTGGTGCAGGTGAGGGGGTGGGCGCAGGTGAGGCGGTGGTGCAGGTGAGGGGGTGGGCACAGGTGAGGGGGTGGTGCAGGTGAGGGGTGGGCACAGCTGAGGGGGTGGGCACAGGTGAGGGGGTGGGCACAGGTGAGGGGGTGGGCACAGGTGAGGCAGTGGTGCAGGTGAGGGGGTGGGTGCAGGTGAGGGGGTGGGCACAGCTGAGGGGGTGGGCACAGGTGAGGGGGTGGGCACAGGTGAGGGGGTGGGCACAGGTGAGTGGGTGGGCGCAGGTGAGGGGATTGTGCAGGTGAGGGGGTGGGCGCAGGTGAGGCAGTGGCGCAGGTGTGGCGCTGCCTCCATCCCCGTTTTGTAACCGCCATAAGCGGCTCAGCAGCTTTACCCCTGGCATGAGTGTGACCCTGGATAAGCCGCTTGCGCTCCGGGGACTTGCCCCGAGCCCACCCCCCGCTTCTCCTCACGGAACCGTCTCCCCCAGGTGAGGCTCCCCCAGGTCCCTTCGGCACCAGCTCCTGGGCGGAACCAACCCCTGCGAGCAGCTCTCAACCACCACACCCCAACCCTGCCGGGTCCCCTCGCCTGAGCAATAATCCCGTGGCTCTCCTGTTTGGGAAAGTCGAAGCAGCTCAAAGCAGAGCCACCTGATCCCCCAGCTTAGGGATTTAGCGGTGCCACCGTGGCCAGCTCAGCACCTGGCTGTGCGGGGGCAGCGTGTCAGTGTGTCAGTGAGTCAGCACACGGCGTGGGCAGCCTCCTCCACGCGGGGACACCCTCACCGCCACGCGTGGTGGGGGGAAACAAAAGGAAAAACTCTTGCCGAAACTCATTCCTGCCGTCTCGGCGGCTGCTCCGCCTGGCTGGATGCGGAACGCCGAGCCGGGAGGAGAAGCAGGGCGGCTCTGCGGACACCGCACACACACAGCCCCGTGCGCTTCCCGGAGCTCCAGCGGCGGCAGCACGTGCCCCCGGGACACGGACTGGGGCTGTGGGAGCGCCCGGGAGGCTGAGGCATGCTGCGGGTGCCGTTTGGCTTTTGCCCACGGTAGGGATATTTTGGGAGCGCGGTGATGGCCGCAGTGTCCCGGGCAGTGCCGGGGGTTGCCCGCGGCGCCGGCTGATGAAAGCTGCCCTTTGGTCGCTGGCAGGGCCAAGCTGGGAAATCGAGGAGGTTTGTCCCCAGATAAAAGAGCCCCAAACTGAGCTTTGAGCGGGCGCTTGCGCAACGGGAGCCGGGCCAGCGTGTGCGATCTCAGCGGGATGAGAATCACAGAACCACAGGATCCCAGAATCGCAGAACCACAGAATCCCAAAGTCACAGAACCACAGAATCCCAAAGTCACAGAACCACAAAATCACAGAATCACAGAACCACAGAACCACAGAATCATGGAATCACAGAATCCCAAAGTCACAGAATCCCAGAATCACAGAACCACAAAATCACAGAATCCCAAAGTCACAGAATCCCAGAATCACAGAACCACAAAATCACAGAATCACAGAACCACAGAATCCCAGAATCCCAGAATCACAGAACCACAGAGTCACAGAATCCCAGAATCGCAGAATCACCAACCACAAAATCCTAGGATCCCAGAATCCCAGAATCGCAGAATCACAGAATCACAGAATTTCTAGGCTGGAAGAGACCTTCAAGATCATCAACCCGTGCTTTAACACCTCAGCTAGACCATGGCACCCAGTGCCACATCCAGGCTTTGTTTAAACACATCCAGGGATGGTGACTCCACCACCTCCCAGGCAGGGGAGAAGGGGGAATTGCTCCAGGAGCATCCCACCCCAAATCCCGCAGGAGACTCTTCATCACCTGCCAGACCCTCTGTCTGTGATGGGGCTGAGACTGGGGTCGCTGGGTTGTGTTTAGGGGAGCACATGAGGGGGATTGGGGAGGTGGGACAGGAGCAGGGGCTTTGCAGTGGGGCCCAAGATTTGGGGGTGGGCTGTGGCTCAGCATCTGAAATCACCCCCCCCGTGGGTGCCAGAGTGACCAGAGCTCCATTTGGGACGCTCCAGGTGCAGAACAGCATCTCCCCGTTGGGTGACACCTCCCCAGCACCTGCTGGTGACACAGCTCCGATGCTCCCAAGTGCAGACCACCCCTCCCCAATCCCTGGTGAGGTGGTGCCTGGTTCCCAGCCCCTGCTTGGTTCCTTGCACCCCATTTGCAGGCAGGACCTTCCTGCAGAGGCCTTTTTGAGCCTGCCAGGAGCTCCTCAAACCCCACAGCTGCCCGCATCTCCCAGCGTGGCAGTGCTCCTGTGCTACTTCAGCCCCAGTGCCTGGGGGATCTGGACCCTTCTGGCCATGCAGGACCCCTCTCCCACACCCCCATCTGTGTGGGTGGTCCCAGGAAAAAGCAGCCAGAGCCTGGATCTTGCATTTTCCACCCATTTATTTGGGGAAGTCGCAGCAAAACGTCGTGTAATAAATTAAAGCAGAGGCCACGTGGGTGCAGGAGGAAGGGGAAAGGCAGAGTGGGATCTTTGGTAGAGAGGATGGAGCACCAGGGAGTCCCAAGGGCTGCAGGAACTGAGGAACAGCTGCGAAACCAGCGGCACAAACCAAATCTGTACCTTGGCTGTGGCCTTGAAGGCAAAGTTTGAGCCAGACCTCCCCTGGCTGGAGGAGACCTGGCTGCTGGGTGGGAGCAAAGCACAAGCCCAGGGAAAGGGAAAGCACACAGGACCTGGAAGTTCGGTCCTCACAGCTCCATGCCCTCCAGGGATCAAAGAGCTTTTTGCAGTCACCGCTGTTTTTTGGGGTTCTCGATGACATTGTACCCTTCATCTTCCTCTCCCAGGCCTTTTATTTGTGCCCCATTCCATCGGTCCCCAAAACCAGGCCTGGCTTGGATGCAGGAGGGTTTGTTCCAGAAGGGAAACAAGCCTTGTCCTCCAGATTCCCACATGGAGGAAACAGCTCCTTTTCTGCATCCCACCCTGCCCCCAAAGAAGCCCCGTCCCACACCCCCATCAGACAATGAATATGGACCAAGAAAGGCCCCCACACCACCAGGAATGTGGGATCAGCTTGGGAACAAAGCAGGCAGGGATGTCCAGAGCCATCAACAGCCACAGCCCAGGCTTGGGCAGTCCAATGTGGCCTTGGCTCTGTCCCATCTGTCCCCAGAGCCCCCTGCTCCAGGCGCTCTCTGGAGATTCCCTGCTCCCCCCGACGAGACCCTCTCCCTCCCAACCTTCCCAAAGGGGTCCATTGCACCAAGGGCTGACTCCAGCTCACGGTCCTGGAGAAGGAGGGTCCCAGCACAGCTCCCCCAGCCCTAACTACAGCCACAAGCATCAACAATCATGTCGGGAATGTCAGTCTTGACGATGTTGCTGTTGCGGTCGAAGTAGAGGATGGAGAGCGGCCGGCGCCGCGTGGGCACGCAGCAGGAGTGCCCCGAAGCCTGGACGTTGTTGGCCTTGACCAGGTTGAAGACGGCTGTGTGGAAGGAGGAGGCCATGCCCGGGCTGCCTGCCACATGCAGGGGGCACTGGCCCACGCAGTAGTTTATCTGGTAGCCCTCGGGCTTGATGATCCAGTCGTTCCAGCCGATGTCGCGGAAGTCCACGTAGTAATCCTTGCGGCAGCAGAGGTTGGAGTTCTGGCTGCAGCGGAGGCTGCGCTTGGCCACGTGGTGTTCGGGCTCCTTCACCTTCACCTTGGCCACCAGGAAAGGCTGGTGGGACCAGCTGGCGTTGAGCTGTGCCGTGACATCCCTGGCGTCGTCCCCGCGGGTCTCCAGCTCCAGCCGCAGGGTCCGGCTCTGCCCGCCGAGGAAGCTCTGCGGGGCCGCCAGGAGGGGGAAGGAGCGCCAGCCGCTGCCCGCCGTGCTCAGCCGCCTCTCCCCCAGCAGCGTGCGGTTGCTCCCGGCCACTGCCCCGGCTTCACCGGCCAGGAAGATCCTCAGGGTGAGGCTGGCCCGGGGCACTCGCAGGTAGAGCCAGAGCTGAGCCTGCAGGATGCGGATGTCCTGGTCCTGCGCCTGGCTGAACTGGAACTGCAGCCCCAAAGTGGAGGAAGATGTGAGATCTGAGGGGAGAAAGGGATGGAGAGGTGAGCGCTGAGGGATGCTCCCCGGCCGTCCGGCGATGTCAAGACTTCCAGCTTCGTTCGTTCTCCACCCTTCCCTGGGAACGCAGCCTCGGGAACGGGGGGCTGTCCCACGCTGCCTGGCGGGAGCGCAGAAGCGGAGCCTGCTCTCACCCGGCCCTTCCCGGCGGGGTGAAAGTGTTTCCAGCCCCCGCCCCCGCTAATCCTGCAGCTCCCAACTCTGAACTGCTCAGCAATCCCGGGTACCCTGGGGAGCCTCATGTTTTTGGGGGGACGGGGGACCGGCATTGCAGCCCCTCGGGTGCAGGGTCCCAGCAGGCAGGAGCAGGAGAGGGAGCCCACCTCCCCCTGCCAGGCTGAGCCCTCGCGCAGCAGCGGCACCGGGATGTCACCGATGCGCGACACGTGCGGTGACTCCCGAGTTACCGGCAGCCCACGTGGCTCCGGGTCCCCGCACCCCGCGGGGCTGCGCATCCCTCGGGGTCCCCAGGACACGGACCCCTCTCCGCGGGGCTCACCCGCGCCCCGTCGGGGACCGCGTGGGCGCCCACGGGGGTCGCGCACCCACCCACCTGTCTCCGCGAAACTGATGATCTCGTAGCCCTGCTCCTCCTCCTCCTCCTCGCCGGTAACACCGGGGCTCCGGCGGGCGCCTCCCGCCTGCAGCCGCCGCAGGGCGCGGGCCACGGCGGCGCGGGGCACGGTGTGGGCGAGCCGCGGGCGATCGCGGAGCCGCAGCTTTTCCAGCAGCTGCTTCTTGGCCACCTCCTCCAGCAGCCGCCGCTCGGCGCCCTCCGGGCACGACGGGCAGCTCGGCTCGGCCGCCGCGCACAGAACCATGGCCAGCAGCAGCCACCGGGCCGAGCCGCGCGCCGCCATCCGCGCCCACCGGACGGGACGGGACGAGCACCGGGAGCGGCACTGACGGGACGGGAGAGGCACCGGCACCGAGGGAGCGGCACCGATAGGACGGGACCGCGTGGGTGTGCACGGGAGCGGCACCGGGAGCAGCGCCGACGGGACCGGGAGCGGCACCGGGAGCGGCACCGGGAGCGGTGCGGGGCCGCCTGCTTTGGGCACCTGCGGCCGGGGGCGGTCCCGCCGCCCCCCCGCCCCCCCGCCATTGGCCGCCGCACCTGCCCGGCCCGTCCCGTCGGGGATTACCGGGATTAGCACCCCAACCCCGCCTCCCCGCGGGGGGGTCGGTGAGCAGCCCCCCCATCCTCCCCCGATCCCGGTCCCCGCTAACCGTGGGGTGGCTGAGGGAGGAGCCCCACGGGGGGCGGGGGGGCGAGCACCGCCGTGCCCGCGTGGGTTGGGCACGGGTGAGGGGCGAGGGGTGGCACGGGTGTGCTCAGACAGCGGAGCTGCGCGGGCGAGGGGCTCTGCCCACGGGGAAGGGGAAACGCGGGCAGCCCCCCCAGTACGGGCAGGGGGATCCTCCAGAACCTTCAGAGAGGGGGGGCTGGGGAAAATCGCGGCCGGCGGAGCAGCCGCAGCCCCGGAGGAGCCCGCCGGAGGGATCCCAGCTCAGCTGCCTGTCCATGGATCCCACAGAGCTGCCCCCAGCCCCTGGGCACTGCCCCCCCGGGCACCCTCCAGCCGTCCTGGCAGTGACATCCTGGGTGCTGAGATCCCAGCAAGGATCAAGGGGCTCCTGGGCTGACCCCACAGCTCCTGGGGGCTGTCACATCTCCGGGCATTTGTCACTCCCAGCAGCTTTGGGGGTCTGAGCCCACCCTTGGGACCACCTCAGGTTCATCCTCAGCCTGAGGCAGAGCTGCGAAGGGCGAGCGAAACGGGCGCTCCCTCCTCAGACAATAAAAAAGGGGATTTGCGTGTCCTGAGGGCTTTGGGAGGTGACAAGCCCGTGTCACACCAACCCGAAGATGTTTCAGGGACTCTTTGGAGCGGGATGTGCAGGCCGAGGCAGGGCAGGGGCTGGCAGGAACCTCAAGCCAGTGATGCAAGGTGCCACAGTGCAGTGCTGGGGGGTTTGGCAGAACCCAGCTGGAGCAGGGAAGCCAGAGAACTTGAAGCTCTGCCAGGCCAGTGCTCCGGCATGTCCTGTGCCCACTGCGCCGTGCACCGGCTCCAAGGTCTTGACCACACGGAGCCCCTGGCCCTGGCCAAGCCAGAGGTGCCATGTAAACAGAGTCTGGGAAAAAGCACCCACCGGAGGTGATGCAACCACGGAGCAAGGGGCAAAGGGCTCAGCTGGCCGGGCCTGCTGGCAGCTCCCAGAATAGCCCAGGAATGTCAACAGAGAGAAACCAGTGGGCACAGGCTGGCCTGGGAGCACGGATCCCGCAGGGCCTGGGAGCCCCTGGCTGCAGGCAGGGGCAGGATGGAGCAGGTGGCATTTCCAGCCGGGCGCAGGGCAGGGCACACGTGCTCACGGGCAAAGATGCTCCCAGGTGGGGAGTGACATCTTAAAGCACCTGGGGTGACGGGGCCAGGGGTGAGGTGTTCCTGCTGACAGAGGACACAGGTGGATGGGATGTGGGGGAAGCAATTCCTCCCTGCGAGGCTGGCGAGGCACTGGCATGGGTTGCTCGGAGAAGCTCCATCCCTGAAGTGTTGGAGGCCACGTTTCCAACACTTGGCCACGTTTCCAAGCAACTTCCAGGGCTTGGAGCAACCTGGGAAGGTGGAAGGAGGGCTGGAACTGGATGAGCTTTAAGGTCCCTTCCAACCCAAACCATCCCAGATTCTCTGATGCACCCTTACATGTGTTCATCCCCCTCCCTGGATGCCTGCTGCGTTTTGGACACGCTCCTCGTGCCCCTCAGGCCCACTGCCCTGCCCTGCTGTGCTGCTCCATCCCTGCCAGACCCCAGAGCTGTGCCACCACTGCTGCTTTTCTCCCAAGGAACCAACAACAGGGCGAGAGGAAATGGCCTCAAGTTGCATCAGGAGAGGTTTAGATTGGCAATTAAGGAAAATTTGGGCTGTGGCATGGCAGGAAACAGGAGACGAAGAACGGGAAAACCCACGAGGCACCCTCCAAAACACCCACCCTCCATCCCAGGCTGGCAGCGGGGTGTCCCCAAAGGGATTAAACCCCCTCCAACCTGCCCAGATCCCTCTGCATGGGGCAGCATCCCGTGAACCCCCATCCCACCTCCAGCCTCGGCAAGACCGTGGGATCCCCAGCCCCTCACACCGCGTGCCCCCCGGCACGCTGCAGCCCCCGGATCTGGGGCAGGGGTCAGCGCGGAGCTCTTGCAGCCGTTGCATAATTGTGTTGTTGATTAAGCGGTTCCCAGAAAGCAAAGCCCCGGGGACTGACCTGACCAAAATACCCCCCAAGGTCCCCCTGGGCCCAGCACCTGGTGCAACAACGGCTCCGGGGCCTCTGACCCCGTGGCCGTTGGGGCGAACGTGGCACCCGGTGACCTGACCTGGAGGTGACAACCGGGCTGGGCTGAGCCAGGAGCCCCCCCAAGAGCTGGTGCAGCAGCAGCTGAGCGTGGCTCGTGGAATCGTGGAATGGTTAAAGTCGGAGAAGCCTTGGGATCGTCGAGCCCAACCATTAACACAGCACAGCCAAGGCCACCACTAAACCGTGCTCCCAGCTGCCACATCCACAGGGTTTTGAGCGTTACCAGGGATGGTGACTCCATCCACTGCCCTGGGCAACCCCTTCCAGGGCTTGGACACTCTTTCCGTGATGAAATTTTCCTTAATTGCTGATCTAAAACCTCTCCTGACACAACCTGAGGTCGTTTCCTCTTGCCCCGTTGCTGGTTCCTTGGGAGAAAAGCAGCAGTCGCCACCAGTGGTGGCACTGGCTGGGAATGGGCCAGGAGACTGGGAATTAAACATTAACTCTTTTCAAGGCAAGGGAAGGGACTGTCAGAAATTCCCACCCCTCCTGGGAGCTGGACCTGCCCAAGGGGCACTTGGCACAGCGTGCTTGGACCTTTGCTTCGGGGGCTGTTGATTCTGGCAAAGGGTCCTTCCAGCACATCTGTGTCCTCTGGGAGTGGAGACCGAGGGGACATCACATCTGTCCCCGGCCGTGTCACATCTGCATCTGGCTTTGGTTCCTTGGGTGCCATGTCCCCGTGGCGTTGCTGTGCTGGGTGGGCTGCAGGGTGGGCTCCCCACTGGCCTTACTGGTCCCAGCAGGACAATCCCCCAGCACTGGGCTTGAGCCATCCCTTCCAAAGCCTCCTGAGAGATCAGGGGACGTCAGCAGAGCGCGGTGTCACGGCAGGGAGGAAGGATCCCTGGCTCCAGGGATCCCTTTTCCCTGGCTGCACCTTCCTCACCCTGCACGGGAAGGGCCACTTTGGAATCCCTGAGCCTTGGCCACCCCGTGCTGTGGGTGAGGAAGGGGCTGCCTCCTTCCCATGGGGATGGGACAAGCCTCAGCTCAGCGTCTCAGGGTTGTGCTGCTTGAGCTGAGGGGTCTGTAGGGCCACAGCACCAGCCAGTGGCTCTCTCTTTGCCCCTTCCCTGCTCTCCCTGCATGCCCACGGCTTCTGCATCCCAGGAAGCTTGGCACTGGCTCCGGGGAAGCTGTTTGTTCAATAAATATAGACAGTGAAATGAGGCGTTGGAAAAAGAAGGGAGAAAACAAACACCGAACCCTCTCTGGGGTTTGCGCAAGCGGCCTTGGAGCCCAGACAGGATCGATCCCCGAGCCTTCCTCCCCGCCCGTGTGGCAGGGAAGGGCCAAGGCACCCACAGCACACCTGGGGAGATGGGGGGTCCCAATGCCACGCACCTGTGGCCCTCCCACCCTTCTCCAGGTGTCCCAGGTCCTCCAGGACAAGGCATCCCTGCTCCAGCCGGAGCTGCTCCTGGCTCTCTCATCCCAGAGTGGGCAGAGGACGCGAAGCTGGAGCAGGGAGAGGGTCTGAGAGCACCTCCTCGCTCTTCTGGCCCTTTCCCTGTTGCATTGCACGAAGCAGTTTTGTTCTGTTTGTACTGGGTGGTTTGGGTTATGTATATATAGATAGATCTACACGAAAGGTTGTACAGTACTACTTCTTCTAGAAATTCCTGCACGCCTCTCACTTGACACTGCTTATGTTTTCCTTTTCTCTGGGTCTGTCCACGTTGGCCCGTTGACCTCTCACTTTCCCCTTCCCCTTCTTAAAGGACACAAAACTACTCCGAGCTACGTGCTCGGCTTCTTCCTTCCTTCAGGACTCCAAGGTGCAGGTTCTGCCTTAAACTGTGGGACTGTTCCTGAGACTAAGAGAGCCTTTTGTCTTTTGTCTTCATCCTCGCCTCAGTTTCCCCTCTGAGGATTCAGTGCCAGCCTGGCAAGGTACTCAGGAACCGAGGCATTTCCCCACCTGGATCACTTCTGTCCCAGCCTCTGGGGTCAGTTGTCAACCCTTGCAGGTGGATCCCAGGGCTGAAGTCACCTGGCTGGGGACATGGGGGTCCCCATTCCCTTGGGGCTTCATGGGGCCTGCTGCAGGGGGTGTGCGTGTGGCCAAGCGCTGTCACCTGCTCCTGGCTCTTGTGCTCTTCTTCTCTCTCCACACAGGACAATGCAAATCCTGCCCTGGAGCTGCTCATGGCTCACCTTCCTGGAGTGAGCAGAGGGTGCAAAGCCAGGTGGGGAGAGGGTCTGACACCCCTTTCTCCCCCTGCTGACCCTCTCACACTGGCCAGCTCTGCCCTGGCCTCTGTGGTTAGCTGTCAGCAGGGTGGACCCTAAAGCTGGAGTCACCCTTTGGGCAGGACACCCTGTCCAAACCTCCCACCCCAGCACCTTCTCCCCTCCTTTCCAGTCCTGGCACGGGGGGGGGGAGCGGTGCAGAAACCCAAACCCGCGGTTACGTAACGGGGCCGCCGCGTCGGAGCCGCCCTTTGCCCCCCGCTCTCACGGCCCTGCCGTGTCCCACTTCGCTGTCACCAGGCTGGCAGGGATGGGCTGAGGGGACGCTCTGCACTTGGGGGGGGCAGAATCCCGGGTGCTGAGGCTGCCCCTCAAAGTCTGCCCACTCCAAAAGGCAGAAGAGTTTCTCAGTTCTGTCCTGATTTGGGACGGAGGTGACCAAATCCAGCTGGTTTTGGTGGAACGGGGAATTTAGCCCAAGCAAGTGAGGCACCTTTCCTGGTGGGGATTCCTGTGCTGTGCCTGGATCTGGCTGGGATGATTTAGGGGTTCTGCATCCCCCTGGGAAAGGCAGCTGAGGGGCAGAGAGCATGGGAGGTGTTTGGGAGCAGCGTGGAGATGCCCAGAGCCGCTGCCAGTGGCAGGATGGGTCTGTCCCGTGCCATCCCAGGGCTGCCAGGAGCACTGGAAGGTGTGCAGGTGAATGACAGGGCACACACACGTGCAGGCACCACGGCTGGGAGCCTTTATTGGACACCAGCTAGCCAGGATGCTCGGGGAGGGAGACACATTCCCTCCCACCGGGACTGATTTCCCTTTCCTCTCCCTGCTCAGCCGCCTGTCCAGCTCAGTGGGGCCATGGGGGTGACTCCTGCCCTCTGTCCTCACCAGCCCCAGCAGCCCAGGGTGGCCACTGGTGGGTCCTGTGCTGATGTAGCTGCACTCAGGGTGCACCAGGACCTTGGGCTGGGGTGGCAGCAGGACTGTCCTGATCCAGGCTCTGCAGCATCCAGCAGGAGAAAGCTCTGGGCTCCACCAGGAGCTGTGAGAGGAATCCACGGGCAGATCCGAAGAGGGTAAGAGCCGTGTGGGAGGTGAGAGAGGAGGGCACTTGCACATTCAGCATCACCCTTGATGCTTCACCCTCAGGAGGAGAAACCCCCTCTGCAGCGCTCCTCCCTCCCAGCCGGGAGCCGGGAAGAGCGAGCCCTGCCCCGCCGTGTGTGTCCCGTCCTCCCGCCCGCTCCGGCACCGCTCAGGTGCAGCCGCAGGAGTCCACGATCATGTCGGGGATGTCGGTCTTGACGATGTTGCTGTCCCGGTCGTAGTAAAGCAGGGAGAGGGGCCGGCGCTGGGTGGGAACGCAGCAGGAATCCACGGCCGCCGCCGCGCTGGCCGCCTTGATGCGGTTGAGAACGGCGGTGTGGAAAGAGGCGGCGAGGCCGGGAGCACCGGCCAGGTGCGGCGGGCACAGCCCCGCGCAGTAATTCATGTGGTAACCCTCCGGCTGGATGATCCAGTCCTCCCAGCCGATCTCCTTGAAGTCCACAAAGAATTCCTGGCGGCAGCACATCCGCGGGTCCGCGCCGCAATCGACGCCGCGGCGATGGAGGCGGTGGGCTTTCCTAGCCTGGGCTTGGGCCACCACAAAGGGCCAGCGGGAATCGCTGTGGTTGGACGGCAGAGGGGACCCCCAACCCTCCGGCACCTCCAGTTCCACCGTCAGCTGCGGGCTCTCTTGTCCGAAGAGGCTCCGCACAGCTGCTCCGACGTCCAGTGTGGTCCAGCCGGATCTCTGCACCTCCAGCCGCGTCTCGCTGGCCACAGTCAGGTTTGGCCCCGCCGGGTCCGGCCGCAGCAGCCTGACGGTGACGGGCTGTGCCCCGCGCCCGGGGGCTGCCCAGAACAGGTAGAGGGTGGCCTGCAGGATCTCAGTGCTCCCGGCCACCTCCTGGGAGAAGCGGAAATGCAGGTGGACGCTGTGGGGAGTGGAGGATCCTGTGCACAGAACCCAGAGCGGAGTCAGGAGTGAAGCAAAGAAGGGATTCATCCCGTCCCACGCCTATGCCATGAGCAGGGACACCTTCCACTGTCCCAGGTTGCCCCAAGCCTCATCCAGCCTGGCCTCTGGACACTTCCAGGGAAGGGGCAACTTCTCTGGGCAACCAGTGCCCACAATTACAGGGAGGAATTTCTTCCTAAAATCCCGTCTAAATCTCCTCTTTTCCAATGTGAAGCTGTTCCCCCTTGTCCTGGCACTCTGAGCCCTTGTCCGAAGTCCCTCTCCAGCTCTCTTAGGGCCCATGTAGGTACTGTAAGAGGCTCCAAGGTCTCCCCAGTAGGTACTGGAAGGGGCTCCAAGGTCTCCCCAGAGCCTTCCCTTCTTCCTTGGCTGCAGAGCTGCTGCTCCTGCTGGCCGGGAAAGGGCTGACGAGAGCACTCGGGGCTCCTGGCACAGCTCTGCCCACGAGGACACAGCCCCCTCCCCGTGCTCCGAGCCTGGGTTCACCCCCCGGCTCGGTTCCAGCTCCACCGAGCCAGGAGACAACTCCCCATTGTCCTGCACGGAGTGTGGGAACACAGCGTGCCGCGGGGCAGCGTTGCTCCCGGAGGGCTTTGAGGACACGGTGCCCGCCAGGGGAGCAGAGCCTCCCCACCTCAGCACCAGGAATTTGGTCTGGGAAAGCCAGGGTGTGCAGGACGCTCTGGGGAATGGGGTGGCGAGTTTGTATCTCTCCAAGGAAAGTTGTCTGCGAGAGGTGGGATGTTCTTTTCCCAGTGGTGCTTTTCAGGAGCACTGAGGGTATTTTGGGGAATTCTCTCTCCCCACCCCAGAAGCAGCAGATTCTGGAGTGAAATGAGGCACCCACTGCTTTGGGTGGGACGTGGGGGCTGTGAAGCTCCATCCACACGCTATAAGCCAACACGAAAATCAAAGCTAAAAGTCCAGTTTTGGAACCTCCAACACAAGGGGGAGGGTTCAGCCCAACTGGGCAAGAGGTGACAACGATAGAGCGGCACGTCTGCGCTCCGTGCCACCCTCCCACCCTGCACGTCCCATCTGTGCCTGATACGCTTGGGAGGTTCGGGAGCCTCTCACAACTTCCAGCAGCAGTGTTCCCTCCATCCCGGTGCACAGCCCCACAACCTCCCTTCCCTCCCTCCTTTCCCTCCCTCCCTCCGTCCCCTCTTTTCCCTCCGTGCCCCCCACCCGCGGGGTGCCCACCCGTACGCACCCGGCTCGGCAAAGCTCAGCAGCTCGTACTCCTGCAGCCCCATCCCGGCCCGGGGGGGGACGCGGCCGTCCCGCAGCATCCCCGGGAAGGCGGCGGCCGTGTCGGAGCGCTGCGCTCGCATCCTGCGGAGCGCGGTCAGCAGGGCCCCCCGGGATGGGGGCTGGCGGACGCTGGGCCTGGCCGGTAAGCGGAGTTTGGTCAGGATGCTCTGCTTGGCCAGCGCCAGGAGCGCGTCCCGCTGCGTTCCGGGGGCCAGCGCGGCCACTCCGCAGGCCGGGCACCACGAGCCCTGGGCAGCCGCCATCCGTAGGAGGCTCAGGAGCAGGAGAGCCACGGCGGCCGTCATCTGCGGTGCGGCGAGAGGTGACAGCGTGGGAGCCGCAGCGGTGTCCGAGGAGCCGAGTGGGATGAGGCAGCGGCAGCGCCGGAGAGAGGAGCAAGGGGGGGGCAGAACTGGAGTGAGCGGGAGCAGGGAGCGAGGATGGGCTCGTTCTCCTGACGTGGCCACAAATATTGGCTGATCCCGGGAGAGATAAACGCCCCTGTGCGCTCCACCGGAGCCGCCCGGGAGCGGGCAGCGCGGCACCGCCGCTCCGGTTAAGGTGGAGCCGGGCCGATGGTGCTGCTGCTCGGGGGGCGCAGAGCGGGGACATCGAGGCCACCCCGGACCCACCTCGGTCCCAACCCGGCTGTGGTAGGGGCTCCCAGGGGATATTGGGGGGTACCCAGGGTGTATTGGAGGCCCCCGGTGCTACGTGGGGACCACGGGGGTGGGGGATCCCCGAGGGCAGGGGGAACTCTGGAGGTCAGGGATCCTTAGAGAAGGGGGATTTTGGGGGTCGAGGGGAGGTTGGAGGTGGGCGATACCTGGATATGGGACATCCCGAGCAATGAGGGATCCCCGGGGGATTGCAAAGCCCTTGGAGTGCCAAACGCCGCCTACAAACTGACAGCAGGGACCCGGGGGGCTGAGTTTGCTTCCCCACGGAAAAGGGGCACAGGTTTGTGCCTGGCACCGGGCTTCTGCCGCCTCAAATTCCGAACGGATCAGGATTTCTCCCTGCCATAAATTGGGACCCCGGCTGCCCTTTTCCCGCTCCCGCACCGCCGCTCCCGGGCGTTATTCCCGAGCTCGGTCGCTGCTCCCGGCCCCGCCCCGCTCCCCCCCCCCCGCCCCGTTCTATCGCCCGCCGCCGGTTCCGCCGCGCCCGCCACCGCCTCCTACCGGTCCCGTTCCCGCCGACCCCGCTGCTCCCGGTCCCGGGGCGCTGCTCCCGGTCCCGAGCCCCCGCTCCGCCTCTCGTTGTTGGTCCCGCTGCCCCCGGGCACCCGTTCCCGGCCCCGCAGCCCGCAAGTGTGACAAGAGAGGCGAGTCAAGGAGAAACGGGTTCAAATCGAAGGAGGTTGGGTTGAGATGGGACATGGGGACGAAATTCCTCCCTGCTGAGGGGTGCTGAGGAGGGGTTGGAATGAATTTCCCAGAGCAGCTGTGGCTGCGCCATCCCTGGAAGTGTTGCAGGCTGGGTTGGACGGGGTTTGGAGCAGCCTGGGATAGGGGAAGGTGAACCTGCCAGGGGCAGCGGCTGGAAAGGGATGAGCCCCGGAGCGGTACCGAGCACCGGGAACCGGGCACCGAGCACCGGGCACCGGGCGCCGAGCACCGGGCACCGGGAACCGGGCACCGAGCACCGGGAACCGGGCACCGGGCACCGAGAACCGGGCATCGAGAACCGGGCACCGAGCACCGGGCGCCGGGCACTGGGAACTGGGCACCGAGCACCGGGCGCCGGGCACCGGGCACCGAGCACCGAGCACTGGGCACCGAGCACCGGGCACCGAGCACCGGGCGCCGGGCGCCGGGAACCGGGCACGGAGCACCGGGCATCGAGCACCGAGCACCGGGCACCGGGCACCGAGCACCGGGCACCGAGCACCGGGCGCCAGGCACCGGGAAGCGGGCACCGGGCACCGGGCACCGAGCACCGGGCACCGAGCACCGGGCGCCGGGCACCGAGCACCGGGCGCCAGGCACCGGGAAGCGGGCACCGGGCACCGAGCACCGGGATTTGGGCACCGGGCACCGGGCACCGGGCACCGGGCTCCGAGCACCGGGCACCGAGCACCGGGCGCCGGGCGCCGGGCACGGAGCACCGGGCATCGAGCACCGGGCATCGAGCACCGGGCATCGAGCACCGATCACCGGGCACCGAGCACCGGGAACCGGGAACCGAGCACCGGGCATCGAGCACCGAGCACCGGGCACCGAGCACCGGGCACCGGGCACGGGGCGGGGCCGGGAGCGGCGGCGGGGCCGGGTCTATGCGGAGCACGACGCAGGGAGGCGCGAGAGTCACGGTGGCCGAGTGGTTAAGGCGTTGGACTCGAAATCCAATGGGGTTTCCCCGCACAGGTTCGAATCCTGTCCGTGACGCCACGCTCACTTTTGCTGGTTTGGGGACACACGTGGGGAGCTTCCCCCGGTACCGTCGAACGCTCTTTGCTCCTCCGGTACCGGCTCTTGGAAGGGCGGGAGCAGCACCGAGCCTCACGCCCGCCGGTACCGGATCTTTTAACCGCAGGAACGGCGGGGTGGACACACCCTCAGCCTCCGGTACCGCCTCTCTTAACGGCGGGGACGTCACAGATCCCCCCAAGCCCCGGTACCGGCTCTTTTAAGAGCGGGAATAACGGGGACAGCCCTGCCAGGTCCTGGCTCTTCTAACGGGGATAACCACAGGGATCCTCGCTCGGTACCGGCTCTTAACGGCTGCAGCAGCAGGGAAAACACATGCTCTCCCTCCGGTACCGGCTCCTTGAACCCCAAGCCCCGGTACCGGCTCTTTAAGGGGTGGGAACGATGGGGATCCCCCCTCTAATCCCGGCCCTTTAAGGGGTGGGAACGATGGGATCCCCCCTCTAATCCCGTTTTTTTTAGGGGTGGGAATGATGGGGATCCCCCCTCTAATCCCGTTTTTTTTAGGGGTGGGAACGATGGGGATCCCCCCTCTAATCCCGGCCCTTTAAGGGTGGGAGCAGCAGGGACCCCCCCCAGTCCCAGTACCGGCTCTTTTCGGGGCGGGGACCCGGGCACTCAGGTACAGTCTCTTTTTGGGGTGGGAACAACGGGGATCCCTCTCTAATCCCGTTTTTTTTAGGGGTGGGAATAGCAGGGATTCCCCTCTAATCTTTTTAAAGGCAGAAGTGAGAACCCCACTCTGGTCCCCACTCTAATTCTGGCTCCTTTAAGGGTGGGAACACAGGGGGCAGGTTCATCGTTTTTGGGGAGCATATTTGGAGGGCTTTAGGGTAGAGGGAACCCCCCGGGACCCTCAGCCACCCCCATTCCCTCCCAGGAGTGACTTTTATTGATCCCCAGATCCCCCCAGGATCCCCCAAACCCACCCATTTTTACCCCAGGACTGAGCCGCCTCCAGACATGGGGAGGGTTTTGGGGTGCAGGAGGAAGCCCCCAAAGAGGGTTAGATAAATCAACCAGAATTCTGTTTATTGATCACTTCAATCCCTGCCTCCTGCCGGAACCGACACCGGAGGGGAAAAAATGGTAAAAAAAAAAAAAAAAAAATTCCGACAAAATAAATGCAAATAAATTAAATTCCCAATGAGTCCCACGGACCCAGGCCAGAGGTGCCTGCCCACGGTACTTGGAAAATCAAATAGAAAGGGAGAGTAAAAATGAGAAAAGGTCCAAAAAATAATAATTAAAAAAAAAAAAAAGAGTATAAAAAGAACAAAAAAAAAAAAATAGAAAACCACAATCACGAGTGTCTGGAAAAGTAACACCGAGGGTGGAGAAAGCAGAGCCAAACACAGACTGGGAGGAGGTGGGAGATGCCCAGGGGGGATCCGGCTGCTCCCGGGGCCAGGGAACGGGGCATGCACGAAGCGAGGGGGACAGGAGGGTCCCCAAGGCCAAGGACCCCTCACTCCAGGGTTGGTGACACCAGCAGTGCCCCGCTTTGGGGACACCAAGCCAGGTGGCAGCTCCAGAAAGGGGCGAGGAGATGGAGCTGCCAAGGCAGCAGAACCGGTTCTGGGGGGAAGCACGGGCTGGGTGTGTGAGCCGGGATTTGGGGGGACCCCCGAGGGGTCTGGCAGTGCGTGGAGCCCCCGCTCCCCCCTCTCTCCTTGCAAACGTGGTGCCTTTGAAAACCAGTCCAGGGAAAACCCTCAAGTCCAAGTCCAGGAAAACCTCCCCGCCCTTTGGGAGGCGGGGTAAAAAACCGCGGCTTGTTTTTTTTTTCCTCCGTTTTTTTTGTTTCCTTTCAGATCTCCTCCACTCCATGAGCGAAAATCATGACCAGCCCCGGCTCCAGCACCATGTCCTCGCCCATGTGCTGGTTCTCGCAGGCCATCACCACCACGGCCTGCTTGCCGGGGATGCGTTTGGCCACGTAATTCTCGTAGTAGCGCCGGTTCATCTGCCGAGTCTCCAGCGTGGCCAGCCCCTGCGGCCAGTTGCGCTCGTGGGCGTTCTCGATCAGCTCGTTGGTGATGGAGGCCGGGCAGCCGCTCTCCACCAGGGAGCGCTTGATCACCGCCTGCAGCACCGCGTCCGGCGTGGAGATCATCCCGCCCCAGCGCGTCACCCGAGCCGGCTGCAGGGAGTTCACCCACCTGGGGAATGGAGGGGGGAAAAAACGGAGCAGGGTCAGGGATGGGGGTTTGGGGGGGAATTGTGGAGATTGATCTACTTGCGGGGGGACACAGGGGTCAGGGATGGGGGTGGAATTGTGGGGGTTCACCCAGCTGGGGAATGGGGAGGGGAACACGCAGCAGGGTCAGGGATGAGGGTTTGGGGGGGAATTGTGAGGGGTTCAACCAGCTGGGGGGACACACAGGGGTCAGGGATGGGGGTTTGGGGTGGAATCGTAGAGATTTATCCACCTAGGGGACATACAGTGTGCAGGGATGGGGGTTTGGGGTGGAATTGTGGGGGTTCAACCAGCTGGGGGGACATACAGTGCTCAGAGATGGGGTTTGGGGTGGAATCGTAGAGATTTATCCATAATCCATACAGTTTTATCCACCTAGGGGGAGGGTTTGGGGTGGAATTGTGGAATTTTATCTACTTGGGGGGGGACACAGGGGTCAGGGATGGGGGTTTGGGGTGGAATTGTGGAGTTTTATCTACTTGGGGGACATACAGTGCTCAGTGATGGGGGTTTGGGGTGGAATTGGGGGGGTTCACCCAGCTGGGGGGACACAGAGGGGTCAGGGAGGGGGGCTTGGGGTGGAATTGTGGAGTTTTATCCACTTGGGGGGACACACAGTGCTCAGGAATGGGGGTTTGGGGGGGAATTGTGGAGTTTTATCCACCTAGGGGGACATACAGTGTGTAGGGATGGGGGTTTGGGGTGGAATCGTAGAGATTTATCCACCTAGGGGACACACAGGGGTCAGGAAGGGGGGGTTGGGGGGGAATTGTAGAATTTTATCCACTTGGGGGGGGGACACAGGGGTCAATGATGAGGGTTTGGGGTGGAATTGTGGAGTTTTATCTACCTAGGGGGACATACAGTGTGTAGGGATGGGGGTTTGGGGGGGAATTGTGGAGTTTTATCTACTTGGGGGGACATACAGTGTGCAGGGAGGGGGGTTTGGGGTGGAATTGTGGGGGGTTCACCCAGCTGGGGGGACACAGGGGTCAGGGATGGGGGTTTGGGGTGGAATTGTGGAGTTTTATCTACTTGGGGGGACACACAGTGCTCAGGGATGGGGGTTTGGGGTGGAATTGTGGGGGTTCAACCAGCTGGGGGGACATACAGTGCTCAGGGAGGGGGGTTTGGACTGGAATTGTGGAGTTTTATCCACCTAGGGGGACACACAGTGCTCAGGGATGAGGGTTTGGGGTGGAATCGTAGAGATTTATCCATAATCCATACAGTTTTATCCACCTAGGGGGACAAACCCTCAGGGATGAGGGTTTGGGGGGGAATTGTGGAGTTTTATCCACCTGGGGGACATACAGTGCTCAGGGATGGGGGTTTGGGGTGGAATTGTAGAGTTTTATCTACTTGGGGGGACATACAGTGCTCAGGGATAGAGGTTTGGGGTGGAATTGTAGAGTTTTATCCACCTAGGGGGACACACAGTGCTCAGGGATGGGGGGGCTTGGGGTGGAACTGTGAGGGGTTCACCCAGCTGGGGGGACACACAGGGGTCAGGGATGGGGTTCGGGGTGGATTTCCCTCAAAAAACCTAAAAATTCCCCTCAGAAAATGACAAATTACCCTCAGAAAACAACAAATTTCCCTCAGAAAAGAATAGCTTTCCCTCAAAAAACTACAAATTCCCCTCAGAAAATGACAGATTTCCCTCAAAAAACTACAGATTTCCCGCAAAAACCTAAAAATTCCCCCTAAAAAATGACAAATTTCCCTCAGAAAATGACAAATTCCCCTCAGAAAACGACAAATTTCCCTCAAAAAACCACAAATCTCCCTCAAAAAACCACTAATCTCCCTCAAAAAACTACAGATTTCCCTCAAAAACCTACAAATTTCCCTCAGAAAATGACAAATTTCCCTCAAAAACCTAAAAATTCCCCATAAAAAACCGACAAATTCCCCTCAGAAAACGACAAATTTCCCTCAAAAAACCAAATTTCCCTCAAAAAACCACAAATCTCCCTCAAAAAGCTACAGATTTCCCTCAAAAAACTACAAATTTCCCTCAAAAAACCACAAATCTCCCTCAAAAAACTACAAATCTCCCTCAAAAAACTACAGATTTCCCTCAAAAAACTACAGATTTCCCTCAAAAACCTAAAAATTCCCCCTAAAAAAAACGACAAATTCCCCTCAGAAAACCCCCAAGTTGCCCTGTCTCCCGCCGCTGCCGGCACTCACTCCAGGATCTCGTTGTACTCGATGGTCTCCTCCAGGTTCTGCAGGTTGGGGTTGACGCTGCGGATCGCCCTCATGTAGGCCTTGAGCAGCTGGATGTCCCTCTTCTGCCAGGGCAGGGAAAAACGGGATTGGGATTGTTTTTGTTTTTGTTTGTGGTGTTTTTTTTGTTTTGTGTTTTTTTTTTTTTTTTTTTTTTTTTTTTGTTTTGTTTTGTTTTGTTTTGTTTTGTTTTGTTTTTCCCCTTTTTTTTTTTTTTTTTGGAGGGATTTTGGTGTCCACGCACCAAAAATTGAACCTTGTTTGTGTTTTTTTGGCATTTTGGCGCCTAGGAACTCAAACCTGCCCAGTTTTGTGTTGTTTTTTTGGGGTTTTTTTTAATTTTTGGGGTTTTTTTTTGGTGTCCAAGCCTCCGAAACTGACCCTTCCCATCCTGATCCCAACCCAACCCTGGCATTCCCGGAGCCCCCAGTGTGGCCCAGCCCCACAGAGCCACACTCAGCCCACACCTCTTCTCCCAGCTATTTTTCCATGATTTCATCATCCAAAAACCCAAACTTGCCCCTTGTTCTTTCCCTTTTTTTCCGGATTTTGGTGTCCAAGCCCCCAAAAGTGATCCTTCCCATCTCAATCCTGGTTTTCCTGGCCCCACCTGCTCGGCCAGCTGGTGCTTGTGCTCAGCTGAGGTTTTCTCCAGCTCGGCGATCCGCGTCTGCTGCTGCTGCACCACCGAGCGCAGGTGCTTGATGCAGTTGTGGTTGGGCAGCTCATCCTTGGGCATCTCCAAGCTGCCAGGAAGAGGGAAAAAAAAATAAGAAAAATATGTGGAGACTCCCAAATCAGGGGAATTTGTGCCTTCCGGAGCTAATCCAGGTGTGGAAACCCCTGAGTGCCCTTCCCATGTCCATCCTGTGTCCATCCCAGTGTCCATCCCGTGCCCTTCCCAGTGTCCACCCTGTGTCCATCCCAGTGCCCACCCCATGTCCATCCTGTGTCCATCCCGTGTCCATGCTGTGTCCACCCCAGTGCCCATCCTGTGTCCATCCTGTGCCCATCCCAGTGCCCACCCCATGTCCATCCCAGTGCCCACCCTGTGTCCATCCCAGTGTCCATCATGTACCCTTCCCAGTGCCCACCCTATGTCCATCCTGTGTCCATCCCAGTGCCCATCCCGTGTCCATGCTGTGTCCACCCCAGTGCCCACCCTGTGTCCATCCCAGTGCCCATCCCAGTGACCACCCTGTGTCCATCCCAGTGGCCACCCCCTGTCCATCCTGTGTCCATCCCAGCACCTATCCTGTGTCCATCCCCACCCCAGTGCCCACCCCATGTCCATCCCAGTGCCCACCCCATGTCCATCCCATGTCCATCCCAGTGTCCACCCTGTGTCCATCACAGTGTCCATCATGTACCCTTCCCAGTGCCCACCCTATGTCCATCCTGTGTCCATCCCAGTGTCCACCCTGTGTCCATCCTGTGTCCATCCCAGTGCCCATCCCATGTCCATCCCCACCCCATGTCCATCCCAATGCCCACCCCAGTGTCCACCCCATGTCCTTCCCAGTGCCCACCCCATGTCCTTCCCATGTCCTTCCCAGTGCCCACCCCATGTCCATCCCAGTGACCACCCTGTGTCCATCCCAGTACCCATCCCATGTCCATCCCAGTGCTCTTCCCAGTGTCCATCCTGTGTCCATCCCCACCCCAGTGCCCTTCCCAGTGCCCACCCCATGCCCACCCTGTGTCCATCCCCATCCATCCCGTCCACCCTGTGTCCATCCTGTGTCCATCCCCATCCACCCCATGCCCACCCCGTGCCCACCCTGCGTCCATCCCATGTCCATCCCCATCCATCCCATGTCCATCCCGTCCATCCCAGTGCCCACCCCATGTCCATCCCGCGTCCATCCCAGTGCCCACCCTGTGCCCATCCCAGTGCCCATTCCATGTCCATCCCAGTGCCCACCCCATGTCCATCCTGTGTCCACCCCAGTGCCCATCCCATGTCCATCCCCACCCCAGTGCCCACCCCATGTCCATCCCGTGTCCATCCCATGTCCACCCCAGTGCCCACCCCGTGCCCGCCCTCACCCGCATCCCTGCTCGCAGGTGACGGGCCGCTTGGGGTTGTGCTCGCAGTCGTTGAGGTGAGCCATCAGGTTGTCGAGGCGCACCACGGCCGTGCAGCCGAAGACGGCGTTGTCGCAGGTGATCTGCAGCTTGGAGAGCATGTTCCGCATGATCCGCGGCACGGGGCGCAGGTGGGCCACCGTCACCACGCTGCGGTCCACGGGGCACGTCTGCTGCTGCGAGAACCACTGCGTGATGCAGGCATTGCAGAAGGCGTGCTCGCAGTGCGGGGCCTGCGGGGGAAGCGGCCGGGGGGTCACGCCTGGGGTGGCTGAGTTTGGGGAGAACCGAGCGGATCCAGAGCGGGAGTGATCCCTGCCAGGGCCACCAGTGTCACCTGGGATCGTTCACTTGTGGGATCGCTCATGAGATCATTCATGGGATCGTTCACGGGATGGTTGAGTTTGGGGAGAACCGACCAGATCAGAGAGTCCAGAGTGGGAGTGATCCCTGCCAGTGCCACCAGTGTCACCTGGGATCGTTCACTCGTGGGATTGCTCATGGGATCGTTCATGGGATCATTCACAGGATGGCTGAGTTTGGGGAGAACCGACCGAATCGGGGAATCCAGAGTGGGAGTGATCCCTGCCAGGGCCACCAGTGTCACCTGGGATCGTTCACTCGTGGGATCACTCATGGGATCATTCATGGGATCATTCATGGGATCACTCGTGGGATCGTTCATGGGATCACTCATGGGATCATTCATGGGATCATTCATGGGATCATCCATGGGATCATCCATGGGATCATTAATGGGATTGCTCGTGGGATTGCTCATGGGATCATTCATGGGGTGGCTGAGTTTGGGGAGAACCGACCGGATCCAGAGCGGGAGTGATCCCTGCCAGGGCCACCAGTGTCACCTGGGATCGTTCACTCGTGGGATTGCTCATGAGATCATTCACGGGATTGTTCATGGGATTATTCATGGGATCACTCGTGGGATCATTCATGGGATCATTCATGGGATCATTCATGGGGTGGCTGAGTTTGGGGAGAACCGACCGGATCCAGAGTGGGAGTGACTCCTGCCAGAGCCACCAGTGTCACCTGGGATCGTTCACTCGTGGGATCGCTCATGGGATCATTCATGGGATCACTCGTGGGATCATTCATGGGATGGTTGAGTTTGGGGAGAACCGACCGGATCGGGGAGTCCAGAGTGGGAGTGATCCCTGCCAGAGCCACCAGTGTCACCTGGGATCGTTCACTCGTGGGATCGCTCATGGGATCACTCAAGGGATCATTCATGGGATTGCTCATGGGATCACTCGTGGGATCACTCGTGGGATCATTCACGGGATTGTTCATGGGATCATTCATGGGATCACTTGTGGGATCGCTCATGGGATCGCTCATGGGATGGCTGAGTTTGGGGAGAACCGACCAGATCGGGGAGTCCAGAGTGGGAGTGATCCCTGCCAGAGCCACCAGTGTCACCTGGGGTCGTTATCCCATGGGATCACTCATGGGATCATTCATGAGATCGTTCACGGGATCATTCATGGGATCATTCACGGGATCATTCATGGGGTGGCTGAGTTTGGGGAGAACCAACCAGATCCAGAGCGGGAGCGATCCCTGCCAGGGCCACCAGTGTCACCTGGGATCGTTCACTCGTGGGATCATCCATGGGATCATTCATGGGATCGCTCATGGGATCTTTCATGGGATCCTTCATGGGATCGCTCACGGGATCGCTCATGGGATCGCTCATGGGATCATTCATGGGATCATTCACGGGATCGCTACATTTGGGAAAAACCTCCCAGATCATCAAATCCAATCCACGACTGATCCCAACATCCCCAAGCCCAGAGCCGCCATGGCTCTGCCCGCGGTGCCCAGGTGTGCCCAGGTGTGCCCGCGGTGCCCAGGTGTGCCCAGGTGTGCCCAGGTGTGCCCAGGTGCGCCCAGGTGTGCCCAGGTGCCCCCTACCTGCACTGGCTCCTCCAGGACCCCGCTGCAGATGGGGCAGATCAGGTCCTCGTCCACGTCCCCCTGGAACCGAGCTACATCATACCCCATCGCTCGTCACCGGCGCCAGAACCCTGCAAACACCCACACCTCTGCTTCTTCCCAAGAATTACATTTAAAACAACAAATTAAATCACCTCTTTGAATCCTTTACAACCCAACTGTCACCTCTGGTTCAAAAATTTGGCTGAAAAAATAAATCTTATTTGCCTTTCACGGCACCAAAACCCTGCAAACATCCACACCTCTGCTTCTTCCCAAGAATTACATTTAAAACAACAAATTAAATCACCTCTTGGAATCCTTTACAACCCAACTGTCACCTCTGGTTCAAAAATTTGGCTGAAAAAATAAATCTTATTCCTGAGCACTCCTGTTTTTATTTTGCCTTTCACGGCACCAGAACCCTGCAAACATCCACACCTCTGCTTCTTCCCAAGAATTGTATTTAAAAATAACAAATTAAATAATCTCTTTGAATCGTTTATGATCCAATTGTCACCTCTGGTTCAACAATTTGGCTGAAAAAAAATCTTACTCCTGAACATTCCTGTTTTTATTTTGCCTTTCACGGCACCAGAACCCTGCAAACATCCACAGCCGTGCCTCTTCCCAAGAATTACATTTAAAACAACAAATTAAATCACCTCTTTGAATCCTTTACAACCCAACTGTCACCTCTGGTTCAAAAATTTGGCTGAAAAAAAAAAATCTTACTCCTGAACATTCCTGTTTTTATTTTGCTTTTCACGGCACCAGAACCCTGCAAACATCCACAGCCGTGCCTCTTCCCAATAATTGTATTTAAAAATAACAAATTAAATCATCTCTTTGAATCGTTTATGACCCAATTGTCACCTCTGGTTCAAAAATTTGGCTGAAAAGGAAAAAAATCTTATTCCTGAGCACTCCTGTTTTTATTTTGCCTTTCACGGCACCAGAACCCTGCAAACATCCACACCTCTGCTTCTTCCCAAGAATTGTATTTAAAAATAACAAATTAAATAATCTCTTTGAATCGTTTATGATCCAATTGTCACCTCTGGTTCAACAATTTGGCTGAAAAAGAAAAAAAAATCTCATTCCTGAACACTCCTGTTTTTATTTTGTCTTTGTGAACTCAGGCAGGGAGGGACTTTGTCCCCCTGTCCCTGTCCCCACAAACCAGCTCCAGGTGCCGGCGGATCCTTTATTCCCAGAAAAACAACAAAAAAAAAGAAGCTGGGAAAAATAAAATAAAAAAAATAAGCCTGTGCCAGGGCTCGATAAGGGTTTGATAAGGGTTTGATAAAGGTTTGATAAGGGTTTGATAAGGGTTTGATAAGGGTTTGATAAAGGCCAACGGCTGCGGGGTTGGGGGTGACCCCACACCCTGAGACAAATCCCTTCCCAAATCCCTCCCTGTCCCTTCCCAAATCCCTCCCTGTCCCTTCCCAAATCCCTCCCTGTCCCTTCCCAACAGCTTTGGAACGGGATCCTCAGGGTGGAATTCCCAAATTCCAACCGAAAAAAAAATTCCATCTGGGGAATTCCAAACACGGGAACGCCCCAAATCCAGCATCTCCTCCCACTCTCAGGGATAAATCCCCACCAATCCCTCCCCAAACAGGGAATCCCCTCGGCCCTGCATTCCCAAAATCCAGGAGTTTCCCACCTCAGACTCCTCCAGCCCTGTTTTCCAAGCAGGGAAACATCCCCAAAATTTGGGATTTGGAGGTGGGAATATTCCCCCCCCACCCAAACTTCCACAGGGGGAAAAGTCTCTGCCCCAGCCCCTTCCCAGCAGGAATGGGGTGGGATTTGGGATGAATATTCTCTATATTCCTGAGATTTGGGATGAACATTCCCTGTATTCCTGAGATTTGGGATGAACATTCTCTATATTCTTGGGATTTGGGATGAACATTCTCTGTATTCCTGGGATTTGGGATGAACATTCTCTATATTCCTGGGATTTGGGATGAACATTCTCTGTATTCCTGGGATTTGGGATGAACATTCTCTATTTTCCTGGGATTTGGGATGAACATTCTCTATATTCCTGGGATTTGGGATGAACATTCCCTGTATTCCTGGGATTTGGGATGAACATTCTCTATTTTCCTGGGATTTGGGATGAACATTCTCTATATTCCTGGGATTTAGGATGAACATTCCCTGTATTCCTGGGATTTGGGATGAATATTCCCTGTATTCCCGGGATTTGGGATGAACATTCTCTATATTCCTGGGATTTGGGATGATTATTCTCTATTTTCCTGGGATTTGGGATGAATATTCCCTATATTCCTGGGATTTAGGATGAACATTCCCTGTACTCCTGGGATTTGGGATGAATATTCCCTATATTCCTGGGATTTGGGATGAATATTCTCTATATTCCTGGGATTTGGGATGAATATTCCCTGTATAATTTCTGGGAATCCCCAGCTCTTCACAAATTTCCCTGGGAATCTCCTGGAATTCCCAGGTTTTTTTTTTACCAATTCCCTGGGCATCTCTGGGAATTCCCAACTCCTTCACACAAACCAGGCTGGGGCAGCTCCCAAGCCAGGAATTTCAGGAATTCCAGGAATTCCCCACTCCCCTGGGGACACCAATCGATTCCCAAGGGCTTTGGATCAGAAATCCATGGAAAAAAAAACCCAAAAACCCAAAAACCAGCTCCTGGATTTACCTCCCGTGGCAGAATTCCTCCTGGAACGACGCTGGGCTGGGTTGGGCTCACTCTGTGCAGGGAATTCCTCCCAAATTCCCATTTTTCCTTCTCCTCTCCCACAGGTCCTGGAGGATCCTGGATCTGATCCCAAAAAAAAAACCAAAAAAACCAACAAAAAAGGGAAAAATGAAGATGGAGAGAAGGAGAAGAAGATGCTGCTTTCCCTCAGGCTGGAATTTTCTGGAAAAGCCGATTCCCACACGGATACAGCTGGATGAGCTTCCAAAGGTTCAGAATTCCCAGCTTTGGGAAGAAATCTCTCCATTGCTTGCATATTTTTTGGGAATTTTGGGAAGAATGGAGCCCCAAACCGGCCTTGGAGACCCTCCCTGGACATGGATCCAGAGTCAGAAATTTGGGAATTTCAGGATTCCCCTGGAAATTTGGGGCGTTCTCCCACCGATGGCTCAGATTTGGATTTTCCCCAAATTCCTCTGGATTTTCCCCCCGGTTTTTTGGGGATTGCTCCCCACACTCTTTTGAGATTGTTCCCCCAAAATTATTCCCCAAAATTCCTCGGGATTCTCCCCAAATTCCCTCTCCCGTTCCCCGCTCCCCTCGGTCCCGGACAATTCCCGACCGGAGCCGTTCCCGGTTTTCCGTTCCCCCTGTGCCCGGGACCCCCCCCCGGCTGCGGTACCGACACCGGCCCGAGGCTCCTCCTCCTCCAACCAGCACCGGGACTCCTCCGCGGTTCTCCCGGGTGCGGCCTCCGGCAGATGCCGCGGCCTTTCCCCGCTCTCCCGGTGCTACCGGGGCCTGCCCCGCCCGGGAGCATCAAACCCAGCCCGGGGCCCTCCCGCAGCCCCACGTACCGCGGCTGGCGGGCCCGGCCCGCTCGGGGCCGCTCGGCGCTCAGCGGCGGCCGCGGCCTCCTCCCGGTGCCCCCGCCCGGCCCCGCCGCGCCGGAAGTGGCGCACCGGAAACGCCGCTCTGGCCGCGCGGGCCGGAACTCGGTGGTAGGGGGCGGGGAGAGGGCGGGGCATGGCCGCAGAGTCCCTTCTGTTCTGCATCGCCATTGGTTGGAGCCGCGGCGCGTCTCCCGCCCTCCCGCCCGCTGATTGGCTGAGGCCGCGCACTTCCGGGAGCGCCCGGGGCGGCGGCGGCGCCGTGCCCGGTGAGCGCGCGGCGGGAGGTGCGAGCGTCCCCTGGCGGCGGGACGGGAGGGAGGGCGGCCCCGCTCCCGCTCCCGCTCCCGGTCCTGGTTCTGCTTCCGGTCCCGGTAGCTCCGGAGTGCCGTTCGTGGGTAGTCCCCTTCCCGCGGTCCCGTCCCCGGTGTCCCGGCTGCCCCCGCGCCCCCGCGCTCCGGTGCTCCCGGTCCCCAGTAGGGATGCTCCCGCCGTGCTGCCTTCGCGTTGCCGTCCCCGGTGTCCCCGGTGTCCCCGTGCCCAGCAGCCGTGTCCCCACGCGCCACCCCCGATGTCACCCCCGGGTCTCCCCCGGTTCCCGGTGTCCCGTTCCCGGTGTCCCGTTCCCACGTCCCGCCCGTCCCATCCCCACTTCTGTCCCGGGGGCGCCACCGCCGCTGTCCACGCGGTCTCCAAAGTCCTCCCTGTCCCCGGTGTCCCCGCGGTCCCTTGAAGCCGGTGTCCCCTCTCCATCCTCGGTGTCCCCCCGGTCCCCAATGTCCCCTCCGGTGTCCCCAGTGTCCCCTCATTCCCGGTGTCCCCTCCAGAGTCCCTGCTTGTCCCCAGGGTGCCATTCCCGGTGTCCCCAGTGCCATCCCCGGTGTCCCCAGTGCCATTCCCGGTGTCCCCAGTGCCACCCCCGGTGTCCCCAGGGTGCCATTCCCGGTGTCCCCAGTGCCACCCCCGGTGTCCCCAGGGTGCCATCGCCGGTGTCCCCAGGGTGCCATCCCCGGTGTCCCCAGTGCCATCCCCGGTGTCCCCAGGGTGCCACCCCCGGTGTCCCCAGTGCCATCCCCGGTGTCCCCAGTGCCATCCCCGGTGTCCCCAGTGCCACCATGAGCACCGAGACGCTGGTCAAGGATGTCAAACCGGGGCTCAAGAACCTCAACCTCATCTTCATCGTGCTGGAGACTGGTGCGTGTCACCCTGTCCCCCTGGGTGTCCCCTGGGTGTCCCTGGCTGTCCCTGGGTGTCCCCTGGCTGTCCCTGAGTGTCCCTGGGTGTCCCCTGGGTGCCAGCCCTGTCCCCCTGGGTGTCCCCTGGCTGTCCCCCGGGTGTCCCTGGCTGTCCCTGGCTGTCCCTGGCTGTCCCCCGGGTGTCCCTGAGTGTCCCTGGGTGTCCCCGGGTGTCCCCCGGGTGTCCCCTGGGTGTCCCCGGCTGTCCCTGGCTGTCCCCCTGGGTGTCCCCCGGGTGTCCCCTGGGTGTCCCCCGGGTGTCCCCAGGTGTCCTCTGGCTGTCCCCCGGGTGTCCCCTGGGTGCCAGCGCTGTCCCCCTGGGTGTCCCTGGCTGTCCCCTGGGTGTTCCTGGCTGTCCCTGGCTGTCCCCCTGGCTGTCCCCTGGCTGTCCCCCGGGTGTCCCCCGGGTGTCCCTGGGTGCCAGTGCTGTCCCCCCGGGTGTCCCTGGCTGTCCCTGGCTGTCCCCGGGTGTCCCTGGCTGTCCCCGGGTGTCCCCGGGTGTCCCCCGGGTGTCCCCTGGGTGTCCCCGGCTGTCCCTGGCTGTCCCCCTGGGTGTCCCCTGGGTGTCCCCTGGGTGTCCCTGGCTGTCCCCCTGGGTGTCCCCTGGCTGTCCCTGGCTGTCCCTGGGTGTCCCCGGGTGTCCCCTGGGTGTCTCTGGCTGTCCCCCTGGGTGTCCCCCGGGTGTCCCTGGGTGTCCCCGGGTGTCCCTGGGTGTCCCCGGGTGTCCCCCGGGTGCCAGCGCTGTCCCCTCAGGCCGGGTGACCAAGACCAAGGACGGGCACGAGGTGCGCACCTGCAAAGTGGCCGACAAGAGCGGCAGCATCAACATCTCGGTGTGGGACGATGTGGGGAACCTGATCCAGCCCGGGGACATCATCCGCCTCACCAAGGGGTGCGGGGACACTGGGGACACTGGGGGCATTGGGGACACCGGGGACACCAGGGACATTGGGGACACTGGGACATTGGGGACATCAGGGACACCAGGGACATTGGGGACACCGGGGACACTGGGGACAGTGGGGACACTGGGGACAATGGGGACATCATCCGCCTCACCAAGGGGTACAACGGGGACATTGGGGACATTGGGGACACTGGGGACATTGGGGACACCAGGGACATTGGGGACATCATCTGCCTCACCAAGGGGTACGGGGACACTGGGGACACTGGGGACACTGGGGACACTGGGGACATTGGGGACAGCAGAGACACTGTGGACATCATCTGCCTCACCAAGGGGTACAATGGGGACACTGGGGACATTGGGGACATTGGGGGCATTGGGGACACCAGGGACACTGGGGACATTGGGGCACTGGGGGACACTGGGGACATCATCCGCCTCACCAAGGGGTGCGGGGACACCAGAGACACTGGGGACACTGGGGACAGCAGGGGACACCTGGGGCACTGGGGACACTGGGGACACTGGGGACGTTGGGGACATTGGGGACACCGGGGACATTGGGGACATTGGGGGCATTGGGGACACTGGGGACACCAGGGACATTGGGGACACTTTGGGGGGCACTGGGGGTGCTGGGGACACTGGGGACATTGGGGACAGTGGGGACACCGGGGACACTGGGGACACCAGGGACATTGGGGACACTGTGGACCCTGGGGACATTGGGGACACTGGGGACACTTTGGGGACACTTTGGGGACACTTTGGGGACACCTGGGGACAGCCCTGTCCCTCCCCAGCTACGCCTCGGTGTTCAAGGGCTGCCTGACGCTCTACACCGGCCGCGGGGGTGACCTGCAGAAGATCGGGGAGTGAGGAGAAAAACCCCAAAATCGGGGCTGCTTTGGGGTTTGGGGTCCTGGGGGGGCTTTGTGGGGTCTGGGGGGGGAGTTTTGGGGTCCTGGGGGGGCTTTGTGGGGTCTGGGGGGGGAGTTTTGGGGTCCTGGGGGGGCTTTGTGGGGTCTGGGAGAGGAGTTTTGGGGTCCTGGGGGGGCTTTGTGGGGTCTGGGGGGGGAGTTTTGGGGTCCTGGGGGGGGATGTGTGGGGTCTGGGGGGGGAGTTTTGGGGTCCTGGGGGGGCTTTGTGGGGTCTGGGAGAGGAGTTTTGGGGTCCTGGGGGGGATTTGTGGGGTCTGGGGGGGGAGTTTTGGGGTCCTGGGGGGGATTTGTGGGGTCTGGGGGGGGAGTTTTGGGGTCCTGGGGGGGCTTTGTGGGGTGTGGGGGGGAGTTTTGGGGTCCTGGGGGGGCTTTGTGGGGTCTGGAGGGGGCGAGTTTTGGGGTCCTGGGGGGGCTTTGTGGGGTCTGGGGGGGGAGTTTTGGGGTCCTGGAGGGGATTTGTGGGGTCTGGGGGGGGAGTTTTGGGGTCCTGGGGGGGGATTTGTGGGGTCTGGGGGGAGGAGTTTTGGGGTCCTGGGGGGGGATTTGTGGGGTCTGGGGGGGAGTTTTGGGGTCCTGGGGGGGCTTTTTGGGGTCTGGGGGGGGAGTTTTGGGGTCCTGGGGGGGCTTTGTGGGGTCTGGGGGGGGGTTTTGGGGTCCTGGGGGGGTTTTGTGGGGTCTGGGGGGGAGTTTTGGGGTCCTGGGGGGGCTTTGTGGGGTCTGGGGGGTGAGTTTTAGGGTCCTGGGGAGGCTTTGTGGGGTCTGGGGGGGAGTTTTGGGGTCCTGGGGGGGCTTTGTGGGGTCTGGGGAGGGAGTTTTGGGGTCCTGGGGGGGCTTTGTGGGGTCTGGGGAGGGAGTTTTGGGGTCCTGGTGGGGCTTTGTGGGGTCTGGGGGAGGAGTTTTGGGGTCCTGTGGGGGCTTTGTGGGGTCTGGGGGAGGAGTTTTGGGGTCCTGTGGGGGCTTTGTGGGGTCTGGGGGGGGGAGTTTTGGGGTCCTGGGGAGGCTTTGTGGGGTCTGGGGGGGGAGTTTTGGGGTCCTGGTGGGGCTTTGTGGGGTCCTGGGGGGGGAGTTTTGGGGTCCTGGAGGGGCTTTGTGGGGTCTGGGGGGGGAGTTTTGGGGTCCTGGGGGGGATTTGTGGGGTTCTGGGGTGGGTTCCCAGGGGGGTTTGAGAGGTTCTATGAGGGGTTTTTGGGGTTTTGGGGGAGGATTTGTGGGGTTCTGGGTGCGTTTGGGGTTTTGGAGGGGGGTTTGTGAGGTCCTTGAGGGTTTTTTTGGGGAGGTTCTGGGTGGGTTTGTGGGGTCCTGGTTGGGATTTGTGGGGTTTTGTGGGGTTTTGGGGGGGTTTTAGGTGAGGGGTTTGGGGTTTTGGGGAGGGTTGTGGAGTTCTGATGGAGGTTTTGGGGGTCCCGGGGGGTTGGTTCTGGGGTTCTGGGTGGTTTTGGGGTTTTGGAGGTGGGGGGGGGGTTGTGAGCTTCTGGAGGGGTTTTGTTTTTGGGGTCCTGATTGGGATTTGTGAGTTTCTGGAGGATTTTGTGGGTGTTTGAGGGGGAGGTTGGGAGCTTCTCTTGAAGCTTTTGGGGGTCCTGGGGTTCTGGGTGGTTTTGGGGTTTGGTGGGGGTGGTCTGTGGGGTCCCCCAAACCCCCGTGCCCCCCCAGGTTCTGCATGGTTTACTCGGAGGTGCCAAACTTCAGCGAGCCCAACCCCGAGTACGCGGCGCAGCAGGCGCAGGGCAAGGGGGTCAGTCGGCCCCAAATCCCCTCCAAGTGCCCCAAATCCCCTCCAAGTACCCCAAATCCCCTCCAAGTACCCCAAATCCCCCAAGAGTTTGCCCCAAATCCCCTCCAATTGCCCCAAATCCCCCAAGAGTTTGCCCCAAATCACCCCAAATCCCTCTAAATTTGCCCCAAATCCACCCCTCCCGGAATTTCCCCCCTCCGAACGCCCCCCAGTTTTTCCCTTTAATTCCCCCCCCCCCAAAATTCCCCCAAATCCTCCCAAATTGCCCCGAATTCCCTCTAATCCCCCCCCAATTTCCCCCAAATTCCTCCAAATTGCCTTCAAATTCCCCCAAAATTCCCTCTTAATTTCCCCCAAATGCCTGCAAATTTCCCCCAAATCCCCTCTAATTTCCCTCAAATCCTCTCTAATTTCTCCCAAATTCCCCCCAAATCCCCTCTAATTTCCCTCAAATCCTCTCTAATTTCTCCCAAATTCCCCCCAAATTCCCTCTAATTTCCCTCAAATCCTCTCTAATTTCTCCCAAATTCCCCCCAAATCCCCTCTAATTTCTCCCAAATTCCCCCCAAATCCCCTCTAATTCCCCCCGATTTTCCCCAAATCTTCCCAAATTGCCCTCAAATTCTCCCCAAATTCCCCCCAAATCCCCCAAATTTCCCTGTCATTTCCCCCAAACCCCCCCTCTCCCTCGCTGACACTCTCGGGGTCTCTCCCTCCCCTCCCCAGGCCCAGCCCGAGAGCTCCACCCCGGCACCTCCGCAGCCCCCCCAGGGCCCCCCCGCCGCCTCCCCAGGTCGGTACCGCTCCCCTCCCCCTCCCCGGTGACCCCCCCCCACCCCATCCCCCTCCCCGGTGACCTCCCGGTGTCCCGCAGCCCCCGAGAGCCAGAACGGGAACGGCACCGGGCTGGGCCCCCCCCCCCGCGCACCCCCCGAGCGGCCGCATCACCCGCAGCCAGCCCGGGCCCGTCAGCAACGGCAAAGAGACGCGCAGGAGCGGCAAGAGATAACGGGGACCCCCCCGGGACCCCCCCCGGGGCCACCGGGAACGGGAACCCCACCGGGATCCCCCCCGGGACCACCACCGGGACACCCCCCGGGATCCCCCCCGGGGCCACCCCCGGGATCCCCCCCGGGGCCACCCCCGGGATCCCCCCCGGGGCCACCGGGAACGGGAAACCCCCCGGGATCCCCGCCGGGAACCACCCCCGGGATCCCCCCGGGACCCCCCCCCGGGGCCACCGGGAATGGGAACCCCACCGGGACCCCCCCGGGAACCACCCCCGGGGCCACCGGGAACGGGAACCCCACCGGAACCACCCCCGGGAACCACCCCCGGGATCCCCCCCGGGGCCACCGGGAACGGGAACCCCCCCGGGAACCACCCCCGGGATCCCCCCCGGGATCTCCCCCGGGGCCACCGGGAACGGGAACCCCCCGGGACCACCCCGGGATCCCCCCCGGGGCCACCGGGAACGGGAACCCCCCGGGATCCCCCCACCCCGGGATCACCGGGACCCCGCCTGGCCAAGCGCGGTGGCCCGGATCCCCCCCCACTCCGGTGCTCGGGGGTCCCGGGGTGGGTGGGTGGGCGGGGGAGGGCGGGGGGTCCAGCCCGTGTCTCCCCCCCACCCCCGCCTCGGGGGGGGTTAATAAAGAACCGAGCTCGACTCCCGGCTCCAGCTCTGCCCGGACCCCCCCTCCGGTGCTCGGGGGTCCCAGACCCGCCCCTCCCTCCGGTGCTCGGGGGTCCCAGACCTCCCCCCCCCGCCTCCGGTGCTCGGGGGTCCCAGACCTCCCCCCCCCGCCTCCGGTGTTCGGGGGTCCCAGACCCGCCCCCGCCTCCGGTGCTCGGGGGTCTCCCCCTCGGAGGGGGAGGTTAATAAAGAACCCGACCCTGCCCGCACCCCGCCTCCGGGGGTCCCCGGGGGGTTTCCCCTCCTTTTTTTGGGGGAGGGGGATTTAATAAAGACCCGAGCTCGGCTCCCGGCCCTGCCCGGACCCCCCCGCCCCGCGCTCCCCGCGGCCCCTCCCGGCTCCGGGGCTGGCCCGGAGCGGCTCCCGGTGACCCTTGGCCCCCCCACCCCGGGGCGGGCGCGACAGGCGCGGGGCGGGCGCGGGGACAGCGAGGGGACAATCGGGGGGCGCGTCCCCATCGGCTCAGGTGGGCTCAGGTGGGCACGGGAGGGGTCCCGCGGGGGGGCGGGGAGGGGGCGCGGGTGACGCGGTGGGCGCGGTGCTCCCACGGGTGGGGGGGCGGGCACGGCCAGACCCCGCAGGGTGGGCGGGGGTCGCCTCTGGGGTGGGGGGGACACCCATGGGACGCTTTGGGGGGCGCAGGGGGTGGGGGGCTCCCGGGATTTCCCGGCCCCACGGGATTTTTCCGGGCCCCACGTGGAGGGGGGGGGGGTGCGGCCAGCCCGGCTCCGTGCGCGGCTGTCCCGTGTCCCCCCCGTGTCCCCCCCGTGTCCCCCGATGGCGTTGGGGGGGACACGGCCGTGCCCGGTGGGGGGCTGGGGGTCGTGAGGGGGGGGTCCCGAGGGCTTTATCTCCGTCCCGGTGAAACATTAACTCCCCACAAACCCCGCGCCAGTTGCAAAACCTCCCCCTCAAGGACGAGGGTCACCCGCTGCCCCCCGCCGTGCTCCCGGTGACCCCCCAATTCCCACCCCGTGACCCCCGGGGGGGCACAGCAGCGTGTGTGTGTCCCCCCCCTCTCCCCCGGTGTCACACGTGTCCCGCCAGGTGACCCTGGGGCCGCCTGGCGCTTTCCCCACGGCCGGGGCCGCTCTCACCCCCATCCCCACCCTTGGGTGCTGACCCCCAAATCCCCCCCCACCCCGCCCGTTCCCAGCTGGATCCGGCCCCATGAGCCGCCCCTGGGGGCTCCTGCTGGGGGTGCTGCTGGCTCTGGGGGCCGGGGGCTCTGCGGGCAGCCCCGGGCGGCTCCCGGAGGACGCGGAGCAGGAGCACGGCTATTACCTGCGGCAGCTCTTCGGTCAGTACGGTCACAACGGCACGCTGCCCTTCGAGGGGCTGGCGCGGCTGCTGGGCAGCCTGGGGCTGGGCAGGGTGCAGGTGGTCCAGATCCAGCACGACGAGCTGGGCCACGGCCACGTCAGTCACCTGGACCTGCTGGAGGTACAGGAGGACAAGCACCGGCACCGGCACCCGGTGTGGGAGCACGGCGGGGACGCCCCGAGCACCGCCGGACCCCGCAGGTAACCCCGCGGGTCACTCCTGTCCCCCTCGCAGAGCGCTGCGCTGGGTCGGGTGGGCTCAGAATCCTTCCCCCCCTTCTCATCTCCCGCAGCCCCCCGCCCTCCCGCACGCCGAGCTGGGCCAAAGCGGTGCCCGCCGAAGCTCCGGGGGTCCCCCGGCAGTACCAGCCCACCCTCAGCCTGCTGGGGAGGGTCCTGGGCTTGGAGCACTCCAGCGCCGACCACCCGCACGATGATGTGAGTGGGGATGGGGTTGGGGGGGGGGGGGGGTCGCGCTGTCTCACACTCCAGGATCCCCCCCTCGCCACCCCCGGGAGCTCCGGGAGCCCCGAGCGCAGCTCAGAGCGACCCCCCCGGCCCGCAGTGCCTGAACGTGACCCAGCTGCTGGTGAATTTTGGGCTGGACTCGGTGCCGCAGCTGACGCCGGAGCAGTTCACGCTGCTGTGCCCGGCGCTGCTCTACCAGATCGACAGCCGCGTCTGCATCCAGCACAGCGATGAGGCCACGCTGCCTCCCCCGGGGGGGGCCCTGTGGCCAGGTAACCCCAACCGGGAGCCCCTCGCTGGTCCCCGGCCCCGGCTCGCTCGTCCCTGGGGTCCCCAAGCCGCTCCCCGGGTGCTGGGGACTCCCGTGTCTGTTGTCCCCTGTCCCCGCTGTGACACGGGGGGGGATTCCATCCCCGCATCATCCCCATTGCCCACCCCCAGCCCTGTGCCCTCCCACGTCAGCCGGGAGCCGCCGCCCCCCATTCCTGATCTTGGGGTTCCCATCCCTGGGGTCCCGATCCCCGGGGTTCCCATCCCAAAATCCCCGGGGTTCCCATCCCTGGGGTTCCCATCCCTGGGATTCCCATCCCCGGGGTTCCCATCCCTGGGGTTCCCATCCTTGGGGTTCCCATCCCAAAATCCCTGGGGTTCCCATCCCTGGGGTTCCCATCCCAAAATCCCTGGGGTTCCCATCCCAAAATCCTGGGGTTCCCATCTCTGGGGTTCCCATCCCTGGGGTCCCGATCCCTGGGGTCTCCATTCCTCCATCCCAGGGGTTCCCACCCCCGTGCCCCGCTGTCCCCTCTCTCCGGCCGTGTCCCCTGACTGTCCCCGCAGCGCTGGCCTGGGGGCTCCTGGCCGTGCTCGCCGTGAGCATCCCCTCGGCCCTGGCCGTGCTGCTGGTCCCGCTGCTGGGCCGCTCCTCCTTCCGCTCGCTCCTCGCCTTCCTGGTGGCCCTGGCCGTGGGGACACTCTGCGGGGACGCGCTGCTGCACCTCTGGCCACACGTAGGTACCCGGGGGACACCGCGGGGGTGGCACCGAGGGGACACGGCGGTGTCGCGGTCCCCCTGATCCGCCCCGTCCCCGTGTCCAGGCGCAGGGGCCGCACCCGGAGGCGCCGGGGGAGCCGAGCCCCGCGGTGCTGCAGGGGCTGGCGGTGCTGGGCGGCATCTACCTGCTCTTCCTGCTGGAGCTGCTCCTGGGGATGCTGCGGCACCGGAGGGAGGCCACGGTGAGAGCGGCGGGCACCGGGCAGGCACCGGGAGGGCACCGGGCGGGGCCGGGGCCGCCACGGGGCCAGCTCTGCACACAACGTCTCCCTCGTCCCCAGGGACACCCCCCCGGAGAGACCCCCGGGGTCCTGGCGCCGTCACGGGCAGGTACGACCACCCCCGACACCCCGCAGAGCCCCCGGTGCCGGTGCCGGCACCCACCGGAGCCGGGGTGTCCGTCCCGCCGCAGGGACCGAGCTGCGACACCTGACGGCACCGGAGCCGGAGCTGGAGCTGAGACCCCGGGAGCCCCCCCGGGAGCCCCCCCAGGGAGCCTCGCACGGACACTCCCACGGCCCCGCGCTGCCCCTCGGGCCCGCGGCCGCTGACATCGTGTGGATGGTGGTGCTGGGGGACGGCGTCCACAACCTGACCGACGGGCTGGCCATCGGTGGGGACAGGGATGGGGACGGGGACAGGGACAGGGACAGGGACAGGGACAGGGACAGGGACGGGGACAGGGACGGGGACGGGGATGGGGATGGGGACAGGGACAGGGACAGAGACAGGGATGGGGATGGGGACAGGGACAGGGACGGGGATGGGGATGGGGACAGGGACAGGGACAGGGACGGGGACAGGGACGGGGACAGGGACGGGGACGGGGATGGGGATGGGGACAGGGACAGGGACAGGGACAGGGATGGGGACAGGGACGGGGACAGGGACAGGGACAGGGACAGGGACGGGGACAGGGACGGGGACGGGGATGGGGATGGGGACAGGGACAGGGACAGAGACAGGGATGGGGACAGGGACAGGGACAGGGACGGGGACAGGGACGGGGACAGGGACAGGGACAGGGACGGGGATGGGGATGGGGACAGGGACAGGGACAGGGACAGGGACAGGGACAGGGACGGGGACAGGGACGGGGACGGGGACAGGGACAGGGACAGAGACAGGGATGGGGACAGGGACGGGGACAGGGACAGGGACAGGGACAGAGACAGGGATGGGGACAGGGACAGGGACGGGGACGGGGACAGGGACAGGGACAGAGACAGGGATGGGGACAGGGACAGGGACGGGGACAGAGACAGGGATGGGGACAGGGACAGGGACGGGGACGGGGACAGGGACAGGGACAGAGACAGGGATGGGGACAGGGACAGGGACGGGGACGGGGACAGGGACAGGGACAGAGACAGGGATGGGGACAGGGACAGGGACGGGGACGGGGACAGGGACAGGGACGGGGACAGAGACAGGGACTGGTTTTGGGACTGGGATGGGGACAGGGACAGGGACAGGGATGGGGACGGGGACAGGGACAGGGACAGGGACAGGGATGGGGACAGGGACGGGGACAGGGACAGGGACAGGGATGGGGACAGGGACAGGGACAGGGACGGGGACGGGGACAGGGACAGGGACAGGGACAGGGATGGGGACAGGGACGGGGACAGGGACAGAGATGGGGACAGGGACAGGGACAGGGACAGGGATGGGGACAGGGACGGGGACAGGGACAGGGATGGGGACAGGGACAGGGATGGGGACGGAGATGAAGATGGAGGGAGGAGGGACGCGCAAGGACAGCGGGAAAAGGTTTCCTCAGGGACAGGAGGATGTTGGGGATGGAGGGGACAAGGGGACAAGAGGTGCAAGGTGCAGCAGGACAGGGGACAAGGGACAAATCCCACCGGGACAGGGGGACAAAGGGTGCAAAGAGCACCAGGGGCAGGGGGACAAGGGCTGCGTCAGGAACAGAGGGACAGGGAGCCCTCAGTGGCGTGAGACCCCTCGGGCCGCCGTGTGGGGCTGGGACCCTTTAAAGGGTTGGGACCCCTCAGGGGCTTTGGGCTCCTCGGGGCGCTGGGTGCATCAGGGACAGGGGGACAGGGGGACAGGAGGACAGGGGGACAGGGGGACAGGAGGACAAGGGGACAGGGGGACAGGAGGACAGGGGGACAGGAGGACAAGGGGACAGGGGGACAGGGGGACAAGGGGACAGGGGGACAGGGGGACAGGGGGACAGGGGGACAAGGGGACAGGGGGACAAGGGGACAAGGGGACAGGGGGACAGGGGGACAGGGGGACAAGCGGCACAGCTCCGGGACCAGCGTCCCTCTCCCCGCAGGAGCCGCCTTCTCTCACAGCCTCTCCAGCGGGCTCAGCACGGCGCTGGCCGTGCTCTGCCACGAGCTGCCCCACGAGCTGGGTGAGTCCCTGTCCCCCTCCCTGTCCCCTCCCAGAGCTGGGGACACCCCCCGAACACCCCCCCCCCCACCACCACCGTCCCACTCTTCCAGGTGACCTGGCCGTGCTGCTGCGGGCGGGCACCGCCCCGCGCTCCGTCCTGCTCCTCAACCTGCTCTCGGCCCTGCTCTCCTGCCTGGGGGTGGTCGCGGGGGTCGCCCTGGGGCACAGCGGGACCCCCCTCGCCCCCTGGCTCCTCACCGCCACCGCCGGCATCTTCCTTTACGTGGCTCTGGCCGACATGGTAAGGGAGGGCTCTGGGGGTGTCCTGGGGGGGTCTGGATCTGGCGGTGACCCCGCTGAGCGCCCCCCGCTCTGCCCCAGCTCCCCGAGGCGCTGCGGGGCTCCGGCGAGGGCACCTGGAGCCGCTTCCTCCTGCAGAACTCGGGCTTCGTGCTGGGCGCTGGCATCATGCTGGGCATCGCCCTGGCCGAGGGGCACCTCCGCTCCTGGCTGCAGCCCTGAGCCCCCGGGATTCCCCCGGTTTTTTTCCCCTCCGGGGGGCTCGGCCTGAGGCTCAGCCCCGAGGGAGGGGGCTCGGGGGGGTCCCCGCGGTGCCCCCCGGGCTGGACGCGCGGCTCCGGGGCTGAATCCCAGCGGGTTCCCCCTCCCGAGCCTCGGGAGGAGCCGAGCGAGGACAAGCAGCCCCCGGAGTGAAACAGAAATAAAATAAAAGAAATAACAAAAAGAAATAAAAGGATCCACCCCGAGCCGCAAGGAGCGGAGCAGGATCCGCTCACAGCTCGCAGGGTGGAAATTCGCTCCAGTCTGAGTGGTTTTGCTTTTGTTGTTGGTTTTTCCCTCTCCTTTTAAAAATTCTTTTCAATTCCTTTCCCTTCGCTGCCTCCCCGAAAACGACGCAGGGTTTCTGAAAAGGCAGGTATGGGACATCCTGAGACAAAAACGGGATTTTGGGGTTCTCCGGGGCTTCTGCTCGCAGGGGAAGGGCAAGGAAGCAGCAAATTCGGGGAGGGGGCGACACGGTTTTGAGTCGAGCCAGCCAGAATATTTTATTTTATTTTATTTTATTTTATTTTATTTTATTTTATTTTATTTTATTTATTATTTTAATATTTTTATTATTTTATTGTATTGTATTGTATTTTAATTTATTTTAATATTTTATTTTATTTTATTTTATTTTATTTTATTTTATTTTATTTTATTTTATTTTATTTTATTTTATTTTATTTTATTTTATTTTATTTTTCCCCCAGCTCCTCCCACCCAGACACCACTGAGGGCAAAGCGGGGAAAGTTTTGGGGCACAGGAGGAGCAGGAGCAGCTTCTGGGATGGGAAGGAAAAAAATTCAGGAATGGAAAGGGGAAAAATTCAGGAATGGAAAGGGGAAAAATTCAGGAATGGAAAGGAAAAAAATCAGGAATGGAAAGGGGAAAAAATCAGGAATGGAAAGGGGAAAAAATCAGGAATGGAAAGGAAAAAAATCAGGAATGGAAAGGGAAAAATTCAGGAATGGAAAGGGGAAAAAATCAGGAATGGAAAGGAAAAAAATCAGGAATGGAAAGGGAAAAATTCAGGAATGGAAAGGGGAAAAAATCAGGAATGGAAAGGGAAAAATTCAGGAATGGCAAGACGCTGCTGGAATTGGGGGACGCAGAGCGCTCGACCCCAAGGGGGGCTGGGACCCTTTGAGGGGCTGGGACCCCACAGCAGCACTGGGACCCCTGAGGGGTTCAGGAGCCCTTGGGGGATTGGGATTCCTTGGAGGGTTGGGATCCCAGAGCAAGACTGGGACCCTTTTGGACATCACCCCAATGGGACTGGGACCCCTCAGGGGGATGGGACCCCACAAGGTTCTGGGACCCCTCAAGTTTCTGGGACCCCACCAGTGGTCCAGGACTCCTCAAGGTTCTGGGACCCCTCAAGGTTCTGGGGTCCCTCAGGATTCTGGGGTCCCTCAAGGTTTTGGGGTCCCTCAAGGTTTTGGGGTCCCTCAGGATTCTGGGGTCCCTCAAGGTTTTGGGGTCCCTCAAGGTTTTGGGGTCCCTCAGGATTCTGGGGTCCCTCAAGGTTTTGGGGTCCCTCAAGGTTCTGGGGTCCCTCAGGATTCTGGGGTCCCTCAAGGTTCTGGGGTCCCTCAAGGTTCTGGGACCCTCAAGGTTTTGGGGTCCCTCAGGATTCTGGGGTCCCTCAAGGTTCCGGGGTCCCTCAAGGTTCTGGGACCCTCAAGGTTTTGGGGTCCCTCACGGTTCTGGGACCCTCAGGGGGTGCAGGACCCCCCTGGCCTCTCCTCCCACCGCGTTCTCTCCGGCTCTGCCCCATCCCCGGGGGTCAATCCCAGGATAAAACCCAGGCCAGGTCATTCCCGGGGCGGCAGAAGCTCCCAAATTCCCCCAAATCAACACAGAGCGGCCAAAGGCGGCAGTTTCGGGGTTAATCCGCGGGGAATCGGGCTCAGAAAAGGAAAATGAAAGGGCCCAGGAGGAAGGGCCAGGATCTCCAAAGCTCCAGAGGAACTCGGGAAGAGCAGCAGGAACCCCCCGAAATCACCACAGCCAGAGCTTTCCATGCGAAGTTTCCTTTATTTATTTTTTTCAAGTTGACGAAGAACAATATCGATAACGACTGGGTCGAGTAAGGCTATTTTCCTCTTTTTTTTATTTTTTTATTTATTTTTAATTTTTTTTTTAATTTTTTTTTAATTTATTACTTTTTTTTTTTTTTTTTTAACCCTCCCCCCCCTCTCTTTGTCTCCCACCCTGCACGGGAAGAGAGGAGGGGGAAAAAAAAACAAGGCCCGGGACAAGACACGGACCCGCACACGGAGGAGGAGTTGGCTGTACCTGACAGGTGATGATGAGGTGGGTTTGTTTTTGTTTTTATTTTTTTTTTTTAATTTTTTTTTCTGTTTTTATTTTTTTATTCTTTATTTTATTTATTTTTTTTTGTCCTGTCGGCATCAAAAGGAACATTTATGTGCATAAAATACAGAGGTGCAGCATTGACACGGAGGATATTAAAGACACAGAGTTGCTACAGATGCCTTAGAGAGACGCGTCCCCCTCCCCAGCCCCGAACCGCCCCGCGGGGGCTCCGGCTCCGCCCCGCTCCAAAATTCCAAGGATTTTCGGGCAGCTCCGGAGCTCCCCTCGATGTTTTTTTTTTTGGGTGAGCTTCGGCTTTATTTATTAATTTTTATTTTTTTTTTTTGTCGTTGGTTTGGTGGTTTATTTTTTTTTCTTTTTTTTTTTAATCTCCTTTCACTGCCGAGCCCAGAAAATTCCAGCCAGGAGAAGGAGGAATGATCAGCTCCTTGTGTCCTCGGAGAAACGAAAAAAAGAAAGAAAAGAAAAGAAAAGAAAAGGAAAAAGAAAGAAATGAAAGAAAAATAGGAAAAAAAAAAAAGGAAAAGGGGGGAAAAAAGGGAAGGAAAATCAAAAAGAGCCCGAACCGAGGAATCCGCGTGTCCGTGCCGGGATCCGCTGGGAAGGGGTTGGGTTTTTGTTTTTGTTTTTTTTTTTTCCTTTGGTTTCTCACTGAAGGCAAAGGTTGGGATCCCACCCCGACATTCCCACCCCGGGACATCGGGATAAAATCAAGGAATAAATTAAAAATGATAGGAAAAAAAATTAAAACAAAAAAAAAAAAGGTTCTTTCTGGGGTGGGGGGGGGGCGGTGTCTCTGATTTTGTTGGTTTGGGGTTTTCCTGGTTCCTCCCCTCTCTCTCCCCGTGCCGGGAATTGGGATTTGCACGGAGCCCTCCAAAAAACGGGAACAAAACCAAAATTCCACGTTTTTGGAGATTATTTTTGTTTGTGTTGTGGATTTTTTTGCTTGGCTTTTTTTAGTGCTTTTTTTTATTATTTTATATATATATTTATTTTTTAAAATCTGCCGGATTCCCAGCCCCCGGGATGTGGCCGGGTGGGGCTGGGAGCTGCTCCTGTGGGATCGGGGAGGGAATGGGGAGGGAAGGGAAAGGGAGAGAGGAGAGGAAAAATGGGGAGAAAAAAAGGAATGAAAAGGGGAAGGGAGAGCGAGGAGGAAGGAAAAGGAGCGCGGAGATGGGAAAAAGGGGTGGGAAAGGGAGGGGAGAAGGAGGAAAAAACGGGTGGGGGATGCGGGATGGGTGGGGAAGGGATGGGAGAGGGGGGGAGACAGGAGCGGGACAGGGCTGGAGGAGGGGACAGGAGCGGGACACGGGGACAGGAGCGGGACACGGGGACAGGAGCGGGACACGGGGACAGGAGCGGGACACGGGGACACGGTGCCCGAAAAACAACCCCAAGTTCCCGGGTGCCCGCGGCCGGGGAGCAGCAGCGGCGCCGGGATAACCCCGGGATGTCCCTGGGATGTCCCTGGGATGTCCCCGGGATGTCCCTGGGCTGTCCCCGGGATGTCCCCGGGATGTCCCTGGGCTGTCCCCGGGATGTCCCCGGGATGTCCCTGGGCTGTCCCCGGGATGTCCCCGGGATAACCCCGGGATGTCCCTGGGCTGTCCCCGGGCTGTCCCCGGGATGTCCCTGGGCTGTCCCTGGGATGTCCCCGGGCTGTCCCCGGGATGTCCCCGGGATAACCCCGGGATGTCCCTGGGCTGTCCCCGGGCTGTCCCCGGGATGTCCCTGGGCTGTCCCTGGGATGTCCCCGGGATGTCCCCGGGAGGTCCCCGGGCTGTCCCTGGGATGTCCCTGGGCTGTCCCTGGGCTGTCCCCGGGCTGTCCCTGGGATAACCCCGGGATGTCCCCGGGATGTCCCCGGGATGTCCCCGGGATGTCCCCGGGAGGTCCCCGGGCTGTCCCTGGGATGTCCCTGGGCTGTCCCCGGGATGTCCCCGGGATGTCCCTGGGATAACCCCGGGATGTCCCCGGGATGTCCCCGGGATGTCCCTGGGCTGTCCCTGGGCTGTCCCTGGGATGTCCCTGGGATGTCCCCGGGATGTCCCCGGGATGTCCCTGGGATGCCCCTGGGCTGTCCCTGGGATGTCCCTGGGATGTCCCCGGGATGTCCCTGGGATGCCCCTGGGCTGTCCCCTGGCTGTCCCCAAGGGCCGCCGGTACATTCAGTGTTTGTCGCAGGGTCTATGGCTCAGGGGGCGGCGCCCCTCGCTCGGGCAATGGCAGTGCAAAAACACCCGGTGACTTTGAAATGTAAAAATTTCTTTTTTTTTTTTTTGTGCTGTTGGGTTCTTTTTTTTTTTTTTTTTTGATTCCTTCTTTTTTAGCTTTTTTTTTTTAACGTTTTTCATTTTTTTTTTCTTCCTCTCTCTCTCTCTCTCTCTCAAAACCACAGCTTCCCTTTATCCATTCATTCCCTAAGAAACGAACTTTTTTTTTTCTTATTTTTTGTCTTTTTTTTTTTTCCTCTTTTCAATTCCAACTGAAAAAATAAAGCCAAAGACACTCTCGCCTCCCTCTCACCACTCTCTATCCCGTGGGATGCTAAAGGGAAATCCAGACTCATGCTTTTTTTAACAAAAGTGCTTATTACTTCAAGCAAGTGCTTTGGACCAAGGGGTGGGAGAGAAACTTCCTTTTTTTTTTTTCTTTTTTTGTTGGTTTTGTTTTGTGGGTTTTTTTGTGTTTTGTTCGTTGTTTGTTTGGTTTTTTTTTTTTCCAGAGGGTCGGGAAAGGGATCTGAGCTTTCCAAACCAATCGGATTAAGGGGAAAAGCTGAAAAAAAAAAATTTGAGCAGGGAATGGTCCAACTTTGGCATAAAGGGATGGAAAATTTGGGAAGAGAGTGGGCGGGGCAGCGGAAGTTTCCCTCCATCCCTTTTTTTTTTTTTTGTTTGCTTTTTTGTTTCTTTTTTTTTTTTTACAACGCACCGGGGAGAAAAAGAAACAAAACCCAAAACCAAAACCAAAACGAAAAAAAAAACCCCATCACGAGAGAAAAAAAAAAAAATCATCATTATCATCATCATCATCATCACCATCATCATCAATCAATCTCGTTTAGCAAAATAACGCAGTTAATTAATTACCGAACACTTTGATTATTACTTAAATTGTCAAGCTGTGCTGTCGACGAGAACGATAACAGCGTTAAAGGAGAACAAGACTGGGCCACGGCCTTGCCCTCCCTCCCCAAAAAAAGGCCACACACGTTCCCCCCCTCCCCACCCCCAAACCCCGAATCTCCCAGCTCCCCTCGCCCCCTCTCCGCCCCTGGGTGCGCCGCTGGAACCTCGGGGGGTTTTCCCCCTCGATTTCTCTCGTTAATTATTATTATTGTTAATTATTATTAGTTGTCGAGAGGTGAGGAGGGAAGGGAAGGGGAAAGGGGAAAGGGGAAAGGGGAAAGGAGGAGGAGGAGGAGGAGAAGGAGGAGGAGGAGGAGGAGGAGGAGGAGGAGGAGGAGGAGGAGAAGAAGGAGGAGGAGGAGGAGGAGAAGGAAAAAGGAGAAGGAGAAGGAGGAGGAGGAGGAGAAGGAGAAGGAGGAGGAGGAGGAGGAGAAGGAGGAGAAGGAAAAAGGAGAAGGAGAAGGAGGAGGAGGAGGAGAAGGAGGAGAAGGAGGAGAAGGAGGAGGAGAAGGAGAAGGAGGAGGAGGAGGAGGAGAAGGAGGAGGAGGAGGAGGAGGAGAAGAAGAAGGGGAAGGAGGAGGAGAAGAAGGAGGAGGAGGAGGAAAAAAGAAGAAGAAAAGGAAAAAGGAAAAGAAGGGAAGGGAAGGGAAGGGAAGGGAAGGGAAGGGAAGGGAAGGGAAGGGAAGGGAAGGGAAGGGAAGGGAAGGGAAGGGAAGGGAAGGGAAGGGAAGGGAAGGAAAGGAAAGGAAAGGAAAGGAAAGGAAAGGAAAGGAAAGGAAAGGAAAGGAAAGGAAAGGAAAGGAAAGGAAAGGAAAGGAAGGAGAAGCCCTTTCGGAGATGACGTTGATTGTCTCGGCAGAGGTGACACGTTGGGGACAAGGCCAGCAAGAAGGGATGGGCTTCCTCCTCAGAGCAAAAAAAAAAAAACCCAAAAAAAGCCCCTCAACCCCTCCCCGAACAAGGGGGATTTGTGGGGCAGAGGGAAAAGCAAAATAAAAATGAAATGGGGAGGGGAGGGGCAGGGCTGGATCTCCGTGGAACGGGAGAATTCCAGCCTGGAAAGGTGGGAATCCTGGAAAAGCAGCCCCAAAAAAGCCAGCAGGGCTCAGGGCTTGGGGAGAGGGAGGGTGGAGGGAAGGAGGAAGGGAAAAGGGAAAGAGCTGCAGCAAAATGTAAACAATGCTTTTCTTTCTTTGTTTTTGTTTTTTTTCCTCTTTTTTTTTTCTTTTTTTTTCCAGTTCTCTGTAGAATACCGAGAAGGATCTTCCAAAAAAAAAAAATTAAATAAAATAAAAGGAAAAGGAGGTTCCAAAAAAAAAATTAAAAGGAGGTTCCAAAGGAAAAAAAAATAAAAGGAAAAGGAGGTTCCAAAAAAAAAAAAAAGGAAAAGGAGGTTCAAAAAAAAAATAAAAGGAAAAGGAGGTTCCAAAAAAAAATTAAAAGGAGGTTCCAAAGGAAAAAAAAAAATAAAAGGGAAAGGAGGTTCCAAAGAAAGAAAAAAAAAAGAAAAAAAAGGGAAAGGAGCTTAAAAAAAAAAAAATCTTTCTTTTAAAAGAAGGAAAAAGATCTTCCAAAAAAATTTAGGATCTTTTGAAAGAAGGAAAAAAAAAAAAACAACTTCCAAAAAAAAAAATCTTTTGAAAGAAGGAAAAAAATCTTCCAAATAGAAAGGGAAAGGAGCTTTTTTTTTTTTTTTTTCATTTTTAAGGAGTTTTTTTTTTATTTTTAATTGATTCAAGTTTTGTCCAAGTTGGTTCTGGTTCCGAGCTGAGGTATCCGGTGCAAAACAAGCGCTTCCTTTTGGGATGGGAACAGGGGGGGTTTATTAAAAATGAACTAAAAATTAATTACTAAAAAGTACTAAAAATTAAAACAAAAAAAAAGGAGCAGATCCAGAGGGAAAAAACTCCCTGGGATCCCTCTCAAGTGCCAGGATCTCACCCAGAGTTGGGTTTTTGTTGAGTGCTCGAGGGGTTGTGGGGGGAAGGAAACGCCAAGGAAAAAAAAATAAAAATAAAAATGAAAATAAAAATAAAAATAAAAATAAAAATGAAAATAAAAATAAAAATGAAAATAAAAATAAAAATGAAAATAAAAATGAAAATTAAAATAAAAATAAAAATGAAAATAAAAATGAAAATGAAAATAAAAATAAAAATGAAAATAAAAATGAAAATTAAAATGAAAATAAAAATGAAAATTAAAATGAAAATAAAAATAAAAAAAATAAAAATAAAAATGAAAAAAAAGAAAATGAAAATAAAAAAGAAAATGAAAATAAAAATGAAAATGAAAATAAATAAAAATGAAAATGAAAATGAAAATAAAAATTAAAATGAAAATAAAATTAAAAATAAAAATGAAAATAAAAATGAAAATGAAAATAAAAATGAAAATAAAAATGAAAATAAAAATGAAAATAAAAATGAAAATTAAAATAAAAATAAATAAAAATGAAAATTAAAATTAAAATAAAAATGAAAATAAAAATAAAAATGAAAATAAAAATAAAAATAAAAATAAATGTGCTTTTCACCCAAAGGCCAAGACTGAAACTTCATTATTTGGTTTGAAAAGTTTGGCTTTGGTTCAAACAAATAATTAAAAGAAGTCAAAAGAAAGGGACAGTGCCAGGGGATCGGCCCCTCCAAAGGGAGCCACCTTCATTTCCAAGTGAAAAAGGAAAATGAAAATGAAAAAAGCAGAATTTTGGTTCCAAAAATGCCCTTTTCTTCTCTCTGGTGTTGTTGTTAGAGGAAGGAAAAGGAGCTCGGAAATTCCTGAAATTCCCGAAATTCCCGAAATTCCCCTTCCTCTCTGCATCCCCCATCTTTGGTTTTGAACAGACTCGTGGGAGGGGAGGGAAAAATCGTTTTTGTTTTTTTTTTGATGCTGTTACAGTAATTCAGAAAAAAAAAAACAAACCAAAACGACAGGAAAAGGAAAAAAAACCCAAAAAATTAAACCAAAACAAAGCAGCAGTGCAACATTCTCGGATGCTTCGAACCTGCAGCATGAACAGGATTTCCCAAAATTTCAAATTAAAAAATAAAAATAAAAGCAAAATGAAAAAGGAGAACCCAAAAGCAAAAAAAAACAACAAAAAAAAACCCCAAAAAAACCCCAAAACAACAACGATCCCACTCACATCCACAAAATCTGCCAGGATGCTGCATCCCAAAAAAATCAACTTGTGAATAAGGACTTGCAAGTGCATTTGTTTCCTTAGTAAAGGCTAAAACGTTGATTTTCTTCTTTTTTTTTTTAATAAATGGTTTTTGTTGTTTTTTTTTTTTTTTAAAGGTTAAATGCTCGTTTCTCTATAAATAATTCTCTTTTTTTTTTAAACAACAACCACAAAAAAAAAAAAGAAACAATCGACCAAGCAAGCAACCAACACTGACTCTCTCATGGAAAACGGCCACGCAAACCAAGGGTGGGGGGAGAAAAAATCAGTTTTTAGAGTTTTTAGGATGAAATTGCCAAAAGAAGAGGAAGAAAAGCAGAAGAAAAAAAAAACCCCTAAAAAAAAAATGAAAACCCGACAGAATCCCTAAAGTGCCTGGTGTGGGGAGGAGGCTCCAGCGGTGCAGCCGTGTTGGTTTTCCCAAGGAATGAGCTGCCAAAGGAATTTTAAGTGTGCCAGGTACAGTAGATTTTGGGTTTTTTTGTGGTTTTTTTTTGTTTTTTTTCAAGTGTTTCTTCTTTGGGGCGAGGAGAGGAGAGGTTCCCACCCTGGCTGGACAAAAATCCCCAAATTCCCCACCCTTTGCTGAGGGTTTGGGGTTGTGCTCGTCCCAGGCTGGGAATGGGGATGGGAATTCCTGGGGTTTTTTTGGAAGGGAAATGAGAACAGCAGGAGGGAAAGGCTGGGGAGGGGATGGAAGGCTGGGAAAGGGAACAAAAATGTGGGGAAGGGAAGAGAATTTCATTTGTTGGGAATGAAATAAAAAATGTGGGGGAGGGAACAAAAAATGCTGGGAAGGAAATAAAAAGTGTTGGGAAGGAAATAAAAATGTTGGGAAGGAAATAAAAACGCTGAGAAGGAAACAAAAAATGTTGGAAAGGAAATAAAAACACTGGGGAGGAAACAAAAAGTGTTGGGAAGGAAACAAAAACGTTGGGAAGGAAACAAAAATGTTGGGAAGGGAACAAAAAATGTTGGGAAGGGAACAAAAAATGTTGGGAAGGAAATAAAAATGTTGGGAAGGGAACAAAAAAATGTTGGGAAGGGAACAAAAATGCTGGGAATGAAACAAAACTGTTGGGAAGGAAATAAAAATGTTGGAAAGGAAATAAAAACACTGGGGAGGAAACAAAAAGTGTTGAGAAGGGAACAAAAATGCTGGGAATGAAACAAAAAATGCTGGGAAGGAAACAAAAAATGTTGGGAAGGAAACAAAAACGTTGGAAAGGAAATAAAAACACTGGGGAGGAAACAAAAAATGTTGGAAAGGAAATAAAAACACTGGGGAGGAAACAAAAGTGCTGGGAAGGAAACAGAAGTGCTAGGAATGAAACAAAAACGTTGGGAAGGAAACAAAAACATTGAGAATGAAACAAAACCATTGGGAAGGAAACAAAAATGTTGGGAAGGAAATAAAAACGCTGGGAAGGAAACAAAAAATGTTGGGAAGGAAATAAAAACACTGGGGAGGAAACAAAAACATTGGGAAGGAAACAAAAAATGTTGGGAAGGAAACAAAAACCGCCAGGAAGGCTCCAATCATCCCCAGGGTGAAAACTCCAGCAGCACCCGCTGCCAGCCCAAAGCCTGCCCAGGCAGGGACGCTCCTGAGGGAGGCTCAGGAAGGCGCCAGCACCACCGGGGACGAGCACAAACCCCAAAAAACCCCCCCAAAAAAACCCCCAAACCCACCCCGAAACAGGCCCGCCCAGTCTTGTTCTCCTTTAAAGTGCCCTATATTTATAGACTTTCTAAATAAATAGAATAAAGATATGGGGGTTGGGGGTTGGGGGGGGGGGGTTCACCCTCAGTTTGGTGTGTGTGGGGGGCTCTACTCGGAGTAGCAGCCGTCCAGGCCGATGGCGTTGTGGCGCTCCTTGGAGTAGGGGCAGGAGGAGCCGTTGGGCAGGGCCCCGCAGGCCGCGGCCGCCTTGGCGGCGATGCCGCAGTTCTTGAGGAGGTTGAAGCTGAAGGAGCCCAGGGCGTCCTTGGGCGGGAAAGGCTTCATGGTGGAGAGGATCAGTGCCAGGCAGTCGGCGACGTCCTTGTTGGGGGCGCAGGCCAGCGCGGGGGTGTGACCTGAGGGGGAGAGGGCGTGAGGGGGTGAGGGAGTTGGGTGTGGGGGAATGGGGTGGATGGGGGAATTGGGTGTGGGGTTGAGGGAATTGGGTGTGGGACTGAGGGAGTTGGGTGTGGGGTTGAGGGGATGGGGTGTGGGATTCGGTGTGGGACTGAGGGAATTGGGTGTGGGACTGAGGGAATTGGTTGGAGGACTGAGGGAGTTGGGTGGGGGATTGAGGGAATTGGGTGTGGGACTGAGGGAATTGGGTGTGGGGTTGAGGGAATTGGGTGTGGGATTGAGGGGATTGGGTGTGGGACTGAGGGAATTGGGTGTGGGATTGAATGGAGGATTGAGGGAATTGGGTGTGGGATTGAGGGAATTGGGTGTGGGACTGAGGGAATTGGGTGTGGGATTGAGTGGGGGATTGAGGGAATTGGGTGTGGGACTGAGGGGATGGGGTGTGGGACTGAGGGAATTGGGTGTGGGATTGAGGGATGGGGTGTGGGATTGAGGGAGTTGGGTGTGGGATTGAGGGATGGGGTGTGGGATTGAGGGAATTGGGTGTGGGATTGAGGGAATTGGGTGTGGGGGCATGGGGTGGAGGGGGGAATTGGGTGTGGGGTTGAGGGAATTGGGTGTGGGATTGAGGGAATTGGGTGTGGGACTGAGGGAATTGGGTGTGGGATTGAGGGAATTGCGTGGGGGACTGAGGGAATTGGGTGTGGGACTGAGGGAATTGGGTGTGGGATTGAGGGAATTGCGTGGGGGACTGAGGGAGGGGGTGTGGGACTGAGGGAATTGGGTGTGGGACTGCGGGATTGGGTGTGGGATTGAGGGATGGGATGTGGGATTGAGGGATGGAGTGTGGGATTGGGTGTGGGATTGAGGGAATTGGGTGTGGGATTGAGGGAATTGGGTGTGGGATTGGGGGAATTGGGTGTGGGATTGGGGGAATTGGGTGTGGGATTGAGGGAATTGGGTGCAGATCGGGGTGTGGGATTTGGGGCTCACGGGATGAGGTGTGGAATTGGGGGATTCTCTGGGTTTGGAGGGATCTCAATCCCATCTTGTCCCATCAGGGGATGGTGGGATGGGCTCTGCAAGATCCCTCCTCCCCCTACCGAGGACACCTCACCCCAGAGCACAGCACGGCAACCACGGCACGATTTGGGGTAGGGAGGGCACTTTGGGGCACTGGTGCATTCCCAGGAAAGCATTTCTGGCATTCCCAGGAAAGCTGAAAGGCCCCGGGAAGCCCCAGGCTGCGAGGAGCACCCACCTTCTTCATCCACAGCCAGCACGGTGGCCCCTCGGCTGAGCAGGGCCTGCACCACGGAGGCCAGGCCGTTCCGCGCCGCGATGTGCAGTGGCCTGGGGACGGGGAAAAGAAACGGGATCAGAACCCGCTGGGAGCCCTGGGCAGCTGGAGAATCCCTGGAGAATCCCTGGAGAACCCCTGGAGAATCCCTGGAGAATCCCTGGAGAATCCCTGGAGAATCCCTGGAGAACCCCTGGAGAATCCCTCCTGCTGCCCTGGGGGGGCTGAGAGCCCCGGGTTGGGACCCCAGGCCTCAGTCCATGGGAGAAGCTTCCAACGCTCAGAGATGAGGTGAAAGCAACCAAGGTGGGGAAGAAAATGGGAGTTTAGTTTGTCACAGGGTGAGCAAATAAAATGAAATTTAAAAACCCCCAAGTAATGAAATAATTAAGTGATTAAAAAATATAAATAAGCATTATTTAGCTACTAAATAAATAAACAAAAATATAAAATTGTTATTTATAAATGGCAAATAAATATAATTTGTTAAATAAATGATAAAGTATAAATATTATTTATAAATAATAAGTAAACATTATGTATGTTAATAAATGTAAATATTATTTATTAAAATAAATAAATAAAAGAAATAGTAATTTAGTTTGTCCCGGGGCGAACAAATTAATTAATTAATTAATTAAAATATAGATAAATATTATTTATAAATAATAAATAATATTATTTATAAATATTATTGATGAAATAAATAAATAAAATAGTAGTTTCGTTTGTCGCAGGGCGAACAAATAAAATAAATAAATCAAAATACATAAATAAATATTATTTGTAAGTAATAAATGTTCTTTATAAATACTCGTTATAAATAAATAAATAAAAAAAAAAGAAGAAGACATTGGCAGGGTGGGTTTGACACAGGGGCTGTGTGTTTAGGCAGCGATTACTGGCACAGAACAATTAATAAAGCACGTTTCAGGTGTTAATTGGGTTAGAAACCTTTAAAAACCTTGCCATCTTCTGCCTGGGGTGGTTTTTAGCTACTTCTGGCACTTTAAGCCAGATTTGGTGACACACTGAACTCGAGGTAAGAAATACAACCAACAGCTCTGAAGAACAAAGCTGCGAGTCTCATTTATCTTCTTAACCCTGCACTTTTGGAGGAAAGAGATCCTCCTCCCAATAAAGGACAACCCCAAAATCCCACCCCAAAACCTCTGAGTGGCTCCAAGGGCAGCTTGGTGGCTGCTCCGAGCTCAGCTGCTCCCGAGCTCGCCCATTCCCACATCTCCCAGGTTTTTTTTTCTCCCTCTCCCCTCAGCTGTGCAAATACTCACATCTGCAGAGCACTGTTACTTGCATTGATAAGGCCAAGGTCTTGGGTTTCCCCCAGGATCAACAAGGCACACTTTTCATGGCCCTGGGGAGGAGACAGGAGGGGTTTAGGACAGGTTTAGGAGGGTAGGGAGAAGCCTGAGCCCAGCAGAAGGTGGCTGTGGAATCATTTTCCTAAACCTGGCTTCCTCCCAGAGCTGTCCCCTGTCCCTCCACCTTGTCCTCCTTGGCGTGGCCAAAGTGACCACGAGCCTCTGGTTCTCACCATGGAATGGTCTGGTTTGGGAGTGCCCATAAAAATCACCTCGTTCCCACACCTTCCACCAGCCCAGGCTGCTCCAAACTCCCTCCAACCTGGCCTTGGATACTTCCAGGGATGGGGAAACCTCTGGGAAATCCATTCCAGGGCCTCCCCACCCTCACAGGGTGAGGAGTTTCTTGCCAAAAATCCCACCCAACCCTGCCTTGTGTTGCTGTGAAGCCATTCCCACTTGTCCCACTGCTCCAAAGTCCCTCTCCAGCTTTCCTGGAGCTCCTCCTGACACTGGAAATTCTCTCTGGAGGTTTTCTTTTCATCCAGGCTGCTCCACAAACTCATCCCAGTCCACCCCTTTCATCTCAGGGCTGCTCCCAGCCCTGTCCAACCCAGCCTGGGGCACTTCCAGGGCATGGAAAATTCAGAGAGGAATGAAAAATTCCTGGAAAATTCAGAGAGGAATGAAAAATTCCTGGAAAATTCCAGAGAGGAATGAAAAATTCCTGGAAAATTCCAGAGAGGAGCTACCCAGGACAAACAGAGCCACCTGAGCTGCCCTGGGGGGACACGAAGGTGTCACGGAGGTGACAGTGCCACCCACGCCAGCCCTGTCCCCACCTTGCTGCAGGCCAGGTGAAGAGCTGTGTTCTTGTTGACATCCAGCACAGTTATATTTGCTTTTGCTTGGAACAGCAGGAATTCTGCGAGGAGGAGAGGAGAGAAGGTGGTGAGGAGGAGCCTAAAAACGTCCCCAAGTGCCCGCCAGGAGAGGGGGGGAAAGAATTGTTATTTGCATTTCCATTTCTTTTCCTGAAAGCCCCTGAATTTTGAATTTTGAAATGAAGAGAGGGGGCTGGTTCACATTCTCCATTCCAAGGAGAAATCCCTGGAATCTTTCCCTGGCAGACACCTGTCAATCCAAACCAAGAAAAGGGTTTTTGGGGTAAAACACCGCTTTGGCACATCCCAGAGGTTCCAAGGCCTATTTTTTTTTTTTTTTGGTTCATTGGGTAAAACTCCCTTTTTAGGGTCTCCAAGGCACGGAATTATTTTGGGGGTAAACCAGCCCTTTCTGCACATCCCAGAGGCTCCAAGACCTGGAACTGGTTTTGGGGTAAAACTCCCCTTTGAGGGGCTCCAAGGTCTGGAATTGGTTTTGGGGTAAAACTCCCCTTTCAGAGGCTCCAAGGTCTACAATTGTTTTTGGAGTAAAACATCCCTTTCAAGGTCTCCAAGGCCTGGAAGTTTTTCGGATAAAACATTCTTTTCAGAGGCTCCAAGGTCTGGAAGTTTTGGGGGTAAAACATCCCTTTCAGAACATCCCAGAGGCTCCAAGGCCTGGAATTGGTTTTGGGGTAAAACTCCCTTTTCAGGGTCTTCTCCAAGGCCTGGAATTGGTTTTGGGGTAAAACTCCCCTTTGAGGGTCTCCAAGGCCTGGAATTGTTTTTGGGGTAAACCACCCCTTTCAGGGTCTCCAAGACCTGGAATTAGTTCTGGGGTAAAACTCCCCTTTCAGGGTCTCCAAGGCCTGAAATTGTTTTTGGAGTAAAACTCCCCTTTGAGGGGCTCCAAGACCTGAAATTGTTTTTGGAGTAAAACTCCCCTTTGAGGGACTCCAAGGCCTGGAACTGGTTTTGGGGTAAAACTCCCCTTTCACATCTCCAAGACCTGAAATTGTTTTTGGAGTAAAACTCCCCTTTGAGGGGCTCCAAGGCCTAGAATTGGTTTTGAGGTAAAACTCCCCTTTTAGGGTCTCCAAGGCCTGGAACTGGTTTTGGGGTAAAACTCCCCTTTCAGGGTCTCCAAGACCTGAAATTGTTTTTGGAGTAAAACTCCCCTTTGAGGGTCTCCAAGGCCTAGAATTGGTTTTGGGGTAAAACTCCCCTTTTGGGGCTCTAAGATCTGGAATTGGTTTTGAGGTAAAACTCCCTTTCAGGGTCTCCAAGACCTGGAATTGTTCTGAGGTAAAACTCCTCTTTGAGGGCCTCCAAGGCCTGGACCTCTTCTGGGCTAAACCACCCCTTTCAAAGTCTCCAAGACCTGAAATTAATTTTTTTTTGGGAGGGGAATAAAACCCCCCCAGGAAGGTCTCAGCCCTTCAGAGCTGCACCCACCCACTGCTGCCGTGTGCCCGTTCTCCGAAGCCACCATGAGGGGGGTCCTGCCCAGCTTGTCCGCCGTGTCCACCTCGGCCTGGTGGCGCAGGAGCAGCTGTAAACCATGGACGTTGTCTGCGAAGGCAGCAGCGTGAAGGGGGGTCCTGGGGAGGCCAAAAAAAACCAAATCTGTGTTCTTGTACTGCCCAAGATGCATCCTTTGATTGATTTTTTTTTTTTAAAGTAAATTCGTACAATTAATACATTTTTAAAATAAATTGAACGAATGTGCCTTTTGGCACATCCCAAGGATTCCACAACCTGGAATTTTTGGAGTTATCTTGCGGGGTAAAACTCCCCTTTCAGCACATCCCAGAGGCTCCAAGGCCTGTGGGTGTTTTTTGTTTTTTGGGGTTTTTTTGATTTTTTTTGTTTTGTTTGTTTGGTTTTTTTGTGTGTGTTTTTGTTTTGGTTTGGGTTTTTTTGTTTGTTTGTTTTTTGGGGTTTTTGTTGGTTTTTGTTTGTTTGTTTGTTTTTGTTTTTTTAAGTAAATTTGTACAAATAATACATTTTTAAAATAAATTGAACGAATGTGCCTTTTGGCACATCCTAAGGATTCCACAACCTGGAATTTTTGGAGTTATCTTGCGGGGTAAAACTCCCCTTTTAGCACATCCCAGAGGCTCCAAGGCCTGTGGGTGTTTTTTGTTTTTTGGGTTTTTTGGATTTTTTTGTTTTGTTTTGTTTGGTTGGTTTTTTTGTGTGTGTTTTTGTTTTGGTTTGGGTTTGTTTGTTTGTTTGTTTTTTTGGGTTTTTGTTGTTTTTTGTTTGTTTGTTTTTTTAAGTAAATTTGTACGATTAATACGTTTTTAAAATAAATTGAACGGATGTGCCTTTTGGCACATCCCGAGGATTCCACAACTTGGAATTTTTTGAGTTATTTTGCGGGGTAAAACTCCCCTTTCAGCACATCCCAGAGGCTCCAAGGCCTGTGGGTGTTTTTTGGTTTTTGGGTTTTTTTTTTTTTTTTTTTTTTGTTTGTTTTTTTGTGGGGTTTTTTTTGTGTGTGTGTTTCGGTGGGTTTTGGTTTTTTGTGTTTTTTTTGTTGTTGTTGTTGTTGTTGTTTTGGGGTTTTTTTGGTTTGTTTTGGTTTTGGTTTTTTTTTGTTTGTTTGGGGGTTTTTTGTTTAGTTTATTTGGGGTTTTTTGGGTTTTTTTTTGTGGGTTTTTTTTGTTGTTTTTTTTTTTTTTTGTTGTTGTTGTTGTTGTTTTTGGGTTTTGTTTTGTTTTGGTTTTTTTGTGGGTTTTTTTTGTTTGGTTTTGTTTGTTTTTTTTTTAAGGGTAAAACTCTCCTTCATTCCTTTAACTCTGTCCAGCCTGTGCTCCAGGCAGCCTCTGAAGGCATCAGGGGTGACAAGGAGGGGACAAGGCCACGCTCACCTTCCTTTGGCATCTCTGCTATTAACAATCTTGGCACCTAATGCTTCCACCAGCATTTCAGCAGTGCCGTCCTGGTTGTTAATTCTGTGAATTAACAAAAAAAGGGAAGTTAGGAAAGGGCTGGGCAGCTCTGGGATGACAGCAGAACACTCCAAGGCATGGATTTTTTTTAGATTAAAACTCCCCCTTCCAGAAGCTCCAGGACCTGGAATTATTTTTTTGGGGTAAAAACATCCCTTTCAGCACATCCCAGAGGCTCCAAGGCCTGGAATTCATTTGGGGTAAAATTCCCCCTTCAGCACATCCCAGGAACTTCAAGTCTTGGAATTATTTCTGGGCTAAAACTCCCCTTCCAGCAGCTCCAGGGCCTGAAATTATTTTTTGGGGTAAAAAAACCCCATTCAGAGGCTCCAAGGCCTGGAACTCATTTTGGAGTAAAACCTCTCCCTTCAGCACATCCCAGAGGTTCCAAGGCCTGGAGTTGTTGGAATTATTTTGGGGGTAAAACTCCCCTTTCAGCACATCCCAGAGATTCCAAGGCCTGGAGTTGTTGGAATTATTTTGGGGGTAAAACTCCCCTTTCAGCACATCCCAGAGGTTCCAAGGCCTGGAGTTGTTGGAATTATTTTGGGGGTAAAACTCCCCTTTCAGCACATCCCAGAGGTTCCAAAGCCTGGAGTTGTTGGAATTATTTTGGGGGTAAAACTCCCCTTTCAGCACATCCCAGAGGTTCCAAGGCCTGGAGTTGTTGGAATTTTTTTGGGGGTAAAACTCCCCTTTCAGCACATCCCAGGGGCTCCAGGTTTTGGGTTTTTTTGGGGGGTGTCACTTACACTGCACAGTGCAATGGAGTAAAGGGGTTTCCTTCTAGGTACGCAAACGGGTTGTGTTCAAGTAACAATTCAAGACAATCTTCGTGCCCTGGGGAGAGAGGGGGGACAGCAGTGTTGAGTTTGGAGCAGTTTTCCCCTCTGAATCCCAAAATCCCAGAGGTTGGAAAAACCCTCCCATGGCATCGACCTCCCAAAGCTGCGACCGATTCCCAGCCCTGAGTGCCACGTGCAGCCCTTCCCTGGACACCTCCAGGGATGGGGACTCCCTGGAGAGCTCCTTCCAAAGCCTGACCAACTTTTCCATGAGGAAATTCCTCCTGATGTTCATCCTGAGCCTCTCCTGGAGGAATTTGGGGCTGTTCCTTCTCACCCTGCTGTTCCCTGGGAGCAGAGCCCAACCCCACCCGGCTCCGCTCTCCCCTCAGGGAGCTGTGGGGTGAAATTTCCCCTCTGAGTCTCCTTTTCTCCAGGTGGTTCCAAAGCCTGACCACCTTTCCATGGAGAAATCCCCCCTGATGTCCATCCTGAGTCTCTCCTGGAGGAATTTCAGGCTCTTTCTCTCACCCTGCTGTTCCCTGCGAGCAGATTTTGGCCCTGCTCTCCCCTCAGGGAGTTGTGGGGTGAAAAGGTCCCTCCTGAGCCTCCTTTTCTCCAGGCTGAGCCCCTTTCCCAGCTCCCTCAGGACTTCTCCAGACCCTTCTCCTGCTGCTCCAGCCCTTCCCCAGCTCCAGCCCCTCAATGTCTCTGATGCCCACAGAAAACCTCCCCAGAGGATCCATTTCCTCGCTGGCAGCAGCTGGAGGAAGTTTTTAATTCCCCACATCTCCTGAAGGACTCAGTCCCCACAGGGATGTCCCTTCCTGCCACCTCAGTCCCACCCTACAAATCCAGCATCCAGCTGCTCTGGAACTGCTCCTTTCCCTTGTTAACTTTCCCATTTTAATCCTTTTTTGAGGAGCCTGACAGAGGGAGGAGAAAAGCTCCCTCTAAGATTCTTGCCACCTTTCCCAACAGGAAAACAGGAAGAAAAATAGAGCAGAGCTGGCGGCCAGAGGTGTTCCCTAGGGACACAGAGTGTCCCTCAGGTACCCAAAGTGTCCCCCACAGCAGCAGCTGTCCTCCCAAAGCAGAGGCTGAGCTGGATTTGGGAGGAGAAGAGGGAAGGAGGTGAGGCTGAGCTGGGTTTGGAAGAGGAGAAGCAGGTGAGGCTGAGCTGGGTTTGGGAGGAAGGAAGCAGGTGAGGCTGAGCTGGGTTTGGAAGAGGAGAAGCAGGTGAGGCTGAGCTGGGTTTTGGAGGAGAGAAGCAGGTGAGGCTGAGCTGGGTTTTGGAGGAGAGAAGGAGGTGAGGCTGAGCTGGGTTTGGCAGGAGAAGCAGGTGAGGCTGAGCTGGGTTTTGGAGGAGAGAAGCAGGTGAGGCTGAGCTGGGTTTTGGAGGAGAGAAGCAGGTGAGGCTGAGCTGGGTTTTGGAGGAAGGAAGGAGGTGAGGCTGAGCTGGATTTTGGACAGGAGAAGCAGGTGAGGCTGAGCTGGGTTTGGCAGGAGGGAAGCAGGTGAGGCTGAGCTGGGTTTTGGAGGAGAGAAGCAGGTGAGGCTGAGCTGGGTTTGGGAGGAGAAGAGGGAAGGAGGTGAGGCTGAGCTGGGTTTGGGAGGAGAAGAGGGAAGGAGGTGAGGCTGAGCTGGGTTTGAGAGGAAGGAAGGAGGTGAGGCTGAGCTGGGTTTGGGAGGAAGGAAGGAGGTGAGGCTGAGCTGGGCTTTGGACAGGAGAGAAGGAGGTGAGGCTGAGCTGGATTTGGCAGGAGAGAAGGAGGTGAGGCTGAGCTGGGTTTGGCAGGAGGGAAGGTGAGGCTGAGCTGGGTTTTGGACAGGAGAAGCAGGTGAGCCTGAGCTGGGTTTGGGAGCAGGGAGAAAGGCTCTCACCACTGTAAGAAGCCCAGTGCATGGGGGAGTAGCCGCTGTAGTCCACCACGGAGTCCAGGGGGTCGGTGGACAGCGCTGCCTGCAGCAGGGTCCGCAGCACCTCCAGGTGCCCGCACGCCGAGGCGAAGTGGATCGGGGTCCGGCCCTTGAAATCCCGGCACAGGACGAAGGCATCGTGGTCCAGCAGAGCAGCCAGGCAATCCTCACAGCCTGTCACGGCCTGGGGAGGCACGGCGAGGGGCACGGCCTCAGAACCAGCACGGGACTGTGTGTAGGGGTGTGTGTGTGTGTGTGTTTTATAAGGCTTCTATTCTATTCTATTCCAATTATTTTTATTTTTATATTTTTTTTTATTATTATATTATATTTTATATAAGATATATAATATAATGTAATGCGATATAATATATATTTAGTTTTACTCTTACTATGTTATATTTAATATAAGATATATGATATAATGTAATGCAATATATATATATTTAGTTTTACTCTTACTGTGTTATATTTAATGTAAGATATATAACATAATGTAATGCGATATAATATATATTTAGTTTTACTCTCACTATATTATATTTAATATAAGATATATGATATAATGTAATGCGATATAATACATATTTAGTTTTACTCTTACTATATTATATTTAATGTAAGATATATAATATAATGTAATGCGATATAATACATATTTAGTTTTACTCTTACTATATTATATTTAATGTAAGATATATAATATAATGTAAAGCAATATAATATATATTTAGCTTTACTATTACTATATTATATTTAATATAAGATACATAATATAATGTGATGCGATATACATACTTAGTTTTACTATTATTATATTATATTTTATATAAGATATATAATATAATGTAATGCGATATAATATATATTTAGTTTTACTCTTACTATATTATATTTAATATAAGATACATAATATAATGTGATGCAATATAATATATATTTAGCTTTACTCTTACTATATTATATTAATATAAGATATATAATATAATGTAATGCGATATAATACATATTTAGTTTTACTATTATTATATTATATTTAATATAAGATATATAATATAACGTAATACAACGCAATATATATTACGTTTAGTTTTATTATTACTATATTTTATATAATATATATAATGTAATACAGTATAATATATATTATATTTACTTTTATCACTAATTATTATATTATATTTTATTATTTTATCATTGTAATATATATAACATACACCATATACCACACACAATACACAATATATTGTGTAGGCCGAAAATCGCTTATAATGGATGGCAATTAAGAAATAATTTGGCTTCTGATGGCGACATCTTTGTGAATTGTGACATCTGCAGCACCTCACCCCTCAGATGAGACTGAGAATGGGACGGGAAGACTTTCAAAGCCCTCTGAGCTGGCCCATCCCTGGGTCAGGAAAGGGCACCAAGGCACAGACACACTCACCCCTCGGTGCAGGGCGGTCCGGCCCCTCTTGTCCGCGGCGTCGGCCGTGGATCCCTTCTCCAGCAGGAGATGGACACAGTCCACGTGGCCGTTCATGATGGCCAGCATCAGCGGGGTCCTGCAGCGGGGGACAGGGGCAGGGTGGGCTCGGGGAATTCCCAAACCCAGGAAGAGCCTGGGAGCGTGCGGGGAAGGTTTGGGGAGGTTCTGGAAGGTTCTTCCCCCGTGTGTGTGCAGCAGAGCTGATTGCGGCTGGGTGGAATTGCAGTTATGCTTCTGGGGCAGCCAGGAATGGTGGTGAGGGACAGGAACAGTGGTCAGGGACAGGAACAATCAGGAATGGTGGTGAGGGACACAGGAATGGTGGTGAGGGACACAGGAGTGGTGGTGAGGGACAATCAGGAACAGTGGTGAGGGACAGGAACAGTGGTGAGGGACAGGAACAGTGGTGAGGGACAATCAGGAATGGTGGTGAGGGACAGGAACAGTGGTCAGGGACAGGAACAATCAGGAATGGTGGTGAGGGACACAGGAACGGTGGTGAGGGACAATCAGGAATGGTGGTGAGGGACAGGAACAGTGGTGAGGGACACAGAAGTGGTGGTGAGGGACAGGAATGGTGGTGAGGGACAGGAACAATCAGGAATGGTGGTGAGGGACACAGGAGTGGTGGTGAGGGACACAGGAGTGGTGGTGAGGGACAATCAGGAATGATGGTGAGGGACAGGAACAGTGGTGAGGGACAATCAGGAATGATGGTGAGGGACAGGAACAGTGGTGAGGGACAATCAGGAATGGTGGTGAGGGACACAGGAGTGGTGGTGAGGGACAGGAACAGTAGTGAGGGACAGGAGTGGTGGTGAGGGACACAGGAGTGGTGGTGAGGGACAATCAGGAATGGTGATGAGAGACACAGGAATGACAGTGAGGGACAGGAACGGTGGTGAGGGACAGGAACAGTGGTGAGGGACAGTCAGGAATGGTGGTGAGGGACAGGAATGGTGGTGAGGGACAGGAACAGTGGTGAGGGACAGGAACGGTGATGAGGGACAGTCAGGAATGGTGGTGACCCCTCTGGGATGTTTAAGCAGGAAGAAATGCAACGTTCTCGTGCAGAGAACGTGGGATGAACTGAGCAGAATTCCCACTCCCACTTCCCTGCACCCTCGGGAAGGAGCAGGAAGAGCTGGGAAGGCTGAGGAGAAGCCGTTTTTAGAATACTTCACCTCTCATTATCTCCTCTATAATAAAATAAATCCAATTAATTCAACCAACACCCCCAACTCCCAGCCTGTGCTGGAGTTTGCTGAGGGCTCTCTCCTGGTCCTCATCTCCATCCCCTCACCCCAGGGGCCAAGGTGGCTTTGGGGACAGCCCAGGGGACACTCACTGGCCGTGGATGTCCATGACGTCGGTGATGTCCGCCCGCTCGCCGCTGTCGATCAGGAGGTGCAGGGAATCCGTGTTCCCGTTGGCAGCTGGAGACAGGGGAAGAGGGATCAGGAAAAATGGGATCAGGAAAAGAGGGGTCAGGAAAGAGGGGTCAGGAAAAGAGGGATCAGGAAAGAGGGGTCAGGAAAGAGGGGTCAGGAAAAGAAGGGTCAGGAAAAGAGGGATCAGGAAAGAGGGATCAGGAAAAATGGGATCAGGGGAAGAGGGATCAGGAAAGAGGGATCAGGAAAGAGGGATCAGGAAAAGAGGGATCAGGAAAAGAGGGGTCAGGAAAAGAGGGATCAGGAAAGAGGGATCAGGAAAAGAGGGATCAGGAAGAGAGGGATCAGGAAAAGAAGGGTCAGGAAAGAGGGATCAGGAAAGAGGGGTCAGGAAAGAGGGATCAGGAAAGAGGGATCAGGAAAAGAAGGGTCAGGAAAGAGGGATCAGGAAAAATGGGATCGGAAAAGAGGGATCAGGAAAGAGGGGTCAGGAAAGAGGGATCAGGAAAGAGGGATCAGGAAAAATGGGATCGGGGGAAGAGGGATGAGGAGAAGAGAGGTGAGAAACATGGTGATGAGGAAAAGAGGGATGAGGAAAAAAGGGATGAAGAAAAGAGGGATGAGGAGAAAATGATGAGGAAAAGAGAGAAGGAAAAAAGGGATGAGAAAGAGAGGGATAAGGCAAAGAGGAACAAGGAAAAAAGAGATGAGGAGGAGAGGAATGAGGAGAAGAGGGATAAGGAAAAACGGGATTAAGAAAAGAATGATGAAGAAGAGAGTGATGAGGCAAAGAGGAAAAAGCTCAAGAGAGATGAGGAAAAGAGATGAAAAATCCAGGGATGAGGCAAAGAGAGATGAAGAAAAGAAGGCTCTGCCCTTCTCCTGGGGCCTGACCTGCAGCGTGGAGAGGCGTCCACTTCCTCTTCCTCTCCTTGAGCAGGGCGGAGGCGCCGTGGCTGGTGAGCACCTGTGTGGCAACGGGACACGAAATAAGGGCACGGAGGAGGCTGAAGATTGACTCCAATCCGTGTTTATTCTCCAGCCACTTCTCTTTCTACCTGTCCTGGCTTGACGGAGCCTTTATATCCCATATCTGGACTGGGTTGTTATGTCTAACAGCCAATGCTTTGCTGGCTGTGGCTTCTACTGCGCTTGCTGCTTTTGGCTTTGCTGCTGGCTGCTTGCTTGCTCCTGCTTGCTAATTTAGCTGCTTTTGCTTTCTGCTGCTTGTTTTTGTGCTGTTTCTTCTCGGGGTCTCTGCTTGCCCGAGAATGAGGGATGGGCACTGCCCCCGTCCTTCGGGAAGCCCCGAGATGCCCACAGAAAAGACGAGGAGTCTTCGGATGTTCTTTTTCTGAGTTTTCTTCTTTGTTTATTATATCTTATCTTTACAATTCTCTCTGTGCTCTGCCAAGGTCTGGACAGCACGGGCAACAGGCGACGACTGTCCCGCCTGCCCACAGGTTGTCATCTTATATACAGATAATTACGTGCACATTATTTACAATTGTGATCCAATACATACACTTAACACTAGACAGGTATTTTCTACTCTGACCCAATCCCTCTAAACCTACTTCATGTCGTCACCACTGTGCAAGATGGAGACAAAGAAGAAGGAGAAGACTCTGGGGTAACACCCAGAATCCTCCATCTTGTCTCTGGTCCTTCTTATCTTGAAACCCCTAACGTGAAAATATTATTACTTTCTACTACTTTCAAGGCCTTGCAATTCTTCCCATAGTGTTGGTAATCTTTCCCATGGACTATAATCGAGACCCCTGCCTGTCTGGGGTCCATGCCAGGGTCTGTAATAACCCCCCCTGTACATATCTCCGACCCCCCTGTACAGGTTTTAAACCCCCCTGGACAGGATTCTGCTTGTTTAACCCCCCTGGACAGGATTCTCCTACAGTTTCTGGTTTTTTTTTCCTTTTCTCCCTTTTCCCTTTCTCCCCCCCCGAAGATTTGGACCGGCTCCGGACCTGAGGACCTGACCTGAGGATCTTCAAGGATCTCCGAGCCTGCAGAAGAAGCTCTGTGCCCTCCCCCCACAGTAACTTGAGCCTTTTCCTTTTCTCTTGTGGGGGGAAGAGTTCTTGTTAATAAATCGGTTTTTTTTCCACTTGTCTCCTCCAAAGGATTTCCTTCCCAAACCCAGGGCTGGGGGCGGGGAGGGGTGGTGGAGGTTTGTCTTAGGGGACTTCCTCTCGGAGGGTCTTCTAATTTGCCCAAACCAATACAGTACCTTTTTACCAAGAACCCACCCAAGGGGTGGAATCCTTGGGACCACACTGGTCGCCTTAGAGGGACACACCTCTGTAGTCACTGTTTCTCATGTTTGCATTTTTCTTAAACTCTTTCCCAGGGATTTGAGTCTGGAAACAAGGTCACTCTATGTAAACTTGTAAAAAATCTTGTTTTTAACTTTTCCCTCTTCTGAGGAGGGATCTTGCTTGTTGATCCTTGATGTGGCCAATGAGTTCAAGGATCCCACCTCTTAGGAGGTGTAAAAAGGTATAAAAATAAGTTCTGAGAATAAACCAGCCCCTTTTTCGGAGCTCCAGCCTTCTGAATTCACCAGTCCGTGTCACATTCGTTGTGTCCCACAGCGACATCTGGTGATTTGCAGCCGCGGGGACAGGTAAACTGCACCTTGGCTTTTTAAGAAAAAAAGGGATTTTCGGTGAGAAACCGACCCGTGTGCTGTGCCAAAGAGTTTCTCTCTGTAAGGAGATGAAATTCGAAAAGATAACCTCTATGCTAGATAGTGATAGATAATGAAGATAGATAATGAAGATAGATAATGAAGATAGATAATGAAGACCTGTCGGTCTTGGAGATGTGGGAGAAGCGTTTTTGAGCACTCCCAAATCGAGATAACCCACGGAAGATTTCACAAGCTTGTAGATTTGGGAAAGAATTTAAGAAAAAATGCAAACATGGGAAAAACAGTGACTCCACACCTCAAATCAATTCGCTCCTCTGGGAAAGGACAGGAAAAAAAAGGGGATAATGGCACAAGAACACATCTCTTGTTGATGGAAATTGTCCCTGGGGAGAAGAATTTTGGAACATCCTGACGTTGGTGGAGCCGTGGTTACGCACCTGCACGCACTCGCTGGAGCCGCGCTCCGTGGCCAGGTAGAGCGCGGTGCGGCCCTTGTGGTCCCGCACGTCCAGGTTCACCAGAGTCTCGGCCAGCGCCTTCAGGGCTTCACAGTGACCGTTGTAGGCCTGGAGGGGGTGGTGGTGGTGGTGGTGGGGACAATAGGAGGGGTTGGAGGTGGAGGAGAGTGTTGGTGAGGTGGGTGGAGTGGTGGGAGGGTGGATGGAGGGGTGCCAGAGGTGGTTGGAGATGTTCCATGGGGGGCTAAAGTGTCCCTCAGGGACTCAGAGATGTCACACAAGAACATGAAGTGTTCCTCGGGGATCCAAAGTGTCCCTCAGGGACTCAGAAATGTCCCACAGGGACCCAGAAATGTCCCCCAAGCACCCAAAGTGTCCCTCAGGCACACAAAGTGTCCCTCAGGGACCCAGAAATGTCCCACAAGAACATAAAGTGTCCTTCAGGGACTCAGAAATGTCCTACAAGGACCCAAAGAGTCCCTCAGGCACACCAGGTGTCCCTCAGGGACTCAGAAATGTCCCACAAGAACATAAAGTGTCCCTCAGGCACACCAGGTGTCCCTCAGGGACCCAGAAATGTCCCACAGGGACGTGAAGTGTGCCTCAGGTACTCAAAGTGTCCCTCAGCTACCCAAACTGTCCCTTCACATGCCCTGAAATGTCCCACAGGTGTCATGTCCCCATAAAGTGTCCCCAAAGCACCCAAAGTGTCCCTCAGATACTCAAAGTGTCCCTCAGGCACTCAGAAATGTCCTACAAGGACCTAAAGTGTCCCTCAGGGACTCAGAAATGTCCCACAAGAACATAAAGTGTCCCTCAGGCACACCAAGTGTTCCTCAGGGATCCAAAGTGTCCCTCAGGGACTCAGAGATGTCCCACAAGAACATAAAGTGTCCCTCAGGGACCCAGAAATGTCCCACAGGGACCTAAAGTGTCCCTCAGGCACACCAAGTGTCCCTCAGGGACCCAGAAATGTCCCACAAGAACATAAAGTGTCCCTCAGCTACCCAAACTGTCCCTTCACATGCCCTGAAATGTCCCACAGGGACCTAAAATGTCCCCCAAGCACCCAAAGTGTCCCTCAGGCACCCAAAGTGTCCCTCAGGGATCCAAAGTGTCCCTCAGAGACCCAGAAATGTCCCCCTCTCTCTGCCAGAAATGTCCCTCCAGGCATCCAAATCCACCCCCGAGGCAGAAATGTCCCTCCCAGGACACCCCAGCACCCTGCCAGGACCCAAAACACCCCAAGAACCCTTCCAGGACCCTCTGGAAGCCCTTCCAGGACCTGCAGGGACTCACAGCTAAGTGCAAAGGGCTGACTGGGACGGTGCTTTCCACATCCTCCAGGCAGTTAAAGGACATTTCCAGGAGCTGCAAAAGCACAAATCCAGCCCTGATTCCAGAACTTTCCACACCCACCCCCTGGAAAAACCACCCCAAAAAAAAGCCAAAATTGGGGACGGGACGTTCCTAAGCCAGCTGGGGGTGCTGCTGTTCCAAAAATCACAATTTTCTTCCTGAGCCATCTTCCCCTCTCCCTTCAAGTTTTTCTAGCTCAAATTTTCACTCCAGATCAGGAGATTTCCCTCTTTTCCTGGTTTTTTTTTTTGGTTTGGTTTTTTTTTTTAATTCCCTCTTTTCCTGTTGGAATTTTCCCTTTTTCCTGGTTTACATTCCCTATCTTCTTGGGTGTATTTTCCCTGTTTTCCTGATCCTGGGGTGGATTTTCCCTCTTTTCCTGCTGGGATTTTCCCTGTTCCCTGGTTTATATTCCCTATTCTCTTGGGTGGATTTTCTCTATTTCCTGCTGGGATTTTCCCTCTTTTCCTGATGGATTTTCCCTTTTCCTGGGGCAGATTTCCCCTTTCCCTGGGAGGGATTTCCCCTACTTCCTCAGAGGAATTTCCCCTATTTCCTGCTGGATTTTCCCTCTTTTCCTGCTGGATTTTTCCTCTTTTCCTGATGGATTTCCCCTTTTCCTTGGTGGGATTTCCCCTATTTCCTGCTGGATTTTCCCTCATTTCCTGCTGGATTTTCCCTCTTTTCCTGATGGATTTCCCCTTTTCCTGGGATGGATTTCCCCTTTTCCCCTGTGGGATTTCCCCTATTTCCCTGGTGGGATTTCCCCTACTTCCTCAGAGGAATTTCCCCTATTCCCTGCTGGATTTTCCCTCTTTTCCTGCTGGATTTTTTCCCTTTTTTTCCCCTATTCCCTGCCGGGATCTCCCCCTCTCTGACCAGCTCCAGGTTCTGCCGGTTGCCGTAGGCTTCCCTGGTGGGATTTCCCCTATTCCCTGCTGGATTTTCCCTCGTTTCTTGATGGATTTTCCCTCTTTTCCTCATGGATTTTCCCTGGTGGTATTTCCCCTTTTCCTTGGTGGGATTTCCCCTATTTCCCTGCTGGGATTTCCCCTATTCCCTGCTGGGATTTTCCCTCGTTTCCTGCTGGGATTTTCCCTCTTTTCCTGCTGGATTTTTTCCCTTTTCTTCCCCTATTCCCTGCTGGATTTTTCCTCATTTCCTGCTGGATTTTTTCCCTTTTTTTCCCCCATTCCCTGCCGGGATCTCCCCGTCTCTGACCAGCTCCAGGTTCTGCCGGTTGCCGTAGGCGGCCCGCGTAGTGGACGGCGGTGTAGCCCTGCTTGTCCCGCAGGGAGGGGTCAGCACCGTTGTCCAGCAGGAATTCCAGGCAGCTGGAATGGGAGAGGAGGGGAAAAAAGGGATGGAAAAGTGATTTAAAAAAAAATAAATCTGTAGGGAAAGCCCCTGAAATGCCAGAGTTGGGGATGTCCTGGGTGGGAGGGAGGGAGGGGAAGGTTTGGCCGGGAGTGGCAGCAAAATTCCCAGCAGATTCCCAGCAAAATTCCCAGCAAAATTCCCAGCAAATTCCCAGCAAAATTCCCAGTAAAATCCCATTAAATTCCCATTAAATTCCCATCAAAATTCTCATTAAATTCCCAGTAAATTCCCATTAAATTCCCATCAAAATTCCCATTAAATTTCCAGCAAAATTTCCATTAAATTCCCAGTAAATTCCCATTAAATTCCCAGTAAAATCCCAGCAAAATTCCCAGCAAATTCCCAATAAAATCCCAGCAAAATTCCCAGCAAATTCCCATCAAAATCCCATCAAAATTCCCATTAAATTCCCAGTAAAATCCCAGCAGATTCCCAGCAATATTCCCATCGAAATTCCCAATTAAATCCCAGCAAAATCCCAGTAAATCTCCAGTAATATTGCCATCAAAATTCCCAGCAAATTCCCAAATAAATTTCCCGTTAAATTCCCATCAAAATTCCCATTAAATTCCCAGCAAATTCCCATCAAAATTCCCATTAAATTCCCATCAAAATTCCCATTAAATTCCCATCAAAATTCCCATTAAATTCCCAGCAAATTCCCAGTAAATTCCCATCAAAATTCCCATTAAATTCCCATTAAAAATCCCATTAAATTCCCAGTAAATTTCCCATTAAATTCCCAGCAAAATTCCCATTAAATTTCCATTAAATTCCCAGTAAATTCCCATTAAATTCCCATTAAATTCCCATCAAAATTCCCATTAAATTCCCAGTAAATTCCCATTAAATTCCCATTAAATTCCCAGCAAAATCCCATTAAAATCCCATTAAATTCCCAATAAATTCCCATTAAATTCCCTTGAAATTCCCATTAAATTCCCACCCCCAGCACTCACAAAAACGCCTCCTTCAGCCTCGACTCCTTCAGGGGCTCCTCGTCGCTGCTTCCTGAATGAGGCTCTGCTCTGAAATGCCACCAGAGCCACCCGGGGCTGGTGACAGCGCCCAGGGGGACCCCCCCGCTGCCACCTCAGGCAGGTGACAGTGCCCCCAGTGCCCCCAGTGCCACCCCCAGTGCCACCTCAGGCAGGTGACAGTGCCCCCAGTGCCACCCCCAGTGCCACCTCAGGCAGGTGACAACGCCCCCAGTGCCCCCAGTGCCACCCCCGGTGCCACCTCAGGCAGGTGACAGTGCCCCCAGTGCCCCCAGTGCCACCCCCAGTGCCACCTCAGGCAGGTGACAGTGCCCCCAGTGCCCCCAGTGCCACCCCCAGGGCACCTCAGGCAGGTGACAGTGCCCCCAGTGCCACCCCCAGTGCCACCTCAGGCAGGTGAAAACACCCATGGGGACAGCAGGGCGTCACCCTCAGTGCCACCTCACGTTGGTGACAGCGCCCGCAGCGCCACCCTCGCTGCCACCCTGGGGAGGTGGCAGTGCCTGGGGTGCCACCCCCGGTGCCAGCGCGGTGTCCCCGGTGGGTGTCCCCAGTGTCCCCAGTGTCCCTGGTGTCCCCAATGTCCCCAATGTCCCCAGTGTCCCCGGTGTCCCCAGTGCCAGGCGGTGTCCCCGGTGGGTGCCTCCAGTGTCACCAGTGCCAGGTACAGTGTCCCCAATGTCCCCAGTGTCCCCAGTGTCCCCAGTGTCCCCAGTGCCGGGCAGTGTCCCCAATGTCCCCAATGTCCCTGGTGGCCCGGTGTCCCCAGTGTCCCCAGTGCCAGGCAGTGTCCCCAGTGTCCCCGGTGTCCCCAGTGCCAGGCAGTGTCCCCAGTGTCCCCGGTGTCCCCAGTGCCAGGCAGTGTCCCCAGTGGGTGTCCCCAATGTCCCCGGTGTCCCCAGTGGGTGTCCCCAGTGTCCCCAATGTCCCCAGCGGGTGTCCCCGTGTCCCCAATGTCCCCAGTGTCCCCATTGGGTGTCCCCGTGTCCCCACCTGCGGTAGGTGTCCGAGGCAGCCGCGTAGTGCAGCGCGGTGCAGCCTTTGCCGTCGGGCTCGTTGGCGCTGGCCCCGGCTGTCACCAGTGTCACCGTGCACTGGTAGCTGCCATTGGCCGCCGCGTAGTGCAGGGGGGTCCTGGGGACACACGGGGGACAAACGGGCTCAGCACGGCCCCAGGAGCTCACCCAGGAACCTGCCAGGACCTGCGGGAGCCCAGGACACCCTGGGAACCCTGCCAGGACCCAACAGGAGCTCAGAACAACCCAACAACCCTTCCAGAACCTAGAAGAAACCCAGGACGTCCTGGAAACCCTGCCAGGACCCAGAAGAAACTCAGGACACCCTGGAAACCCTTCCAGGACCCAGAAGAAACCAGGACACCCTGGAAACCCTGCCAGGACCCAGCAGGAGCTCAGAAGAACCCAGGAACCCTGCCAGGACTCAGCAGGAGCTCAGAATATTCTGGAAACCCTCCCAGGACCCACCAAGAAACCCCAGGACGTCCTGGAAACCCTTCCAGGACCCTCCCAGGACCCACCAAGAGCTTAGAACAACCCAGGAACCCTTCCAGGACCTGCACTAGGCCAGGATAGCTCAGGAACCCTTCCAGGACCCTCCCAGGAAACCCTGGAAAACCCTTCCAGGACCCACCAGGAGCTTAGAACATTCTGGAAACCCTTCGAGGAGCTTCCCAGGAGCCTTTGGGGTCCCTTCCAGGACCCAGCAGGGTGTCCCAGTGTGTCCCTGGCCCTCAGGGGTCCGGGGGGGGATTTTTTGGGATTTTTTTGGGGATTTTTGGGGGGAATTATTGGGGATTTTTTGGGGGCATTTTTTGGGGGATTTTTTGGGGATTTTTTTGGGATTTTTTTTGGGATTTTTGGAGGATTTTTTGGGGGATTTTTTGGGGATTTTTTGGGGGATTTTTGGGGATTTTTTTGGGATTTTTTTGGGATTTTTTTGGGGGGATTTTTTTGGAGATTTTTTTGGTGGATTTTGGGGGGATTTTTTGGGGATTTTGGGGGATTTTTTGGGGGGAATTTTTGGGGGATTTTTTTGGGGGATTTTTTGGGGGGATTTTTGGGGATTTTTTTGGGATTTTTTTGGGGATTTTTTGGGGATTTTTTTGGGGATTTTTTGAGGGGAATTTTTTGGGGATTTTTTGGGGGGATTTTTTGGAGGATATTTTGGGAATTTTTGGGGATTTTTTGGGGAATTTTTTTGGGGGGAATTTTTGGGGATTTTTTGGGGATTTTTTGGGGGGAATTTTTGAGGATTTTTTGGGGGATTTTTTTGTGGGATTTTTTGGGGATTTCTTTGGGGGAATTTTTGAGGATTTTTTGGGGGGATTTTTTGGGGGATTTTTTGGGGGGAATTTTTGGGGATTTTTTGGGGGGATTTTTGGGGATTTTTTGGGGGGGATTTTTTTTGGGGATTTTTTGGGGGGGATTTTTTGGGAGGAATTTTTGGGGGATTTTTTGGGGGGATTTTTTGGGGGGGATTTTTTGGGGGATTTTTTGGGGATTTTTTGGGGGGAATTTTTGAGGATTTTTTGGGGGGATTTTTTTTGGGGATTTTTTGGGGGGAATTTTTTGGGGATTTTTTGGGGGGGAATTTTTTGGGATTTTTTGGGGATTTTTTGGGGGGAATTTTTGGGGATTTTTGGGGGATTTCGTTTGGGATTTTTCCCCCTCACCTCCCGAATTTGTCCCTCCTGCGCAGGTCGGCCCCGCTGCTCAGCAGCAGGTTCAGACATTCCACGTTCCTGCCGCGGGGAGAGGGGACAGGGACACGGGAATGTCACCTCAGGGAGCCAGGAGTGTCCCCAAGGCACCCAAAGTGTCCCCAGGCAGTCCAAGTGTCACCTCAGGTACCCAGCGTCCCTAAGGCACCCAAGGTGTCCCCAGGTGTCCCCAGCTGTCCCTAGGTGTGTCCCCGGGATGTCCCATGTGTCCCCAAGTGTCCCCAGGATGTCCCCATGTCCCCAGGTGTCCCCACATGGCCATGTGTTCCCACGTGTCCCAGGTGTCTCCAGGTGTCCCCGTATATCCCCAGGTGTCCCTGTGTGTCCCCAGGTGTCCCCATGTCCCCAGGGTGTTCCCAGGGTGTCCCCAGCTGTCCCCAGCCGCCCCAGGTGTCTCCAGCTGTCCCAGGTGTCCCCAGGGTGTCCCCAGGGTGTCCCTGTGTGTCCCCAGGGTGTCCCCAGGTGTCCCCAGGTGTCCCCAGGGTGTCCCCAGCTGTCCCTGTGTGTCCCCCAGGGTGTCCCCAGCCGCCTCAGGTGTCCCCAGGTATCCCCATGTATCCCCAGGTGTCCCTGTGTGTCCCCATGTGTCCCCAGGGTGTCCCCATGTATCCCCAGATGTCCCCCAGGTGTCCCTGTGTGTCCCCAGGGTGTCCCCAGGTGTCCCCAGCTGTCCCAGGTGTCCCCAGGGTGTCCCCAGGTGTCCCCAGCCGCCCCAGGTGTCCCCAGGGTGTCCCCAGGTGTCCCCAGGTGTCCCCAGGTGTCCCCAGGGTGTCCCCAGCTGTCCCAGGTGTCCCCAGGGTGTCCCCAGGTGTCCCCAGGTGTCCCCAGGTGTCCCTGTGTGCCCCCAGGGTGTCCCCAGGGTGTCCCCCATGTGTCCCCCAGGTGTCCCCAGGGTGTCCCCAGGGTGTCCCCATGTCCCCCAGGTGTCCCATGTGTCCCCATGTATCCCCAGCCGCCCCAGGTGTCTCCAGGGTGTCCCCAGGATGTCCCCAGCTGCCCCAAGTGTCCCCAGGTGTCCCCAGGTGTCCCCACGTACCCCCCCGAGGCGGCCGCGTGCAGGCAGGTCCTGCCCAGGCTGTCGGGGGTGTTGATGTCGAAGCCGGCGGAGAGCACGTGCTCATTGCTGAGCGAGGAGACGATGCTGTACAACTGACCTGGGGAGACATGTTTGGGGTTTATGGGCTTTCTGTGGGGTTTTTGTAGGGTTTTTATGGGGTTTGCTATGAGTCAGCAAGGAGACGATGCTGTACAACTGACCTGGGGACACACACGGGGGGTTTATGGGCTTTCTGTAGGGGTTTTTATGGGGTTTGGGACACACAGCTGGGGGTTTATGGGCTTTCTGTGGGGTTCTTGTAGGGTTTTTATGGGGTTTGGGCTTTTATGGGCTTTCTGTGGGGTTCCTGTAGGGTTTTTATGGGGTTTGCTATGTACAACTGACCTGGGGACACACAGCTGGGGTTTGATGGGCTTTCTGTGGGGTTTTTGTAGGGTTTTTATGGGGTTTTGGGCTTTTATGGGCTTTCTGTGGGGTTTCTGTAGGGGTTTTATGGGGTTTGCTATGTGTCAGCGGGGTTATGGGCTTTCTGTGGGGTTCCTGTAGGGTTTTTATGGGGCTTGGGCTTTTATGGGCTTTCTGTGGGGTTTTTGTGGGGTTTTTATGGGGTTTGGGACACACAGCTGGGGTTTTCAGGCTTTCTGTGGGGTTCCTGTAGGGTTTTTATGGGGTTTGGGCTTTTATGGGCTTTCTGTGGGGTTTTTGTAGGGTTTTTATGGGGTTTGGGCTTTGATGGGCTTTCTGTGGGGTTCTTGTAGAGTTTTTGTGGGGTTTGCTATGAGTCAGCAAGGACACGATGCTGTACAACTGACCTGGGGACACAGACGTGGGGGGTTCATGGGCTGTCTGTGGGGTTTTTGTGGGGTTTTTATGGGGTTTGGGGACACTACAGCTGGGGTTTATGGGGTTTCTGTGGGGTTTTTGTAGGGTTTTTATGGGGTTTGCTAAGAGTCAGCAAGGACACGATGCTGTACAACTGACCTGGGGACACACATGTGGGTTTATGGGCTTTCTGTGGGGTTTTTATGGGGTTTGGGCTTTTATGGGCTTTCTGTGGGGTTCCTGTAGGGTTTTTATGGGGTTTGGGCTTTTATGGGCTTTCTGTGGGGGTTTTTGTAGGGTTTTTATGGGGTTTGGACACACAGCTGGGGGTTTACGGGGTTTCTGTGGGTTTCTTGTAGGGTTTTTATGGGTTTGCTATGTGTCAGCGGGGTTTGATGGCTTTCTGTGGGGTTTTTGTAGAGTTTTTAGGGGGGTTGGGCTTTCTGTGGGGTTCTTGTAGGGTTTTTACGGGGTTTTCCTATGTGTCAGCGGGGTTTGATGGGCTTTCTGTGTGGGTTTTTGTAGGGTTTCTATGGGGTTTGGGACACACAGCTGGGGCTTTATAGGGTTTCTGTTGGGTTTTTGTAGGGTTTTATGGGGTTTGGGCTTTGATGGGCTTTCTGTGGGTTCTTGTAGGGTTTTTATGGGGTTTGGGCTTTGATGGGCTTTCTGTGGGGTTCTTGTAGGGTTTTTATGGGGTTTGCTATGTGTCAGCAAGGACACGATGCTGTACAACTGACCTGGGGACACACGCGTGGGATTCATGGGCCTTCTGTGGGGTTTTTGTAGGGTTTTTATGGGGTTTGGGACACACAGCTGGGGGTTTACGGGGTTTCTGTGGGGTTCTTGTAGGGTTTTTATGGGGTTCACTATGTACAACTGACCTGGAGACACACGTGTGGGGTTTTCAGGCTTTCTGTGGGGTTTCTGTGGGGTTTTTATGGGGTTTGCTATGTGTCAGCAGGGTTTGATGGGCTTTCTGTGGGGTTCCTGTAGGGTTTTTATGGGGTTTGGGCTTTTATGGGCTTTCTGTGGGGTTCTCGTAGGGTTTTTATGGGGTTTGCTATGAGTCACCAAGGACACGATGCTGTACAACTGACCTGGGGACACATGTTTGGGGTTTATGGGCTGTCTGTGGGGTTCCTGTAGGGTTTTTATGGGGTTTGGGCTTTTATGGGCTTTCTGTGGGGTTTTTGTAGGGTTTTTATGGGGTTTGCTATGTACAACTGACCTGGGGACACCAGGGACAGTTGGGGGTCACCTTGGTGTCCCCAGGGTCACCTGGGTGTGACTGGCACGGGGACAGGGTGGGGACAGGATGAGGGCAAGTTGGGGACAGGGGAGGGGACAGGTTGGGGACAGGGGAGGGGACAGGGGAGGGCACAGGGTGAGGACAGGGTGGGGACAGGGGAGGGGACAGGGGAGGGGACAGGAAGGGGACAGGGGAGGGGACAGGTTGGGGACAGGGGAGGGGACAGGGTGAGGACAGGTTGGGGACAGGGGAGGGGACAGGGTGAGGACAGGAAGGGGACAGGGGAGGGGACAGGTTGGGGACAGGGGAGGGGACAGGGGAGGGGACAGGGGAGGGGACAGGGTGAGGACAGGAAGGGGACAGGGGAGGGGACAGGAAAGGGACAGGGGTGGGGACAGGTTGGGGACAGGGGAGGGGACAGGGTGAGGACAAGAAGGGGACAGGGGTGGGGACAGGTTGGGGACAGGGGAGGGGACAGGGGAGGGGACAGGCTGGGGACAGGGGAGGGGACAGGGGAGGGGACAGGGGAGGGGACAGGGTGAGGACAGGAAGGGGACAGGAAGGGGACAGGGGAGGGGACAGGTTGGGGACAGGGGAGGGGACAGGTTGGGGACAGGAAGGGGACAGGGGAGGGGACAGTTGGGGACAGGGGAGGGGACAGGTTGGGGACAGGTTGGGGACAGGTTGGGGACAGGGGAGGGGACAGGGGAGGGGACAGGCTGGGGACGGTCACCTGAGGAAAGCAGCTTGCGACAGCAGTCGGAGAATCCGAAGAGAACGGCCAAGTGCAGCGGGAACATGTCGTGGATCCCGCGCCTGCACGGGGGGAGCAGCCGAGGCAGCGGGGTCAGGAACTCCAGGAAACAACAGGACAAGCGGAAACATCCCCCCAGAACCCTTCCAGGACCCAGAACCTTCTGGAAACCCTTCCAGGACACCTCCAGCATCCTTGGGACACCCTGGGAAACCCTTCCAGGACCCAGGACCTTCTGGAAACCCTTCCAGGACATCTCCAGCACCCTTGGGACACCCTGGGAAACCTTCCAGGACACCCCCAGAACCCTTCCAGGACCCAGAACTTTCTGGAAACCCTTCCAGGACACCCCCAGAACCCTTGGGACACCCTGGGAAACCCTTGCAGGACCCAGAACCTTCTGGAAACCCTTCCAGGACACCCCCAGAACCCTTCCAGGACCCAGAACCTTCTGGAAACCCTTCCAGGACACCCCCAGAACCCTTCCAGGACCCAGAAACTTCTGGAAACCCTCCCAGGACACCCCCAGAAGCCTCCCAGGACTCAGAACCTTCTGGAAACCATCCCAGAACACCCCCAGAATCCTTGGGACACCCTGGGAAACCCTTCCAGGACACCCCCAGAACCCTTCCAGGACCCAGAACTTTCTGGAAACTCCTCCAGGACACCCCCAGAACCCTTCCAGGACCCAGAAACTTCTGGAAACCCTCCCCAGGAGCACTCCCCCGCGCCCTTGCAGGACCCGCAGCGGCCCGGAAGGTCCCGGAAGGTTCCGGAAGGTCCCGGCGGGCGCGGGGCTGACCTGGCAGTGTCAGCACCGTTGGTCATTAAGGTACTAATGAGCAGCTCGTGCCCGTAGCGGGCGGCCACGTGCAGGGGCGTGTTCCCGAACCTGTCGGCGCAGTCGATCTCGCTGCCTGCAAAAGGGATTCCCAACCCATCCAGCTCCGGAATTCCTTGGAATCCCCTGGAATTCCCACCCCAGGAACAGCCAGGGGGTTCCCCAACATTCCAGCTCTGAAATTCCTGGAATTCTCAACCCCAGGAACAGCCAGGGGGTTCCCCAACATTCCAGCTCTGAAATTCCTGGAATTCTCTACCCCAGGGAACAGCACTGGGGGTTCCTCAACATTCCAGCTCTGAAATTCCTGGAATTCTCACCCCAGGAACAGCACTGGGGGTTCCCCAACATTCCAGCTCTGAAATTCCTGGAATTCCCTCCCCGAATTCCCTGAATTCCCACCCCAGGAACAGCACTGGGGATTCCCCAACATTCCAGCTCTGAAATTCCTGGAATTCTCACCCCAGGAACAGCCAGGGGGTTCCCCAACATTCCAGCTCTGAAATTCCTGGAATTCCCACCCCAGGGAACAGCACTGGGGGTTCCCCAACATTCCAGCTCCAAAATCCCTGGAAATCCCAGAATTCCCACCCCAGGGATGGGCAGGAATGTTGGAGGATCTGATGGGAATATTGGGAAAAATATTGGGATATTGAAGGATCTGATGGGAATTTTGTCTCTCTGGGGCTGTGGCTCTGGGAATGTCCCTGGTGGGAATTCCAGCTCCTGGTTGGAATTCCAGCTCCCTGGTGGGAATTCCAGCTCCTGGTGGGAATTCCAGCTCTCCAAGCCGCCCTCGAGGATTCCCGAAGTGCCCAACCCCACAGGGAGCCCGGCTGAGGGTTTGGGAAGCCCTGAACCCCCAGGAGGTGACGGGAAAACCGGGAAACCCCGGGATGAGAGGCGGGAATGGGGCACCGACCGTTCTGGATGAGGATCTGCGAGCGCGTGAAGCGGCCGTGGATCGCTGCCATGTGCAGGGGGCTCTTCCCTTCCTTGCTCTGAGGGGAAACAAACCCCAAAAAAAACCCCGGGTGGGGATCAGCCAGATCCCAAAACCTGCCCCAAAACCCCCCAGGTGGGGATCAGCCACACCCCAAAACCTCCCAGGTAGGGGATCAGCCATGCCCCAAAACCTGCCCCAAAACCTGCCCCAAAACCTCCCGGGTAGGGGCTCAGCCATACCCCAAAACCTGCCCCAAAAACTCCCAGGTGGGGATCAGCCACACCCCAAAACCTGCCCCAAAAACTCCCAGGTGGGGGTCAGCCACACCCCAAAACCTGCCCCAAAAACTCCCAGGTGGGGATCAGCCACACCCCAAAACCTGCCCCAAAAACTCCCAGGTGGGGGTCAGCCACACCCCAAAACCTGCCCCAAAACCCCCCAGGTGGGGATCAGCCACGCCCCAAAACCTGCCCCAAAAACCCAACCCCAAAAACTCCCAGGAGGGGATCAGCCACACCCCAAAACCTGCCCCAAAAACGCCCAGGTGGGGCTCAGCCACACCCCAAAACCCTCTATTGCTTTCACTCAGTCCAGCCTCTGTCCCAGGTCACCCCTTTAACAACCCCACATCTCCCCAGATCCCAAGGGTCCTGCACCTGGAAGTTGACATCGGTGCCGTTGTTGACAACGGCGTTGCTGACCCTTCAAAAGCCTTTTTAATTTAACCCACCTTTAATTTAACCCACTTTTAATTTAACCCACTTTTAATGAACACCCACTTTTACTCCTTTAACTCAGCCCACCCTCTGTCCCAGGCCACCCCTTTAGCACCCAAACCCCAAATCCTGAGGGTCCTGCACCTGGAAGTTGACTCTTCAAAAACCTTTTTTAATTTAATCCACCTTTAGTTTAACCCATGTTTAATTTAACCCACTTTTAATTTAACCCACGTTTAATTTAACCCACTTTTACTCCTTTAACTCAGCCCACCTTCTGTCCCAGGCCACCCCTTCAGCACCCAGACCCCAAATCCTGAGGGTCCCACACCTGGAAGTTGACTCTTCAAAAACCTTTTTAATTTAACCCACCTTTAATTTAACCCACTTTTATTTAACACCCACTTTTACTCCTTTAACTCAGCCCACCCTCTGTCCCAGGCCACCCCTTTAGCACCCAAACCCTGCACCTGGAAGTTGACATCGGTGCCGTTGTTGACAATGGCGTTGTTGACCCTTCAAAAACCTTTTTAATTTAACCCACTTTTAATTTAACCCACGTTTAATTTAACCCACTTTTAATTAACACCCACTTTTACTCCTTTAACTCAGCCCACCCTCTGTCCCAGGCCACCCCTTTAGCACCCAAACCCCAAATCCCGAGGGTCCCTCACCGGGAAGTTGACATTGGCACCATCCTTGGCATCCTTTGAAGGTCTTTTTAATTAACACCCACTTTTATTCCTTTAACTCAGCCCACCCTCCTTTAATTCACCCCTTTAGCACCCAAACCCCAAATCCTGAGGGTCCCTCACCTGGAAGTTGACTCTTCAAAAACCTTTTTAATTTAACCCACTTTTAATTTAACCCACTTTTACTCCTTTAACTCAGCCCAGCCTCTGTCCCAGGCCACCCCTTTAGCACCCAGACCCCAAATCCTGAGGGTCCCGCACCTGGAAGTTGACTCTTCAAAAACCTTTTTCATTTAATCCACCTTTAATTTAACCCACTTTTAATTTAACCCACTTTTACTCCTTTAACTCAGCCCACTCTCTGTCCCAGGCCACCCCTTTAGCACCCAAATCCCAAATCCTGAGGGTCCCACACCTGGAAGTTGACGTTGGCACCATCCTTGGAATCCTTCAAAGGTCTTTTTAGTGAACACCCACTTCATTCCTTTAACTCAGCCCACCTTCTGTCCCAGGCCACCCCTTTAGCACCCAAACCCCAAATCCTGAGGGTCCCTCACCTGGAAGTTGACTCTTCAAAAACCTTTTTAATTTAACCCACTTTTAATTTCACCCACTTTTACTCCTTTAACTCAGCCCACCCTCTGTCCCAGGCCACCCCTTCAGCACCCAAACCCCAAACCCCGAGGCTCCCTCACCTGGAAGTTGACGTCGGCGCCGTTGTTGACCAGGATCTCCAGGCACAGGGCCCCGTTGGTGGAGACGGCGGCGAAGTGCAGGGGGGTGAAGCCTTTGTCGTTGGGCTGGTTGACGTTGGCCCCCACGTTGACCAGCTCGTTGGCCACGGCGTCCTGGCCCATGTAGCAGGCGATGTGCAGCGCCGTGTTCCCGAAGGAGTTGGGCTCGTCGATCTGCGGGACAGACGGGATCTGTGGGACCCCTGCGGGGTTTGGGGTTTGGGGTTTGGGATGGGCCCAGGGGGTGAGGAGAAGCCAGAGGTTCTGTTGGCGCCCTGGGATTCTGTCACCATCTATGGATCCTGTCACCATCCATGGATCCTGTCAGTGCCCCTCCTGTCAGTGCCCCTCCTGTCAGTGCCCATCCTGTCACCATCCATGGATCCTGTCACCATCCATGGATCCTGTCACTGTCCCAGGATCCTGTCACCATCCATGGATCCTGTCATCATCCATGGACCCTGTCACCATCTCCATGGATCCTGTTATCATCCATGGATCCTGTTATCATCCACAGATCCTGTCACCATCCATGGATCCTGTCACCATCCATGGATCCTGTCAGTGCCCCTCCTAGGGATTCTGTCACTGTCCCTCCTGTCACTGTCCCAGGATCCTGTCACTATCCACAGACCCTGTCACTGTCCCTCCTGTCAACATCCTGGGATTCTGTCACCAGCCCTCCTGTCACCACCCCAGGATCCTGTCACCATCCATGGATCCTGTCACCATCCACAGATCCTGTCACCATCCATGGATCCTGTCAGTGCCCCTCCTAGGGATCCTGTCACTGTCCCTTCTGTCAGTGCCCATCCTGTCACCATCCCGGGATTCTGCCACTGTCCCTCCTGTCACTGTCCCAGGATCCTGCCACCATCCATGGACCCTGTCACTGTCCCTCCTGTCAACATCCTGGGATTCTGTCACCACCCCTCTTGCCACCACCCAGGGATCCTGTCACCATCCATGGATCCTGTCACCATCCACAGATCCTGTCAGTGCCCCTCCTAGGGATCCTGTCACTGTCACTCCTGTCAGTGCCCATCCTGTCACCATCCCAGGATTCTGTCACTGTTCTGGGATCCTGTCACCATCCATGGATCCTGTCACTGTCCCTCCAGTCACCACCCAGGGATCCTGTCACCATCTGAGGATTCTATCATCACCCAGGGATCCTGTCACCATCCACAGATCCTGTCACCATCCCAGGATTCTGCCACCACCCAAGGTTTCTGTCACCACCCCAGGATCCTGTCACTGTCCCTCCTGTCACCATCCTGGGATCCTGTCACCATCCACAGTGAAGGAATTTGGTTCACAGGTATGTGGGAGCAACAGAATCCAGAGGATTTGGGGATTCAGGGAGCTGAGAACCACTCAAAGCTTCTGTCGCCACCCAGGGGGAGGGAATTTGGCTTCTTGATCCTCAGGGGATCAACCAAGTTTGGATTTGGGAATTAGGAAGGGAAAAGGCAGCTGAGAACCACCCAGGGGGAAGGAATTTGGTTCCTTGATCTTAGGATCAACAAAGCCCAGGGGATTTGGGATTTGGGATGGAAAAGGCAGCTGAGAACCACCCAGAGCTCCTGCCACCGCTCAGGGTGACAGAATTCACCTCACGGATCTGTGGAAGCAACAAAGTCCAGAAGATTTGGGATTTGGGATGGAAAAGCCAGCTGAGAACCACCCAGAGGGGAGAGGAATTTGGCTCCTCAATCTCAGGATCAACAAAACCCAGAAGATTTGGGATTTGGGACAGGAAAGGCAGCTGAGAACCACCCAGAGGGGAGAGGAATTTGGCTCCTCGATCTCGGGATCAACAAAATCCAGAAGATTTGGGATTTGGGATGGAAAAGGCAGCTGAGAAGCACCCCAGGTTTCTGTCCCCACTCAGAGCTCCTGTCCCCACCTGTCCCTGCCCTGGGCAGGTCCCGGGGGGGGTCTCACCTCGACCCCCAGCCTGAGGAGGTGACGCACGACCTCGATCTGGCCGCTGGCGGCCGCCGTGTGCAGCAGCGTGTAACCCTTCCTGTCCTTGCACATGACATCGGCCCCACGGGCCACCAGCAGCTTCAGCACCTCCAGGTGACCTGCAGGGGACAGCGGTGACAGGGACGGGCACGGGGTGGGGGGAAAGGAGAGAGGAGGGGGGGAAAGGGGAGAGATGGGGAAATGGGACACACAAGGCAAGGAGAGATGGGAAACACAGGAGAGACAGGGAACAGAGAGATGAGAAAACACAGGAGAGATGGACAGAGGAAATGAGGGAGATGGAGGGAAGGGAGGGATGGAGAGGGGGAATGGGAGAGCAGGAGAGGAGGACCAGGAGGTGGAACCAGCCAGGAGCACCTACCCAGGAAGGCGGCCCAGTGCAGGGGCTGCCGGTCCTTCTTGTCACACGTGCTGGGGCTGGCACCTTTGTTGAGCAGCAGGTTCACCATCTGTGGGGTGTGGGGACAGCATGAGCGGGGCCACCCCAGTGTCCCTGTCCACCCCTGTCCCTGCCCATCCTGAAGTCTGGGGCCACCCCGATGTCCCCGCTGCCCACCACAACATCCCTGCCCACCCACATGTCCCTGTCCACCCCAATGTCCCCAGACCAATCCCACCATCCCCGACATCCCTGCCCACCCCGATGTCCCTGCTGCCCACCCCAATCCCTGTTCACCTCAACATCCCTGTCACCCTGACATCCCTGCCCACCCCAAATATCCCTGCCCACCCTAACGCCCCTGCCCACCTTGATGTCCTTGCCCATCCTGATGTCTGGGGGCCACCCTGATGTCCCTGCTGTCCACCTCCAAATGTCCCTGTCCACCCCTATCTCTGTCCACCTCAACATCCCCGTCACCTGACATCCCTGCCCACCCCAAATGTCCCTGCCCACCCTGATGTCCCACCCACCCCAATGCCCCTGCCCATCCAAATGTCCCTGCCCACCCCAATGTCCCTGCCCACCCTAAATGTCCCACCCACCCCAATGCCCCTGCCCACCCCAAATATCCCCGCCCACCCCAAACATCCCCGCCCATCCCAACCTCCGGGGCCACCCTCCGCTGTCCCCATCACACCCAGCCCGTCCTCCCCGCTGTCCCCAGCACACCCAGCCCGTCCCCTCCGCTGTCCCCAGCACACCCTGCCCGTCCCCTCTGCTGTCCCCATCACACCCAGCCCGTCCCCCCCGCTGTCCCCAGCACACCCTGCCCGTCCCCCCCGCTGTCCCCACCACACCCTGCCCGTCCCCCCCGCTGTCCCCAGCACACCCAGCCCGTCCCCTGCACTGTCCCCACCACACCCTGCCCGTCCCCCGCGCTGTCCCCAGCACCCCCTGCCCATCCCATCCCACCCCTGCTGTCCCCAGCACACCCAGCCTGTCCCCCCGCTGTCCCCAGCACACCCAGCCCGTCCCCCCTGCTGTCCCCAGCACACCCTGCCCGTCCCCTGTGCTGTCCCCAGCACACCCAGCCCGTCCCCCCTGCTGTCCCCAGCACACCCTGCCCGTCCCCTGTGCTGTCCCCAGCACACCCAGCCCGTCCCCCCTGCTGTCCCCATCACACCCAGCCCATCCCCCCCGCTGTCCCCAGCACACCCAGCCCGTCCCCCCCGCTGTCCCCATCACACCCTGCCTGTCCCCCCTGCTGTCCCCAGCACACCCAGCCCGTCCCCCCTGCTGTCCCCAGCACACCCAGCCCATCCCCCCCGCTGTCCCCAGCACACCCTGCCTGTCCCCTCTGCTGTCCCCAGCACACCCTGCCTGTCCCCTCCGCTGTCCCCAGCACACCCAGCCGTCCCCCCTGCTGTCCCCAGCACACCCAGCCCGTCCCCTGCTGTCCCCAGCACACCCAGCCCGTCCCCCGCTGTCCCCATCACACCCTGCCCATCCCGTCCCCCCTGCTGTCCCCAGCACACCCAGCCCGTCCCCCCCGCTGTCCCCATCACACCCAGCCCGTCCCCTGCACTGTCCCCATCACACCCTGCCCGTCCCCTGCTGTCCCCAGCACACCCTGCCCACCCCATCCCACCCAGCTCACCTCCAGGTGGCCGCTGTGCACGGCGTGGTGCAGCGCCGTGCGCCCGGTGCGGTCGGCCACGTTGACGGTGCTGAGCAGCGGCACCAGCGCCTCCACGCACTTGGTGGCCCGGTTGGCGGCCGCCACGTGCAGCGGCGTCTGCCAGTGCTTGTCGCGGGCGTTGACGTCGGCCGAGTGCTTCAGGAGCAGGTGGAGGGCTTTCTGTGGGGTGGGGCAGGAAGGGGGAAAGGCTGGGACACGGCTGCAGGAAGCTGGGTGGCCCCAAATGTCCCTGTCCGCACCAAATGTCCCTGTCCACCCCAAATGTCCCTGTCCATCCAAATGACCCTGTCCACCCCAAATGTCCCTGTCCATCCAAATGACCCTGTCCACCCCAAATGTCCCTGCCCACCCCAAATGACCCTGTCCACCCCAAATGTCCCTGTCCACCCAAATATCCCTGCCCACCCTAAATGACCCTGTCCACCCCAAATGACCCTGTCCACCCAAATATCCCTGCACACCCCAAATGTCCCTGTCCATCCCAATCTTCCTGTCCACCCCAAATGACCCTGACCACCCCAAATGACCCTGACCACCCCAAATGACCCTGTCCACCCAAATGTCCCTGTCCACCCCAATCTCCCTGTCCACCCCAAATGTCCCTGTCCACCCCAAATGACCCTGTCCACCCCAATCTCCCTATCCACCCCAAATGTCCCTGTCCACCCCAATGTCCCTGCCCATCCCAAATGTCCCTGCCCACCCCAAATGTCCCTGCCCATCCCAAATGTCCCTGTCCACCCCTATCTCCCTGTCCACCCCAAATGTCCCTGTCCACCCCAATATCCCTGCCCACCCCAAATGTCCCTGCCCACCCCAAATGTCCCTGTCCACCCAAATGTCCCTGCCCACCCCAAATGACCCTGTCCACCCAAATGTCCCTACCCACCCCAATCTCCCTGTCCCCCCAAATATCCCTGTCCACCCCAAATGTCCCTGTCCACCCCAAATATCCCTGTCCACCCAAATGTCCCTGCCCACCCCAAATGTCCCTGCCCACCCCAAATATCCCTGCCCACCCCAAATGTCCCTGTCCACCCAAATGTCCCTGTCCACCCCAAATGTCCCTGCACACCCCAATGTCCCTGCACACCCCAAATGTCCCTGCCCACCCCAAATGACCCTGTCCACCCCAATCTCCCTGTCCACCCCAAATGTCCCTGTCCACCCCAAATGTCCCTGTCCACACCAAATGACTCTGTCCACCCCAAATGACCCTGTCCACCCAAATGTCCCTGTCCACCCCAAATGACCCTGTCCACCCAAAATGTCCCTGTCCGCACCAAATGTCCCTGCACACCCCAAATGTCCCTGCACACCCCAATGTCCCTGCCCACCCCAAATGTCCCTGCCACCCCAAATGTCCCTGCCCACCCCAAATGACCCTGTCCACCCCTATCTCCCTGTCCACCCCAAATGTCCCTGTCCACCCCAATATCCCTGCCCACCCCAAATGTCCGTCCACCCCAATATCCCTGCCCACCCCAAATGTCCCTGCCCACCCCAAATGTCCCTGTCCACCCAAATGTCCCTGCCCACCCCAAATGACCCTGTCCACCCAAATGTCCCTACCCACCCCAATCTCCCTGTCCCCCCAAATATCCCTGTCCACCCCAAATGTCCCTGTCCACCCCAAATATCCCTGTCCACCCAAATGTCCCTGCCCACCCCAAATGTCCCTGCCCACCCCAAATATCCCTGCCCACCCCAAATGTCCCTGTCCACCCAAATGTCCCTGTCCATCCAAATGACCCTGCCCACCCCAAATGTCCCTGCACACCCCAATGTCCCTGCCCACCCCAAATGTCCCTGCCCACCCCAAATGTCCCTGTCCACCCCAATCTCCCTGTCCACCCCAAATGTCCCTGTCCACCCCAAATGTCCCTGTCCACACCAAATGACTCTGTCCACCCCAAATGACCCTGTCCACCCAAATGTCCCTGTCCACCCCAAACGTCCCTGTCCACCCAAAATGTCCCTGTCCGCACCAAATGTCCCTGTCCACCCCAATCTCCCTGTCCACCCCAAATGTCCCTGTCCACCCCAAATGTCCCTGTCCACCCCAATCTCCCTGTCCATCCAAATGTCCCTGTCCACCCCAAATGTCCCTGTCCACCCCAAATGTCCCTGCCCACCCCAAACGTCCCTGTCCACCCCAAATGTCCCTGCCCACCCCAAATGTCCCTGCCCACCCCAAATGACCCTGTCCACCCAAATGTCCCTGCCCACCCCAAACGTCCCTGTCCACCCCAAATGTCCCTGTCCACCCAAAATGTCCCTGCCCACCCCAAACGTCCCTGTCCACCCCAATCTTCCTGTCCACCCCAAATGACCCTGCCCACCCCAAATATCCCTGCCCACCCCAAATGTCCCTGCCCACCCCAATGTCCCTGTCCACCCCAATCTCCCTGTCACCCCAAATGTCCCTGCCACCCCAAATGTCCCTGCCCACCCCAAATGACCCTGCCCACCCAAATGTCCCTGCCCACCCCAAATGTCCCTGCCCACCCCAAATGACCCTGCCCACCCCAAATGTCCCTGACCATCCAAATGTCCCTGTCCACCCCAAATGACCCTGCCCACCCCAAATGTCCCTGACCACCCAAATGTCCCTGCCCACCCCAAATGTCCCTGCCCACCCCAAATATCCCTGAACACCCCAAATGACCCTGCCACCCCAATCTCCCTGTCCACCCCAAATATCCCTGTCCACCCCAATCTCCCTGCCCACCCCAATGTCCCTGTCCACCCCAAATGACCCTGCCCACCCCAATCTCCCTGCCCACCCCAAATGTCCCTGCACACCCCAAATGTCCCTGCCCACCCAAATATCCCTGCCCACCCCAATGTCCCTGTCCACCCCAAATGTCCCTGCCCACCCCAAATGACCCTGTCCATCCAAATGACCCTGCCCACCCCAAATGTCCCTGTCCACCCAAATGTCCCTGCCCACCCCAAATGACCCTGCCCACCCCAAATGTCCCTGCACACCCCAAATGTCCCTGTCCATCCAAATGTCCCTGCACACCCCAAATGACCCTGCCCACCCCAAATGTCCCTGCACACCCCAAATGTCCCTGCACACCCCAAATATCCCTGCCCACCCCAATGCCCCTGCCCACCCCTCCCCACCGAGGTGTGAATCCCTCAGTGGTTCCAGAGGGATGGGGGTTCCCTCCAAGGGAAGAAGGTGCTGGTGTTGTGTTCACCCTGAAGCCAACACGTGTGTGTGTGTGTGTGTGGGTTTTCTCGAGGTGTGAGGAGCTGGGAGAAGGGATATTCCCACCCTGGGGAAGGGTCCTGGGGCTGTCCCAGCCACGGGGACAGGGATTGTCCCCCTGTGCTGGCGCTGCTGAGGCCCCTCCACGGCTGGGACCAGTTCTGGGCCCTCCCGGCCACAGAGACATTGAGGGGCTGGAGCGTGGCCAGAGCTGGGGAAGGGCTGGAGCAGCAGGAGAAGGGTCTGGAGAAGTCCTGAGGGAGCTGGGAAAGGGGCTCAGCCCGGAGAAAAGGAGGCTCAGGAGGGACCTTTTCACCCCACAACTCCCTGAGGGGAGAGCGGAGCCGGGTGGGGTCGGGCTCTGCTCCCAGGGAACAGCAGGGTGAGAAGGAACAGCCCCAAATTCCTCCAGGAGAGGCTCAGGATGGACATCAGGAGGAATTTCTCCATGGAAAAGTGGTCAGGCTTTGGAACTGCCTGAAGAAAAGGAGGCTCAGAGGGGAATTTTCACCCCACAACTCCCTGAGGGGAGAGCAGGGCCAAAATCTGCTCGCAGGGAGCAGCAGGATGAGAGAAAGAGCCTGAAATTCCTCCAGGAGAACAAAGCCCTGGGGAAGGGGTGAAGGCAGGGGAGGAGGAAACAGGGAGATCCCTGGGGGTCGGAGAGAAGGCAAACAAGGAGGCTTTTTTTTTTTTTTTCCAGCTTTCTCTGCGTTTCCCCAAAGCCCAAAACAGGGGAAAGAGGAGGAGAAAAACTCCTTTTTTTTTCCCCTCCCAGCACCCACAGGGAATGCTTCTCACCTCATGGCGGGAGGCGGCGGCGCGGTGCAGCGGCGTCAGCCACACCGTGTCCTTGGCGTTCACATTAGCACCTGTGGGGACACACAGGGGCTCAAGGAGGGATCCCAACACCCCCAAAAATCCCCCTGAACCCGGCACAGGGCAGGGAAAACCCCCACGGGGCTCTGCAGCCCCAGCTGAAGGTCCCAAAGCTGGTTGAACGAGGTCTGGGCTGGGAAATTTTCCAGAGTTTCTCCCCAGTCGGGGTCACGGCAGCCTCGGGGTTCCCTCTCTCCTCCCTGAGGTGTCCTGAGGCTCCAGAGGGTGAGGAGCAGATGAGGACACTCAAAATTCAACACACAGGGGCTCAAACACGGAGTTTTTGCGGAGGGTGATGGGTGACACAACCCAAAACTGAGCAAAACCCCCCTCCCCTGGATTTTAGGGGATTTTCTCTGGGATCGAGTGGAACCGCTCCTCTGAACGTCCCCCTCCTCCAGCACCACACAACCCCCTCCTGACTCTGCCTCCACCTCAGCTATTTCAGTTCCAGGAGATGGAAACCTCTTAGGATTATGGCACCGTTCCCTAATCCTCCCCTGGCTGCCACCCCGGGAGCTCGGAGAGGCTTGGAGGGGAGCAAAGCCCATCCTGCTGCACCCCAGGGAGCTGGGGAGGGATCTGGGACCTGGGGAGGGATCTGGGACCTGGGGAGGGATCTGGGAATTGGAGAGGGATCTGGGGCTTGGAGAGGGATATGGGATCTGGGGAGGGATCTGGGATCTGGGGAGGGATCTGGGAATTGGAGAGGGGTCTGGGGCTTGGAGAGGGATCTGGGACCTGGGGAGGGATCTGGGGCTTGGAGAGGGATCTGGGAATTGGAGAGGGATCTGGGATCTGGGGAGGGATCTGGGACCTGGGGAGGGATCTGGGGCTTGGAGAGGGATCTGGGAACTGGGGAGAGATCTGGGACCTGGGGAGGGATCTGGGAATTGGAGAGGGATCTGGGAATTGGAGAGGGATCTGGGGCAGCTCCCTGGGTCTCACCTGACAGGATGAGCAGCTCAAGGATTGCAACATCTCCGATGTAGGCAGCAGCATGGAGCGGTGTCCGGCGTTCTTGGTCCTTGAGGGGGGAGAGAGAAAATCCATCCGTGAGCTTGGAGGGTTGGGAAAGGCTGGGAATGGGGCTGGGAGAGGCTGGGAATGGGGCTGGGAAAGGCTGGGAATGGGGCTGGGAGAGGCTGGGAGAGGTTCTTCCTCCTCTTCCTCCTCCAGGGCTGAGCTGTGAGGGGCTGGAAATGGGAATGGAGCTGGGGAAGGGTTGGAGCAGCAGGAGAAGGGTCTGGAGAAGTCCTGAGGGAGCTGGGAAAGGGGCTCAGCCCGGAGAAAAGGAGGCTCAGGAGGGACCTTTTCACCCCACAACTCCCTGAGGGGAGAGTGGAGCCGGGTGGGGTCAGGCTCTGCTCCCAGGGAACAGAAGGGTGAGAAGGAACAGCCCCAAATTCCTCCAGGAAAGGCTCAGGATGGACATCAGGGGGGATTTCTCCATGGAAAGGTGGTCAGGCTTTGGAACTGCCTGGAGAAAAGGAGACTCAGAGGGGAATTTTCACCCCACAGCTCCCTGAGGGGAGAGCGAAGCCGGGTGGGGTCGGGCTCTGCTCCCAGGGAAGAGCAGGGTGAGAAGGAACAGCCCCAAATTCCTCCAGGAGAGGCTCAGGATGAACATCAGGGGGGATTTCTCCATGGAAAAGGTGGTCAGGCTTTGGAACTGCCCAGGAAGGTTTGGAGTCCCCATCCCTAGAGGTGCCCAAGGAAGGATTTTGGAAGAACCAAAGTGAGGGCCGGGGGTGGGAAGTATTTGGGGAGCACCAGGTGAGGGATGGGAAGGATTTAGGAGGCACCAGGTGTGGAACAGGATGGATTTTGGGGAGTGCTGGGTGAGGGATGGGAAGGATTTGGAAAGCACTGGGTGAGAAATGAGAAGGATTTGGGAATTATCAGGCAAGGGATGGAGATGGGGAAGATTTGGGGAGCCCTGGGTGAGGGGAAAAAAAGGATTTGGGGAGCACCCAGAAAGGGATGGGAAGGATTCTGGAAGCACCAAGCGAGGGATGGGAATGAGGAGGTGAGAAAGGGGAAGGATTTGGGGAGCAACAGGCAAGGGAATGGGGATGGGAGGGGTTTGGGGAGCACCAAGTGAGGGTGAAAAAGGATTTTGGAAGCACCAAGAGAGGGATGGGGATGGGAGGGATTTAGGGAGCCCTGGGTGAGGGATGGGAGCTGGGAGGGGTTTGGGGAGCAGAGGGTGAGAGATAAAAACGATTTTGGAAGCACAAAGTGAGGGATGGGGATGGGGATGGGGATGGGGATGGGGATGGGGATGGGGATGGGGATGGTGGGAGGGATTTGGGGAGCCCTGAGTGAGGGGCAGGAGGGATTTGGGGAGCACCAGGAGCAGCCCTCACCAGCACATTGATGTTCTCCTTCTGATTGAGCAGCGACCGAACCTCCTCCACATCCCGGTTGAAGATGGCTTGGACCAGAGGGGGCTGCAAGGGACAAGGGAACGAGTGGTGACAGGGACAGGGGACAGCTGGAAGAGGCGGTGACAGTGACAGAGACACAGCTGGAATGGCTGGTGACAGTGACAGTGACAGTGACAGAGACACAGCTGGAATGGCTGGTGACAGTGACAGTGACAGGGACACTGAAGGGGTGGTAGCAGTGACAGTGAGAGAGACACAGCTGGAACAAGAGGTGACACAGCTGGAAGAGGTGGTGACAATTACAGTGACAGTGACACAGCTGGAATGGCTGGTGACAGTGACAGTGACACAGCTGGAATGGCTGAGTGACAGTGACAGTGACAGGGACACAGCTGGAACAAGAGGTGACACAGCTGGAAGAGGTGGTGACAGTGACAGTGACACTGAAGCAGTGGTAGCAGTGACAGTGACACAGCTGGAATGGCTGAGTGACAGTGACAGTGACACAGCTGGAATGAGGGGACACAGCTGGAAGAGGTGGTGACAGTGACAGTGACACAGCTGGAATGGCTGAGTGACAGTGACAGTGACAGTGACAGTGACAGTGACACAGCTGGAATGGCTGGTGACAGTGACAGTGACAGTGACAGTGACACAGCTGGAATGAGTGGTGACAGTGACAGTGACAGTGACACAGCTGCTGCCCCACCCCACCCTGCCCCAGCTCCAGCAGCAAACCCCCCTCCCCTCCCCCGGGGCTGGACCAGCGCTGCCATCTCTCCCGGTTCCTCCTGGACAATCCCAACTGGGAATCTCTGGCCAGGCCTCCCCTGGAGCACAGCAGGGCCGAGCTCTCCCAAGACCCCAAAATTCCAGCACAGCCCCAAAATCCCTCCGGAACAGCGACCATCCCTGACCCCCCTTCCTTCTTCCTGAGCTGAAAAATTCCATTTTTTTTTTTTCAGCAGAAAAACAGGGGCAGATCTCTGCCAGACCCCACATGGCCCCACTGAGCCTTTTTGGGTTTGGCTGCCCCCAAAGCTGGATTTAAAACTCAAAACCACCAAATCTTGCTGCTGTCTGGCAGTGACCCCTTCCCAGCCCTGCCTCAGCCCGAAATGAGGGCACTTCCAACCCCAGGAACACATCCTGGGCTCAGGGCAGGGCTGCACCGTCCCCCCGGAATGCAGCGGCCTGGGCATCACTTGTTAAGATTAAATTAAGATTAAATTAAGATTTTAATTTAAAAATTTAAAAAGTATTATTTATCTCTTATTTAAAAATAAAAAAGGGGAGGGGTGTTGTTTTGGGGTGATTTTTTTGGTGGTTTTTTTGGGTTTTTTTTAATAAATATGAAAGGAAAGGCTGCAAAACACCGATGGTGCCCCCAGAAGGCTCCGGGTCTGGCACACGGGGAGAGGGGAATGGTCGGGGTATCCCAAAAAATAAAAGTTCTGTTTAAATCCGAGGCTGATCCCTCAGATCCTCCCTTCCTTCATCCCCTCCCAATCCCAAATTCCCCCTTTTTTTTCACCCTCTCGGGGCTCCCCAAATCCATCCCAGGGTTAACAGCAGGAGCGGAGCCAGGGTTTGGTGTGGGGTTGGGGACTCGGGCAGCCCCTGACCCCAAAATCCAGGGGATGAAAGTGGTTTTGGGGGAAATCCGTGGGTAAAAGGGGTCCTAGCCCTGGTGACCCCAGGGTGATGGCTCTGGGGACAGCACAGCCATGGGAGGGGTGTCCCCAAAACCTGATGGGGACACTCTGAACCCCACACCTGTCCCTAAAGCGTGACAGGGACACTGCACCCCAAGAGGGTCCTCAAAACCTTCCAGCGACACCAGATGTGTCCCCCAAACCCAACGAGGGCACCCTGCACCACCCTCCCCCCCCAAAAAAAAAGTCCCTAAAGCATAACAGGGATGCTCTGGAAGTCAGGAGCACCCCCAGATCCTAATGGGGACACCCTGAACCCCAAATGTGCCCTTAAAACGTGATAGGGACATCCTGCAGCCCAGAAGAGTCCATAAAATGTAACAGGGACACCCTGCACCCCAAAGGCATCCCCAAAACGTAACAGGGACACTCTGCAAGCCAGGAGCATCCCCAAAACCCCAAAACACCCTGCAGGCCAGGGGTGACCCCAAAAACCCGACGGGGACACTGCGCACGCAGCAGGGGTGTCCCCAAAACTCCACGGGTGCACTCTGCATCTCAGAGGTGCCCCCAAAACTTTACGGGGACACCCTGCACCCCAGGAGCATCCCAAAAAAACCCATGGGGACAACCTGCATGCCAGCGGTGTCCCCAAAACCCGACGGGGACACTGTGCACCCTAAAACTCGACGGGCACGCTCTGCGAGCCAGGGCCACCCCCAAAACCTGACGGGGACACCCTGCACACCGAGGGTAACCCCAAAACTCAGTGCACCCCACAGGTGTCCCCAAAACCCTTCTGAGGCCGCCCTGCACCCCCAGGGGAACCCCTAAAACCCAGGAGCCGCTGGGGAGGCAGAAGGAAGCGGGGTCAGGGTCCCATCCCAAGGTTCTGGGGCTGGGATCCCCCCTTGATGCTCCCAACTCCCTGATCCAGGAGGTCGCAATCCCGGGATTTTGCCATTCCCGGGGTTCTCCCCTTCCCGGGGGTCTCCTGCTCCCGATCCAGGTGTCCCAACCCCGGGGGCTCCGCTGTTCCTGACCCAGCGGGTCCCATTCCCGGAGTTCTCCCGTTCCCGAGCCGGGATGTCCCATCCCTGCGGGCTCCGCCGTTCCCGCACCATCGGGGGGCTCCCAGGACCGGGATCCCACTCGAGGGTCCCGTCCCCGGGGCCAGGGCTCCCATTCCCGGGGCTCTCCCGGGACAGGATCCCCCTTTGATATTCCACATTCCCGGGCCGGGGGTCCCATTCCCGGTTCCCGATCCGCGATGCCTCATCCCGGGGGGCTCCACCGTTCCCGGCTCGGGGCTCTCATTCCCGGGGCTCTCCCGGGGCAAAGATCCCCATTTGATGCTTCACATTCCGGGCCAGAGAACCCCGCGTTTCTCCCGTTCCCGGCCCGGTTGGTCCCTCCCGAGGCTCCCATCCCCGGCGCTCTCCCGTTCCCGGCCCGGGGCCGTCCCGGCCGCGCTGGGCCCGGCGGGCGCGGGCGGAGCGGTTGCCAGCAGCGACCCCCGCCCGTCCCGGGGCTGCGGAGGGGCCGACAGCGGCGGGGAGGGCTCGGCGGAGCGGGGCCCGTGGCCTGGGGCGGCGCCGGGCCGGGCCCGGTGGCGGAGCCGCGCTAGGCCGCACATCCCCGAGCTGCCGTAGCGGCGCGGCCCGGGCGCGGCGCGGCTCCGGCGGCGGGGCGGGGAGCAAGGAGTCGGGGAAAGAAACGGGGCGGCGGCCGTACCTGGTCCGTGATGCTGAGAACCCCCATGTCGGGGCCGCCCTCAGCGCCCAGCTCCCGGCATCGGGTCCGGCCGCGGCGGCTCCGCTCGGGCGGCTGCGGGGCGGGGATGGAGCGCCGGGGATGCGCCGCCCACCGCCCCGGAGCGCCGCCGCCGCCGACAGCGAGGGGCGGCCCGGCGGCAGCGGCATCGCCCCGGAGGGACGGGGGTCCGCCGGCGGAGGGGCCCGGGGGTCAGCGGGGGTCGGGGTTCCCCTCAGGGAGGTGGCGCACGGAGACCCCCGGGATCCTCCGCCACCATCCCACCACACTGTGGGCCGGGGACAGCGCTGTGCCGGGACCCCCGGCACCGCCTGGAGCGGGCAGACCCTACAGAGGGGGATGGAGGTGGCAATGAGTGAGCCCCGGGACCCTCTGCCACCATTCCACCGCACTTTGGGTCGGGGACAGCGCTGTCCCGGGACCCCCGGCACCGCCTGGAGCGGACAGACCCTACAGAGGGGGATGGAGGTGGCAATGAGTGATCCCCGGGACCTTCTGCCACCATTCCAGCGCTTTTTGGGGTGGAGGAGCCGCTAGGTGGGAGCCCCGGGGTCACCGGCAGCCACCCAAGGATAGGATTCCTGACAGATCCCGAAAAACAGCACACGGAGACCCCCGGGAGCCTCTCCCGCTGTCCCAGCGCCCTTTTTGGGCTGGGGGAGTTGTTGGGCAGGGACCCCCGGGAGCACTGAGAGCTGGGGCGGTGGGAGAGGGTCCCGGGGGTGGCTGCTCTGAGCCGCGCTGGGATCTCCCCGGTGGGAATCACGGCCCTGTCGGTAACCCCGGGGGGCTCCCGGGACAGCGGCTCCCCCAGCTCAGAGAGTGCTGGGGTGACGGGACAGGGTCCCGGGGGTCCCCGTGTGCCACTTCCATCCCTCTCGGTGGGGTCTGGCCGGTGGGAACCCCATCCCCAGGCAGCTGTCGGTGGTCCCGGGGGTCCCTGAGCCGATCCAAACCCATCCCGTGACCGACGGGCGAGGGTCCCGGGGCTCGGGGGGGATCCTGGGCCCGGCTGCAGCTCCGCGGCTCCAGCGGTGCGGGGCCGGCATTCCCAGCTTGGGAATTGTGCTCGGGCTGGGAACTGGGGATTCCCTGCGCTGTGCTGGCTGAACTGGATCGTGCTGGGCTGGACTGGGATGAACTGGACTGGACTGGGTGGCAATGGGCTGAACTGGGCTTGGACTGGGAGGCACTGGGACACCCGGGGCTGCACTGGGCTGGACTGGGCCACACAATTCCGGCACCCCCGGTGAATTCCCGGTCTCTCGGCTCCTCTGCTCAGTTCGGAGCGGGGCCGTTACCGGGACACGGCACCGGAGGTTCTCCGGACCGATCGACCGGGGCACGGGGAGGCAGGGCCGGCACCCCCTGGGCCTGAGCCCACCCCCGGCAGCCCCGAGCGGGGCAGTCCCGGTTGGTCCCGGTTGGTCCCGGTTGGTCTCGGTTGGTCCCGGTTGGATCTCGGTCCCGGGGCAGCCGCAGTCCCGGCCCGGACTACATTTCCCATCGTGCCCCGCGCAGCGCCCGACTACAACTCCCGCCGTTCCTCGCTCGGGGGGGCGTCGCCTCGCCCCGCCTCGTGACGTGTCCAGCGCTATGGCGACGCGGTGACGTCACGGGGTGAGAGGTCAGGGCGGCGGCGGCGCCGCGTCCCGGCCCGGTCCCGGTTCCGGCCCGGCCCCGGTCCCGGCCCGGTCATGGCGGCCCGGCGGCTCCGCGGCGCCCTGCAGCTCGGGGCGCGGCAGCGCCTGCGGGCCGCGGCGGCCCCGCCCGGCAGGTGAGCGGCGGCGGCGGCCCCGCGGGGTGGCGGCCCCCGGCGGGCGGGGCCCGGAGGTCACACCGGCCCCGGGGGCACCGGGGCGGGCCCCGGGAGGCGATCGTGCTGCGGGGGCTCCTCCAGGCCTGCCCGCGCTCCCGGCCCCGCGGGGCGGGGTGGTCCGGGGGCACCCTGGGGAGCCCGGAGGGTCCTGGCGGGGCCGGGCCGGGGATCCCGGGGCTGCGGGCTCGGCGGTCCCGGCCGTGCCGCTGTCCCGGTTCCCGTAGAAGGCCCCTGGGTGGGGAACACTCGTTGGAGGGGTCTGACCTTGGAGCGAGCCCCACGTGGGGACAGCGGGACCGGGCCGGTGCCACCCCCGCCCGTGGGGTCGCGAGGGACCCGAGCCCCGCCGGGGCTGCGGCGCCGGTGTCACCGTGCCCGGGGCCGGGGGACAGTCCCGAGGCCACCCGGCCGCGTCCCCACGGCAGTGACCTCTGCTCGGGGACAGCGACACGGGGACAGTGACGTGGGGCCGGTGACCTGACCGCCCCCGGTGACTCCGGGGGTGACAATTCCCGGGGTTGTCCCCTCTGTTGTCCCCGCTGGAGCGACACCGGAGGGATGGGACGGGGCCGGGGGGGCTCGGGGCACTTGTCCCCGCCGGGATTAGGTGTCCCCAAGGTCGGATTTCCTGGCCTTGCTCCTCCTCCTGCCAACAGCAGCCCTGGCATCAGCACCGGCACCTGCCCGGCCCTGGGCACCGGCCCAGAGCCCCCAGGAGAGATTTTCCATCCTGGGAGGGCTCTGGAGGCCCCTGGAGCAGCCAGGAAGGGACAGGGACTGGTCTGAAAGGGAGCCAGGCTTGTCTGGGAGGGACCTGGAAGTTCAGGAAGGGGCCTGGGATGGTCTGGAAAGAGCCTGGGCTGGTCTGGAAGGGACCTGGAGAGGGCTTGGGATGGTCAGGAGGGGACCTGGAGAGGGCTTGGGATGGTCAGGAAAGGACCTGGAGAGGTCTGGAAGGGCTTGGGGTGGTCAGGAAGGGACCTGGGGAGGTCTGGAGAGGGCTTGGGGTGGTCAGGAAGGGACCTGGAGAGGTCTGGAGAGGGCTTGGGATGGTCAGGAAGGGACCTGCTGTGGTTGGGAAGGGACCTGGGCCAGTCCAGAAAGGAGCAGGGAAGGACGGGAAGGGCTCTGAGTTGGTCGGGAAGGGCCCCAGGCCGGGTGGGAAGGGGCTTGGGACGGCCTGGAGGGGCCTGTGAGGTTCTGAAAGGGAACTCTGGGTGCTCTGGAGGGATTTGGGAAGCTCTGGAAGGGCCCCAAAGGCACCGGGGGCGCATCCCGGTGACGCCGGTGCTGCCCGTGTCCCCCCCCAGGCACACGGCCCCGTGCGGGCTCCGGCTCTCCCGGCAGGGCCGGCCGGGCCCCGCGGGCTGGGAGCCCCGAGCGCAGCCCAGCCGGGCCTTCCTCAGCCTCACCAACAAGCGCAAGGAGTACTCGGAGCGGCGCATCATCGGGTGCGTGCTGCCGGAGCCAGGGCTGGGGCTGGGCTGGGGCTGAGCCTGAGCCTGGGCTGAGCCTGAGCCTGAGCCTGAGCCCAGCCCTGAGCCTGAGCCCAGCCCTGAGCCCAGCCCTGAGCCTGAGCCCAGCCCTGAGCCTGACCTGAGCCCAGTCCTGAGCCTGAGCCCAGCCCAGCCCTGAGCCTGAGCCCAGCCCTGAGCCTGATCTGAGCCCAGCCCTGAGCCTGAGCCCAGCCCTGAGCCTGATCTGAACCCAGTCCTGAGCCTGACCCAGTCCTGTGCCTGATCTGAGCCCAGCCCTGAGCCCAGCCCTGAGCCTGAGCCTGATCTGAGCCCAGTCCTGAGCCTGACCTGAGCCCAGCCCACTCCCGACCCCAGCCCAGCCCTGAGCCCAGCCCAGTCCCGACCCTGACCTGACTGACCCCAATCCCAGCTCCAGTCCCAACCCCAACCCCAGCCCTGGCCCTGAGCACCATCCTGACCCTGACCTCAGCCCTGGCCCTGACTCGACCCCAGCTCCAACCCCGGCCACAACCCCAGCCCCAGCTCCAACCCTCGTTCCAATTCCAGCCAAAATCCCTGCCCTGACCCCAACCCCAGCCCCAACCCTGGCCTCAACCTTGACCTTAACTCCGGCCCCAATCCCAGCCTCAACCCCTGTTCAAAACCCCAGCCCTGGCTCCACAACCCTGACCTTCAGCACAGTTCCAACCCCAGTTCCAACCCTGACCCCAGCCCCAATCCTGACCCCAACCCCAATCCTGACCCCAGCCCCAGCCCCAATTCTGACCCCAGCCCCAATTCTGACCCCAGCCCCAATCCTGACCCCAATCCTGACCCCAGCCCCAATCCTGACCCCAACCCCAACCCCAGCCCCAATCCTGACCCCAGCCCCAATCCTGACCCCAGCCCCAGCCCCAATCCTGACCCCAACCACAATTCTGACCCCAACCTTGGTCAAAACCCCAGCCCCAATCCTGACCCCAGCCCCAATCCTGACCCCAGCCCCAATCCTGACCCCAACCCCAACCCCAGCCCCAATCCTGACCCCAGCCCCAATCCTGACCCCAGCCCCAGCCCCAATCCTGACCCCGAGCCCGTCCCTGCCTGCAGCTACTCCATGCAGGAGATGTACGACGTGGTGGCCAACGTGGAGGATTACAAGAACTTTGTGCCCTGGTGCAAGAAGTCCGTGGTGGTGTCGCGGCGCTCGGGGCACATCAAGGCCCAGCTGGAGGTGGGGTTCCCGCCCGTGCTGGAGCGTTACACCTCCATCGTCACCCTGGTGCGGCCACACCTGGTCAAGGTGAGCGGGGACACCGGGGGTGGGGCCGGGGCAGCAGGAGAAGGGGCTGGAAAAGTCCTGAGGGAGCTGGGAAAGGAGCTCAGACTGGAGAAAAGGAGGCTCGGGACCCCAATCCTGACCCCAACCCCAAACCTGATCCCAGCCCCAGCCCCAATCCTGACCCCAGCCCAACCCTAATGCCCTTTTCACCCCAAAACTCCCTGAGGGGAGAGCGGAGCCGGGTGGGGTCGGGCTCTGCTCCCAGGGAACAGCAGGGTGAGAAGGAACAGCCCCAAATTCCTCCAGGAGAGGCTCAGGATGGACATCAGGGGGGATTTCTCCATGGAAAGGTGGTCAGGCTTTGGAACCACCTGGAGAAAAGGAGGCTCAGAGGGGAATTTTCACCCCACAGCTCCCTGAGGGGAGAGTGGAACCGGGTGGGGTCGGGCTCTGCTCCCAGGGAACAGCAGGATGAGAAGGAACAGCCCCCAATTCCTCCAGGAGAAGCTCAGGATGGACATCAGGGGGGATTTCCTCATGGGAAGGATGGTCAGGCTATGGGACTGCCTGGAGAAAAGGAGGCTCAGAGGGGAATTTTCACCCCACAACTCCCTGAGGGGAGAGCAGAGCTGTGCTCTGCTCCAGGGAACCACAGAAGGGAAAACAGCCTCAGGTTATTCCCAGGGGAGGTTCAGATTGGAATTTCCTCATGGAAAAGCTGCTCAAGCATTCGAACCGCTCAGGGGACGTTTGGAGTCCCCATCCCTGGAAGTGTCCCGGGAAGGGCTGGCTGTGGCACTCCGGGGATCCCAGGCTGGATTCCCGGGAAGGTTCCATGATCCCGGTGCCTCCCTGAGCTCTGCTCCTGCCCTCCCCAGGCTGTCTGCACCGACGGGCGCCTCTTCAACCACCTGGAGACCAACTGGCGCTTCAGCCCCGGCATCCCCGGCTACCCCCGCACCAGCACCGTGGATTTCTCGGTACGACCCCCGGGAGGGAAGGGCGGGGCTCACCTGCCCACGGTGCGGGGGGACTCACCTGCTCTTCCTCCTCCTCCTCCTCCTCCTCAGATCTCCTTCGAGTTCCGCTCCCTGCTGCACTCCCAGCTGGCCACCGTCTTCTTCGACGAGGTGGTCAAGCAGATGGTGGCTGCCTTCGAGCGCCGGGCGGCCAAAAACTTCGGGCCCGAGACTCGAATCCCCCGGGAGCTGATGTTCCACGAGGTGCACCAGACGTGAGGGGGGCTGGGCCGGGCAGAGCCCCCCAGCCCGGACTGTGCCCAGCCCCCCGCCCCTCCCAGCACCTCCCCTCTCCCCCAAAATGATATTTATTCAAAGTGCGTTTCCGCTGCTGTTGCCTCAACGCCCCCGCCCCGGGGCTGCCGTGAGCCCCCCGCCGTGCCGGGAGCTGCGTCCCCCGGCGCTGGTTTTTTGCAGCTGATTTGGGGTTTTAAGTTTCGTTTTAGTTTGTTGGGGGTTTTGGGGTTTTGTTTTTTTTTTTTGGTTGGGTTTCATTTTCTTCTTCTTCTATTTTTTTTTTACCCTTTTTTTTTTTAACCCTTTTTATTTAATCCTTTTTATTTAACCCTTTTTTTTTTAACCCTTTTATTTAACCCTTTTTTTTTTAACCCTTTTTATTTAACCCTTTTTCTTTTTTTTAACCCTTTTATTTAACCCTTTTTATTTTTTTTAACCCTTTTTTATTTAACCCTTTTATTTTTTTTAACCCTTTTTATTTAACCCTTTTTATTTTTTTAACCCTTTTTCTTTAACCCTTTTTTTTTTTAACCCCTTTTATTTAACCCTTTTTATTTTTTTTAACCCTTTTTCTTTAACCCCTTTTATTTAACCCTTTTTTTTTTTAACCCTTTTTATTTAACCCTTTTATTTAACCCTTTTATTTTTTTAACCCCTTTTTTTTTTAACCCCTTTTATTTCTTTTAACCCTTTTTATTTAACCCTTTTTTTTTTTTTTTTTTAACCCCTTTTTTTTCCGTTCCTTTTCCAACTCCTCAGCCAGGCCCGAGGGCCCTGGCAGGGGCAGCTCCGGTGCCTGGGCCCCGCCGTTCTCCGGGAGGAAGAGGAGGGGGCTGCTTATCAGGACAAGGGGGGAGGGGGGAGAAACTGCTGGGACCCCCCCCACCCCCCCAGCTCTTCCAGGAAAAAAAAAATAAAGGGAAGGAGCCGGCGCAGGGAGGAGCCCCCCGAGCCCCCCATCGCACACTTTGCACAAGCCACACGCACAGGGTGGGGAGGGGGCGGCTCCTGCTGCCCCCCCCCTGCCGCCCCCCACCCCCAGCACCCTCTGCAGGGACCCCCACGGTCCCAACCCCACCCCCCCCCCGCCCCCCCAGCCCCACTCCTGGTTCCTCACCTGTGGGGGGGAGGGGGGCACGGGAGGGTCTCGGCCACAGAGCCCCCCCCCGGGAGGGGGTGAGGGGCTCCCTGAGCCCCCCCTGGCCGTGCTGCCCGAGGGAGGAGGGGCTTTGTCAGGCCAATAAAGAGAATTTTCCAAGGGTCAGCAGCCTCCTGGTCCTCATTCAGCCACAGGAGGGGGGATTTTGAGGGGGGGGTTGCATGTTAGGACCCCCCTCCCCCCCAGACCCAAACCAGGCTGGTTGAGGGGTCCCAGCAGGACCCCCGGGTGGCCCCACCTCCCTAAACCCTGCCCAGGGAAGGGAAGGGAAGGGAAGGGAGGCTGGGGGTTTGTTAATAAAAACATTTATTTTGCATTTTTTTGTTGTTGTTTGTACAGAAGTGCCCGAGAGCTGTGAGGAGCCGGGAGGGGGGGGGCGGGGGGGGGGGGGTGGTCCCAGCTCTGGCTCCCGGGGGCTTCAGGCAGGGAAGGGAAGGGGGAAGGGGGGGTCACACAAACACGGGGGCGCGGCCGGGGAGGAGTGTATCGAGTCCCTTCGGGGGGCACGGACACGGGGCTGGACTGAACCCCTCTCAGGGGGGGCTGCAGCGGGGCAGGGGGGGCTGTGACCCCCCCCCAGCACCCCACTGGGACCCCTCCCCTTCCTTCCCAGCCCAGCAGTGTGGGGAGCCTCGGGGGTGGGGGGCTCCCAGTGTGGGGAGCCTCGGGGGTGGGGGGCTCCCAGTGTGCGCAGTGAGAGCTGCTGGGGTGGGGAGGGGGCACCGGAGCCTCCCCCCACCCCACCAAGGCAGGGGGTGAGGGGGGGACCCCCGGGGGCTGCCTCTGCCCCTCCCTGAGGGGAGGGGGAGCAGCCAAGGGGGGCCCCGAGGGGGGTTCAGAGCCGAGGGCGTCCGGGCCGGGCCCGGCAGCGCGGCGTTCCCTGGGGGAGCCCTGTCCCCGTTCCCTTCTTTACCCGGATTTGTAGCCCACCAGCTGCATCAGGCCCTTGGTGCTCATGGATTTGGGCCTCTCCAGGGGGAATCCCAGCGCCCGGCTCCAGATGAGCTGAGAGAGGACGCCCAAGGCTCGCGACACCCCGAACAGCACCGTGTAGTAATTCATCTCCTTCATGCCGTAGTACTGAGGGGAGACGGGGGGGAGGGGGGGTCACGGGGAGGCCGGGAGCACCCCCAGGGCACAGGGAGAGGGACAAACAGACAGGGAGAGGGACAAACCGACAGGGAGAGGGACAAACAGACAGGGAGAGGGACAAACAGACAGGGAGAGAGGAAAGACGGGACAGGGAAAGGGATGGATGGGATGGGGAGAGGGACAAACGGACAGGGACAGAGACAGAGGGATGGGGAGAGGAGATTTCGAGGAGATTTCGAGGAGAGGAGATTTCGAGGAGAGGAGATTTCGAGGAGATTTCGAGGAGATTTCGAGGAGATTTCGAGGAGAGGAGAGGAGAGGAGAGGAGAGGAGAGGAGAGGAGAGGAGAGGAGAGGAGAGGAGAGGAGAGGAGAGGGAAAAAGATGGACAGGACAGGGAGAAGGACAGATGGACAGGGACAGAGAGACACACAGGAAGGAGAACAGGGAGAGGTACAGACAGCAAGAGGGACAGGAGGAGAGACAAACAGGGAGAGGGACGCACGGACAGGAGGAAGGATAGACAGGACGAGGACATGGAAAAGGATAGACAGACAGAAAAAGGGACAGACAGGACAGAGAGAGGGACAGATGGAGCAGGAGAGAGACAAGACAAGGAGAGGGACACATATACACAGACTGGGAAAAGGACAGACAGGACGGAGAGAAGGACACAGCCAGGGAAAGGCACAGAGGATCCCAGGCTCACCTGCAGCAGGACCCCGCTGTGGGCGTCCACGTTGGGCCAGGGGTTCTTGGCCTTGCCCTGCTCCAGCAGCACGTTGGGGACGATCTTGTAGAGCTGCGCCACGAGCTTGAACAGCGGGTCCTTGGGCAGGTGCTTGAGGGCGAACTCCCGCTGGCAGGTGTAGCGCGGGTCCGTCTTCCGCAGCACGGCGTGGCCATAGCCCGGCACCACCTGCAGGGACAGGGCTCAGAGCCTGGGCCTGCAACAGCCAACCCCAGCCCCAACTCCTAACCCTAACCCAAATCCTGACCCCAGCCCCAGCCCCAACTCCTAACCCTAACCCCAATCCTGACCCCAACCCCAATCTTGACCCCAATCCTGACCCCAACCCCAGCCCCAGCTGCAATCCTGACCCCAACCCCAATCCCAATCCTGACCCCAACCCCAGCCCCAGCCCCAATCTGACCCCAATCCTGACCCCAACCCCAGCCCCAGCCCCAATCCTGACCCCAACCCCAGCCCCAACTCCTAACCCTAACCCCAATCCTGACCCCAACCCCAGCCCCACCCCCAATCCTGACCCCAACCCCAGCCCCAACTCCTAACCCTAACCCCAATCCTGACCCCAGCCCCAATCTCGACCCCAACCCCAGCCACAGCCCCAACCCCAGCCACAACCCCAACCCCAATCCTGACCCAAATCCTGACCCCAACCCCAATCCTGACCCCAACCCCAGCCCCAGCCCCAATCCTGACCCCAATCCTGACCCCAACCCCAATCCTGACCCCAACCCCAGCTCCAGCCACAATCCTGACCCCAACCCCAATCCCAATCCTGACCCCAACCCCAGCCCCAGCCCCAATCCTGACCCCAACCCCAACCCCTAACCCTAACTCCAGCCCCAACTCCTAACCCAAACCCCAATCCTGACCCCAATCCTGACCACAGCCCCAACCCCTAACCCTAACTCCAACCCCAACCACTAACCCTAACCCCAATCCTGACCCCAGCCCCAGCCCCAATCCTGATCTCAACCCCAATCCTTACCCCAACCCCAGCCCCAGCTGCAATCCTGACCCCAACCCCAATCCCAATCCTGACCCCAGCCCCAGCCCCAGCCCGGATCTCCCACCTGCAGGGACGGGGGCTCAGAGCCTGGGCCTGGGCCCTGGCGCAGCCCCCGAGCCCCAGCAGGGCCCCCAGCCTCACCCTGCCCGAGTTGAGCGTGTTCCAGATGAAATCCCGCAGCTTCTCGTCAGACACCTCCTTGCCCAGCTCCTTCTGCAGGTCAGTGAGCCAGAGCAGCACCTCCTGTGGGAACGGGGAGTGAGGGCAGGGAACGGGGCACAGGGACAGACAGACAGAGGGACAGACAGAGGGACACACGGATGGGCAGAGGGACACACGGATGGGCAGAGGGACACACGGATGGGCAGAGGGACACACGGATGAGGGAGGGACAAACCAACGGGGAGAGGGACGGGCACGAGGGATGCATGAACAGGAGGGACAGACAGGGAGAGGGACACATGGACAGGAGGTGGGACAGACAGACAGGAAGAGCAACATGGACAAGGAAGAGTGACAGGACTGGAAGAGGGACACATGGGCAGGAGGGACAGACTGACAGGGAGACGGCTATGGACAGAGTGACAGGGAGAGGGACACACGGACAGGGAGAGGGACACACAGACAGGAAAAGGGACACATGGACAAGGGAAAAGGACACACAGACAGGGAGAAGGACACAGGACAAGGGAAAGGGACACACAGACAGGGAAAAGGGGCACACGGACAAGGGAAAGGGACACACAGACAGGGAGAGGGACACACAGACAGGGAGAGGGACACACGAGAGGGACATACAGACAGGGAGAGGGACACACAGACAAGGGAAAGGGACACACGGACAGGGAAAGGGACACACAGACAAGGGAGCGGTGCCCACCTGGTTGGCGAGGCCGTGCAGGGGCCCGGCCAGCCCGTTCATGGCGGCGGCGAAGGCGAGGTACGGGTCGGACAAGGCGCTGCCCACCAGGTGGCTGGTGTGGGCACTCACGTTCCCTCCCTCGTGGTCACTGCCGGAGGGGCCAGGGGGCCATCAGAACTCCTCCAGCCTCACTCAACAGCTCCCCCAGCCTCACTCAACACCTCCCCCAGTACAATGTTGCCAGCCCGGTTCAGCCCCGCCCCAGCTCCCGGTGACACCCCGGGAGCAGCCCGGGCAAGTCCGGGGCTCGGGAGCGGAGCCAAACCCCCGCCTCCTCCAGCCAAACCCCCGCCTCCTCCACGTCCCCGGCTGCTCCGGGTGCAGCCGCCAGCTCCTCCCCCACCTGTGGATGGTGAGGTAGAGCCGCATCAGCTCGATGAACTGCGGGTCGGTGTAGCCCAGCATGTTGGTGAAGTTGTGGGACCAGTCGAGGTTGGGGTCGATGGCCCCGATGCCGCTGCCCTCGCGGTACAGGTTGCGGTAAATCTTGGCGGCCACGCACGGCAGCTTGGCGATCAGGTCCATGGCGTCCTCGTAGACAAACTGGGGTGAGACCACGGGGTGATGAGATCAGGGCTGGATTTGGGGTTACCCCAACCTCACCCCCCTGCACCCCAAATCCCTCCCCGTACCTCCCAGTACTTGGCGCGGTGGATGCCCTCGGCGTAGGCGCGGGCGAACTTGCTCTCGCTGTTGAGGGCGGTGACGGCGGCGCTCAGCTGGGACATGGGGTGCAGGTTGGTGGGGAAGTTGTCCAGCATGGTCACCACGTGGGAGGGCAGAGCCGCGCGCTTGGCCCACTCCCGGGACAGCCAGGTCACCTGCGGGGAGGCGCCGGGGCTGAGCGGTGGGGCCGGGGGCTGCTGGAGCCCCCTCAGCCGCGTGCCAGCCCCGGCCCGGCCCTACCTGCTCCTGGGTGGGGATTTCTCCGGTCACCAGCAGCCAGAAGAGCCCCTCGGGCAGCGGCTCCTCTCCCCCTGCAGCTTTGGGCAGCTTCTTCTGGCACTCGGGAATGCTGTACCCACGGAAGCGGATGCCCTGCGGGGCCGGGAGCGTCAGCGGGGCCGGGTGGGATGGGGTGGGATCACTGGGATGGGGTGGATGGGATCACTGGGATGGGATCGGGTGGGATAGGATCCAGGGACGGGATGGGGTGAGATAGGATCACTAGGATGGGATCCAGGGATGGGATGGGATGGGATGGGATCCAGGGATGGGATGGGATCCAGGGATGGGATGGGATGGGAGGGGATGGGATCCAGGGATGGGATGGGATGGGATCCAGGGATGGGATGGGATCCAGGGATGAGATGGGATCCAGGGATGAGATGGGATCCAGGGATGGGATGGGATCCAGGGATGGGATGGGATGGGATCCAGGGATGGGATCCAGGGATGGGATCCAGGGATGACTGGGATGGGATGGGATGGAATAGGATCACTGGGATGGGATGAGATGGGATGGGATGGGATGGGATGGGATGACTGGGATGGGATGGGGTGAGATGGGATCACTGGACTGGGATGGGATGGGATGGGATCCAGGGATGGGGCCCTACCTCATCAGGATCCAGCACAGAGGTCTCGTAGATCAGCCCTTTCATGCCCCTCATGCCGCCGTACACCTGCAAGGGGCCGGGAGGGCGCGGTGAGGGGCGCTGGCGGGGCCCGGTGGCCCCGGTGGCCCCGGCGCGGCCGCGGTGGCCGCACACTCACCATGTCCACCGTGATCTGCCCGATGGCCGTGCTGCCGTGCTGCTGCCGGAAACTCTTGATCTTCGCCTGCTCCTTGGGGATCATGGTGGCCAGGACGTCTTTGAGGTTCTGGTGACAAGGGAGGGCGATGTGAGAGAGGGGACGGGAGAGAAGTGTGACATCCAAGAGGGTGACAGAAGAGGTGGGGCAGGAGAGGGAGCAACGAGAGGAGAGGGGACTCCCCTTGGAGAGCAGTGATGGGAAATGGGGGGACAAAAGGGATGGGGACAGGAAAGGGGGTGACAGGAGAGAGGGTCCCCCCCTTGAAGAGGGGTGACAGGAGAGGAGGCCACAGGAAAGAGGTGGCAGGAAAGGGTGTGACAGGAAAGGGAACTCCCACTGGAGAAGAGTGACAGGACGGGGTGACAGAAGAGGGGGTGACAAGAGAGGTGGGGACAGGAAAGGGGCCAAGTAAGGGGCCTCCCCTTGGAGAGGGGTCTCAGGAGAGGGAAGAGGTGTCAGCAGGGAGGTCCCAGGTGACACGACAGGGGTGACAGGACAGGAGCCCCCCTTACCGTGGCAGCGCTGGCGTGGCGAGCAGCGAAGAGGACACACGGTGCATTCTGTGGGACAAGGGACACAGAGACCCCCCTGTCACCGGGGCAGAGCCTCTTTTTTGGGGGGTTCAGCCCCTCCCCAGCCCCGGTTTCCAAGGACGCCGTGTCCGGCAGCGCTTCCCTCGCCCACGCGGGCGCGGATCAGAGCCGGGATCAGCCGGGCCGGCCCCGCGCTGCCCTGGCAGCCACACCCGGCCCTGGCACGGGGAATGCGGCCGCAATTCTCTCCTCCCTGGAGCCCGGCCCGGCCAGGCACGGCCGCGGTTTTCCTGAGCCGGGGAATCCGAACTTTGTTCCTCGCCCACGCGTGGGAAGCGGGAACCGCGGGGACAACCGCGGGAACATCCCGGGAACACCTGGCAGCGCTCAGGGGACAGGGACACCGCGCTCGCTGGGGGTCACCGGGACACACCGGGACACACCGGGACACACCGGGACACACCGGGGCAGCCGCTCACGGGGACACGCGGAGATTCCCCGGGGCCGGGAGCTGCGGCAGCGCCTGCGGCAGAGCCAGAACATGACTCGCTTTTTCCATTGCCTGCCGGGAGGACGCGGGGGGGGCCCGCGCTGCACAGAAACCCCCCCATCCCCGCCATCCCCCGGTGCCCCCCAGCCCCCCGCCAGCCCCCGGCCCGGCCAGGGGGTCCCCGGTAAAGCGGGTGTGGCCGGGGCGGGCGGTCCCCCCGCAACAGGCGGCTCCGGGAAGGGAAAATGCTGGCGGAACAATGGAGGCGGCAGCAGGAAGCCCCAAGGTCAAGGCGGCCGCTGTCGCCGCCCGCCCTGCGTGTCACCCCCCCGGTGTCACCCCCCCGGTGTCACCCCCCGTTTTGGGGGTCCCCACGGCTCGTCCCGGCTGTCACCGACTCAAGGTCACACGTGTTGGCGGTGACAGCGGGCACCGGCTGGGGGGTGTGGGGGGACACCGGGGGCTCCCCGTGGCGCTCGGGGGTGCGGGGGTTCCCCGGCTCGGGGGTGCGGGGTCAGGCCGAGGGGAGGAGGAGGAGGAGGAGGAGGAGGAGGGTCGGAATCACGGCTCAAGCCGGTGGAGGGGCGGCGCCGGTGCGCCCGGTTTGAGGGGTGAGCAGGGCCAAGTGGGGCATCGTGAATATCCCAAAATATCGCCCGCTCGATAAAGACACCGCAAGGCCCGTTACGAAACGCCGGGGCCGCGGCCAAGGCAAACAAACCGGAGGGGCCGGGGGCGCTCCGGCCCGGTACCGGCGCTCGGCCCGCACGGGGGTCCCCTGGCTGTGACCCCGTTGTCCTCTATGGCACCGGGACGCCGGAGAAGGGCGGCGGCGGAGGGGAGGGTCCCCGCCTCCATTCCCCCACTGCCGGTGCCGCCGGGCGCGGGTTCCCGGGGCCGGTGCGGGGCTCCCGAGACCCCCCCCCCAATCCCGATGCTGCACAAGGCGGGGGAACGGCGGGACCGGGGCCCGCAGCGGGGGCTGCCCCGGGGCGGGAGACCCCACACGGGGTTGAAGCACCGGTGGAGTCCCCGAGCACGGACCGGGCCCGGAGCCCCCTCCGAGCCACTCCCCGGTGCCCCCGGCTCTGAAAAGGCTGCGGCGGGAGCGCCCGGCTCCGGTTCCCACCACGTGCTGCCGCTGCGGCCCCGCGCCCACGGCGGTCCCGGACCCCTGTCGCGACCCCGGTCGCGATCCCGATCACCCCGGTACCATCCCCCCCCCTGCTCCGCCGCCGCCACCGCGCGGCCCCTTTAAGGCAGCGCCCCCCGCGTCGCCCCTTTAAGAACCGGACCCCCCCGCTCTCCCTTCCCCCCCACGGCGTCGCCCCTTTAAGGCGCGGCGAGGCCGGGCCGGGCGCGCTCACCTTGGGCCCGCGGAGGCGCGCGGCCGCCCGGCTGCCGGCGGCGAGGAGCGTCATGGCGGCACCGGGACGGGACAGGCCGGGACTGAACGGGGCCGGGACCGGGAGCGGGGCCGGGACCGGGTGCGGGACCGGGGCGGGAGCGGGGCCGGAGCGGCGGCGGCCGGGGGTCCTCAACAGGAGGGCGGGACGGAGCGCGGCGCTGGTCATTAGCATAACCCCGCCCCCTCTCGGGGCAGACCCGTTCGCTATTGGCCAAGTTGCGCGACGCGGGGCGGGGCTACGCTAATGAAGTGGCGGGGGGCGCGAGCTATAGGTGGCCGCCGCATTCGCCTGATCAGGAGCAGGGGTGGGGTGAGGGGGTGCCCGCCCCGTCTCGTGACGTCACCGGCCGCAGTGCGTGACGTCATGGCCCGGTGTCGTCCCCGCGGCCGCGGTGTCTCGGTGGGGTTCGGCTGCGGGGGCGGGGGGCAGCCCCGTGACGTCACCAGGCTGGGCGGTATGAGCTCACCGGAGCCCATGACATCATCCTGCATGTGGCCACAGTGGCTTGAGGTGATGGGCTGTGGCATGTCTCTGGCACAGTGGTGACATCACGGAGTGGCGTGTCACTGTCCCAGCTGAGGGCACTGTCCTACTGGCCCTGGTGCAACAGGTGACACAATGGAGTGACACGGGGTAACGGAGGGGCAGAGCCCTCCGTGGCTCCTGCACCCTGGCCGGGTGACACAGGGTGACACAGGCCATGGCAGAGCGGCCAGAACCCTCACAGAGCCCTCTCAGTGCAGGGTGGCAGCTGAGAGCCAAAACCCCGAATGATGGGGTGACAGGATGTGAGCAGCCACAGCCGAGGGGCTGCACCCCCACGGTGCCCCTGCAGCGGCAGGGCTGGGTGACTTGGGGTGACACAGAGTGACAGAGTGACACAGAGCCATGGGCTGCTGACCGCTGTCCCTGCCCCACAGCTGAGCCACGAGGGGTGAACAACACCCTCGAGAGAGCTCGAGCCACTGGGGACACCTGGGGACACTGCTGTCCCCAACCCCACACGCACACCACACCAGAGCTGCCCTCAGATGGGCCCACGGCCCCTTTATTGCCTGCAGCAGGGAGGGGGAGCCCCAAACCCCCACCCCGGGGGGGCCGAGCCCCTGTGTCCCCCCTGTGTCCCCCAGCAGCGGGGGTGGGAATGTCCCTGAAATGTCCTGGCAGGAGCGAGGTCGTGGCCCCGGCCCCGTGGCCGTCCCGGTGCCCCGGGACGGGGAATAAATAGGACGGGAGCTCCGCACGGGGTGAGGCAGCAGCTCCGGAGCCCTGGAGGTCCCGGCAGATCCGTCTGTCCTGGAGACATCCCTGCAGATCCCGGGGACATCCTGCTGGGTCCCGGCGCTGTCCCGGTCCCCGCTCCGGAGGCAGTCACAGCTCATCGTGAGGGATGTGCAGCGCGTGGTCACACAGGTCTGCGGGGACAACGGGGGACAATCCGGCTGTGCTGGAGCCCTGTGGGACTCCCAGGATGTGACAGAGCTCCATGGCCAGAGCCCTGCAGGACTCTCAGGATGCACCAGAGCCCCACGAGACCCCCAGGACATGGCAGCCCTGTGGGACCCTTGGGTCACATCAGAGCCCTGTGGGACCCCCAGGATGTACCAGACCCCCATGAGACCCCCCAGGACATGGCAGCCCTGTGGGACCCTTGGGTCACATCAGAGCCCCTTGGGTCACATCAGAGCCCTGTGGGACCCCCAGGATGTACCAGGACCCCCACGAGACCCTCAGGACACATCAGAGCCCCCTGGGACTCTCTGTGCTGCCCTGTCCCCTGCTGTCCCCACGCCAGCACCGGGCCCCGCTGTGACCTGAGCCGGGGCCAGCGGCCTTTCCCTGCCTTTGTCCCGTGGTTCATGACAAATGTGGACACAGCCACAGCCTGGCCTGTCCCTGCTCCGTCTGCTGGATGCAGGAGGAGCCCCAGGAGCAGCTGTGGAGACCCTCGGGATGCCCTGGGGCAGAGCTCTGCCCTGGTGGCTGCACCAGGTACAAAGGGACCTGCCCTGGCCCCATCCAGGGCCCCGTCCAGGACTGCAGTGGCCCAAAGGTCACGTCGTGCCCTGACCTGGGTGTTTGCGAGCTGGAAATAGCCCCAGAATGGGGACAGGGCCGTTGGATGCAGCAGGAGAGGTCACAGAGTCAGCAAGTCAGCTGCCCTGGCTCAGCCCCAGCATCCCAAAAAAGCCCCAGTGCCAGCAGAGTCCGGGCTGGGCTGCAATGGGGTGCTGGGATTTGGGGATGAACTTGCAGCTCCTCCCTGCTTTGGGCTGGCAGAAAATCCCATCCCAGCACCAACGGAGCAGCCACAACCCCCAAACAGCAAGAGGGATGCCCTGGGACAATCCCTGCTCTGGGGCTGGCATCTCCTCCTCTCCTGGCACCAATGGAGCAGCTTCAGAGTCTGGAAGCTGTTCCCCAGAACAGCAGGAGAGACCCCCTGGGACAGTCTCAGCTCTGGGCTGGCAGCAAATCCCAACCCAGCACCAATGGAGCAGAGAGAGCCCCTGGAACAGCAAGAGAAATTCCTTGGAACTGCAAAAAAGACCCCCAGAGACAGACCCTGCTCTGGGTCAGTATCTCCTCCCATCCCAGCACAGATGGAGCAGGAGAGACACCTGGAAGAGCAGGAGAAACCCCCTGGAAGAGCAGCAAAGATCCAGAGGGACAGCCCCTGCTCTGGGCTGGCATCTCCTCCCACGCCAGCTCCAAACAGAGCAGGAGAAACCCCTCAGAAGAGTAGGAGAGACCCCCCCTGGGCCAGCCCCTGCTCTGGGCTGGCATCTCATCTCTCATCTCCCATATCTCTTATCTCTCATCTCTCATCTCAATCCCATCCCAGCACCATGGGAGCAGCAGCAGAGCCCCCCAGCCCCCCCGGCTCACCCGTCCTCTTGCTGCAGAGCCGGTCCTTGACGTTCTCAGCCTCGTGCGACAGGAACTCGATCAGCTCGTCCTCGTACTCCTCGGCGATGCTCTCGCACTGCAGCGGGCGGGACACGGCCCCGGTGACACCGGCGACCCCCGCAGGACCCTCCCCGTGCTACCCACGCCCCACCCCCGTCCCCTCGCACACCGCGAATTTCAGGCTGGAGGTGACATCCCCGTCGAATTTGACGCCGGAAAGGTCCATCTTGGTACCGTCGTGCGAGATGACCCGGACATAGCTCTTGCGGTGCGTGGCCGGGTCCGCCTTCTCCCCGTACTCCTTCATCTTCTCGCACACCCGCTCCAGCAGCTCCGTCAGGTGCGCCTCCGACCGCGCGTACGGAACCTGCGGCCCCGGGGGAGGGGTCAGCGGCATCCCCCGGGGGAGGGGTCAGCGACGTCCCCCGGGGCAGCCCCGGGCGGCGGGGACACCGAGAGGGCACCTGCGGCCCCGGGGGAGGGGTCAGCGGCATCCCCCGGGGAGGGGTCAGCGGCATCCCCCGGGGAGGAGTCAGCGGCATCCCCCGGGGAGGGGTCAGCTGTGCCCTCCGGGGAGGGGTCAGCGGCGTCCCCCGGGGGAGGGGTCAGCGGCATCACCCGGGGGAGGGGTCAGCGGCGTCCCCCGGGGAGGGGTCAGCGGCGTCCCCCGGGGAGGGGTCAGCGGCGCCCTCCGGGGCAGCCCCGGGCGGCAGGGACACCGAGAGGGCACCTGCGGCCCCGGGGGAGGGGTCAGCGGGATCCCCCGGGGAGGGGTCAGCGGCGTCCCCCGGGGAGGGGTCAGCGGCATCCCCCGGGGAGGGGTCAGCGGTGTTCCCCGGGGAGGGGTCAGCGGCGTCCCCCGGGGAGGGGTCAGCGGTGTTCCCCGGGGAGGGGTCAGCGGTGTTCCCCGGGGAGGGGTCAGCGGCGTCCCCCGGGGAGGGGTCAGCGGCGTCCCCCGGGGAGGGGTCAGCGGCATCCCCCGGGGGAGGGGTCAGCGGCATCCCCCGGGGAGGGGTCAGCGGTGTTCCCCGGGGGAGGGGTCAGCGGCATTCCCCGGGGAGGGGTCAGCGGTGTTCCCCGGGGGAGGGGTCAGCGGTGTTCCCCGGGGAGGGGTCAGCGGTGTTCTCCCGGGGAGGGGTCAGCGGTGTTCCCCCGGGGAGGGGTCAGCGGCGTCCCCCGGGGCAGCCCCGGGTGGTGGGGACACCGAAAGGGCACCTGCGGCCCCGGGGGAGGGGTCAGCGGTGTCCCCCGAGGCGGCCCCGGACACCGGGAGGGGCCTCACCTCCACCACCGACTGGCTGCCGTCGGGGTTGATGCGGAACGAGCCCATCTGGATGGTTTTTCTGGGATCCACCTGGGCGATCTCCCACTCCAGCTCGTCCACCAGCGCCCGGCAGGCTGCGGGGGACACGGGGACGTGGTGGATGTGGCGCAGGCGCTGCTGTGGCTGCCTGGAGCCAGACTGGTGTGACTGGGGCAGACTGGGATGGAGGGTGTGCAGGGAGGAGTCCCCATGGCCTGGAGACCCTCAGCCTGTCCAGGGTGAGCTGGACAACCCCAAGGCCTGTGCCACCACCCTGGCCTGTGCCACCCTGGCCTGTCTTGCTGTCTCCTCTGTCCCTGTGCCCCTGTTCAGCCCTGTTCCCCCATTTCATCCCGTTCCTGTCCTGTCCCCATTGTTCCTGTCCTCCCTTTTCCCCCCTTCCCCAGCCTGTCCTGCCCTGTCCCACCCTGTCCCCTCTATCCTGTCCCATCCGGTCCCCCGTGTCCCACACTGTCCCCTCCTTGTCACCCGTGTCCCCCCGCACCTCCACAGTGCAGGTCCTGGCTGCGGCGGGCTCCGGCCGTGGGCAGCAGCGATGCCAAGGCCAGGGCCAGGCCGAGCAGCGCTGGGATCCAGCCCCTCATCCTCAGGGCTCCGCAGATTCCCGGGATCCGGCCCCGCATCCTCAGGGCTCCGCTGTCACCTGCGGACACGAGGCAGCTCCAGCGAGGGTGGCTCCGCTGTCCCCCACACCTCGTCTCACCCAAGGGCCATCCCTGCCCGGCCCCTCCGGGACCCTCGTTCCCTGCAGAGCCCGGCTCTCCGTAGAGCTTCAGCCACGGCATTCCCCCTCCCGGTCCGCTCTGAGTCCCGTTAGTGCCCCTGGACCGCTACAGAGCCCCTACAGAACCTCCTCCCCTATAGGGAAGAGCCCACAACTCCACAGATCCTCCTCCTCCACAGACCGGAGTCCACATCCCCTACAGAACCCCCTCCCCTATAGGGCAGGGCCCAGAGCCCCACAGGGATCCCTTCACTAGAGCCCAGAGCTCCCACAGATCCTCCTCCTCCTCCTCCATACAGCAGAGCCGGGAGCACCTGTAGAGCCCCCTCCCCTACCGAGCAGAGCCCGGAGCACCTACAGAGCCCCCTCCCCTACCGAGCAGCCCTCAGACGCCCTACAGAGCCCTCTCCCCTCAGGGATCCCCTCACAGCGCCCTATGGAGCCCTTCGCCTCCAGGGCCGAGCCCATCGCCTCCCCCGAAGCCGCCTCGTCCCGGGCCCAGCCGAGCCTCCCCGTGCCGCGCCCCCCATCCCGAGCCCCGGGCCCGGCCGAGCCCCCCCCGCCCTGCGCCCCCCGTACCGGCCGCTCTCCCGTCCCGCTCCCACAGCCCCCCACACCGACCGGCTGCCCCGGGACTGCCCGAGGCGCCGCCGGTCCCGGCGCGCTCCCCCGGCCCGCACCGCCGTGGGGCACGGCCGCTCGGAGCGAGCGGCGGCCGAGCCGGAGCGGGCGGCGAAGCCGGTTGGACCGGTCAGACCAGCAGGGGCGGCTCCTCGGACCGCGGCGGGGCCGTCCCGCGAGCAGGCGACGCCGCGGGCAGCCCGGGACGGGCGCCGAGGGCCCCGCCGTTGCTAGGGCCCGGCCGCGTGGCGCTCAGCCCCGAGTAGGCGGGGCCTGATTTGACTCCGCCCATGGAACGGTCTGGTCACGCCCCCGCCCCGGCTCAGCCGCGTCCCGGGACCGGGACCGGTCCGAAAGCGGGTCTGGGTCCGTCCTGCCGTGCCCCCGCTCTGAGCTCCGGACCGAGCCCGGGTCCGGGTCCGTCCTGCCGTGCCCCCGCTCTGAGCTCCGGACCGAGCCCGGGTCCGGGTCCGTCCTGCCGTGCCCCCGCTCTGAGCTCCGGACCGAGCCCGGGTCCGGGTCCGTCCTGCCGTGCCCCCGCTCTGAGCTCCGGACCGAGCCCGGGTCCGGGTCCGTCTGGCCGTGCCCCCGCTCTGAGCTCCGGACCGAGCCCGGGTCTGGGTCCGTCCTGCCGTGCCCCCGCTCTGAGCTCCGGACCGAGCCCGGGTCCGGGTCCGTCCTGCCGTGCCCCCGCTCTGAGCACCGATCCGAACCTTGGTCCGCCCTGCCCTGCTCCCGGTGCCAGCCTCGTCTGTGCCCGAGTCCGGTCGGTCCTGCCGTGCCCCGATAGTGGCGCCGTTCCGAGCCCGGTCTGCCTTTCCTGCCGTGTCCCCGGTACCAGCCCCGGACTGGCTCCTCTGCACCACGTCCCTGCTCCCAGCCCCGGTCCCGGTCATTCCTGCCGTGTCCCCGGTGTCAGCCCCGCTCCGGGACATTCCCATCTTGTCCCGGTTCGCCTCCTCCGTGCCGTGTTCCCGGCCCCAGTTCTGGCACCGCCGCGTCCCCGGTGCCAGTGGCGGTGTGAGCCCGGGTCCCTCCTGCCGTGTCCCCGGTCCCGGTCCCGGTCCCGCCCCCCCGGAGCCAAGGAGGACACGGGCGCTCGGGGGTCCGAGGCTGTTTTATGAGGGCGCCCGGGCCGGCGGGCGAGCGGGGCGGGGATCGGGCAGTGCTTCCCGGTACCGGCAGGGAAAGGGGAGCCCCGGGGCGCCGGGCCCGGGGCGGGGGTCGGGCGGGTCGGGGACAGCCCCGGCCCCGCTGCTGGTTCCAGTTCCACGCGTGTCCGCCTCTCTCGGGGGCTGCTCCTCGCGGGGGCTCCGGTCACAGGGCCAGCACCGGGGGGAACACGGCCCCGTCTGCGGGGACACGGCGGTGAGAGGGGACACGGGGACGGGAGAGGGGACACGGGGACGGGAGAGAGGGGACACGGGGAGGGGAGAGGGGACAGGGGGAGAGGGGACACGGGGAGGGGAGAGGAGACACGGGGAGGGGAGAGGGGACACGGGGAGGGGAGAGGGGACACGGGGAGGGGAGAGGGGACACGGGGAGGGGAGAGGAGACACGGGGAGGGGAGAGAGGGGACAGGGGGAGAGGGGACACGGGGACGGGAGAGGGGACACGGGGACGGGAGAGGGGACACGGGGAGGGGAGAGGAGACACGGGGAGGGGAGAGGGGACACGGGGACGGGAGAGGGGACACGGGGACGGGAGACGGGACACGGGGACGGGAGAGGGGACAGGGGGAGAGGAGAGAGGGGACAGGGGGAGAGAGAGGACAGGGGGAGAGGGGACACGGGAAGGGGAGAGGGGGCACGGGGAGGGGAGAGAGGGGACAGTGTGGAGAGAGGGGACAGGGGGAGAGGGGACACGGGAAGGGGACAGGGGGAGGGAGCAGCGGCCAGAGGGGAACACGGCCCCATCTGCGGGGACAAGGAAGGGGAGAGGGGACAGAGGGAGGGGCAGCGGTGACATCTTACGCTTGGGGCTGCTCTGGCTGTCGGGCTCGGGCACCTTCCAGTCCAGCTTGCGGCCCTTCTCGTAGAGCCCTTTGAGCACTTTCCGGAATTCCTCGGGCTCCGAGCCCTGCGGGCTCAGCTCCAGGTACTTGCGGTAGAGCTGCAGCGCCGTCCGAGCGTCCTCGATGCTGTCGTGAGTCTCCCCCTGGATCTTCAGGTCTGCGGGGACAGCCCTGGCTCAGCTCGGGGTTGGGGGGGTCCCGGGTGCCGCCCCTTCCCGGATCCAAAAACTCGGCCACTGACCCAGGAAGTACCAGGCGAGGAAGCGCAGGGAGATCATCCTCTTCCTCGGGATGTGGAACAGGTACACGGTGTCGATCACCTGGTCCTTGGGCACCTTGGGGAGGGGACAGGGCGCTGCTGCCGGGGGCAGGGGGGCTGCGGGCCCGACCTGACCCCTCCCAGCCCCACCCCAGCCCCCCACCGTGGCCAGGGAGGGGGCTCAGGCTGTCACCATCAGGTTGATGACACGGAAGTCCTTCTGCAGCCCGTGGCCCACGAACTTGACGCCCACGTCGATGAGGAAACGCAGCTTCAGGTAAGTGGATTTGAGGGTGGTCAAGTGCTTGGAGGAGATCTTGGCATCCAGGTCTCCTGGCTTGATCCCAGAGTACTGGGTCAGGTAATCCACCACCTGTGGAGAGCAGAGCACCTGGAGGGGGCTGGCAGGGCCCAGGGGCTCTGCCCTCTCCCCAATTCCCCTGTCAGCACCCTGGGGAGGGGGCTGGTGTGGCAGGACAACAGCCCCAGGTGACCATGGAGCACAGAGGTGTCCAGGTGAGGAGATAGGAGTCCAGGTGAGGTCACCACAGAGGACACAGGAGTCCATGGGGAACACCCAGGAGTCCATGGAGAGCACCTGGGTGTCCGAGTGGGGTCACCATGGAGAACACAGAAGTCCAGGTAAGGTCACCAAAGGGGACAAAGGAGTCTCTGGAGAGCACCCAGGTGTCCAGATATGGTCACCATAGAGGACAGAGAACTTCAGGGGGAGCACCCTGGTGTCCAGGTGAGGTCACTATGGAGGATACTCAGGTGTCCAAGTAAAGTCACCATGGAGAACACCGAGGTGTCCAAGTGAGGTCACCATGGAGAACACCCAGGTGTCCAAATGAGGTCACCATGGAGGACACTGGTGCCCAGGTGAGGTCACTGTCACTGGTGGAGCAGGTCCATGTCCTTCCTGGGGATCTGGGGAGCTGCGTGAGGCCAGCTGGGCACCCCATACCTGCTCCTGGGTGGAGATGTAGTCATCGATGAAGGGGACGCCCTCGTTGGGGCCTTGCCCACGCACGCAGGTGATCCGCGCCACCGACATCTGGCTGGGCTTGATGGTGGACTTGGTGCCATCACTGCGCAGCTCAGCCTCCTCCTGCCACCGGGCACGGGGACACGTGGTGACCAACAACCCCAGAGGAGCCATCCCTGCTCCCTGTGTCCCCGCTGTCCCCAGCCCCACCTCGTTCAGAGTGACAAACTCGGCGTCCAGCCCCACCAGGTCTCCCGCCTGGGGCATCTCGTTCAGCATGAGGGGGATGAAGGTGGCGTGGCACTTGCGCTGCTTGCGGGCCAGCGAGGCCTCGGCCAGCAGCACGCTGGCCTCGATGGGGTTCTTGACTGTGCAGGGAAAAGAGGGGGGAAAAAAGGGGAAGAAGGAGCTCGGCGGTGCCCGCCGCGGTGCCGGCCCCGCCGCCACTTCCACGCCGGGACACTCACTGACGAGGTTGTACTTGGAGTTGAGGTTCCTCCGGGCGTAGTAGAGGATGGCTGGCACCTTCCAGCTCATGTCAAACTGCACGGCCTCGCACTGCAGGGCAAGAGGGGACGCTCAGGGGCAGCCTGGGTGGCACTACGGGGTGGCCGCGGCGTCACCTCGGCGCGCTCACCTTGTCCACGGGCTCGATGAGGAAGTCGTTGAAGAGGTACCACTGCTGGTGTGTGACTCCCTGGGGGGAAAGGCACAGCCTTAGGGGCTCCCCCCACTCCAGGCCAGAGCAGTGACTCCTCTGCCCAGTTACCAGGGAAAGGAGGGTGTGACCGTGCCATGTGGGAACCCCCGCCCTTCCTGGGACACCGTGGGGAAATCCCTGCTGCCCTGGGTGGTGACAAAAGGACGTGAAAGGATTGGGCTGGACGGGCTCCGGGCTCTGCCCAGCTCCTGAGCAAAACTCCAGGGAGATGCAAGAGATAAGAGACAGGGATGGAGCTTTTGACACACTCTGGGAATTCCTGCCTTGGGCATCTTCAGCAGAAACCTGGACTGCCCAGACCAGCCCTTTCCTCGGGAAGGGAGATGACGTCCCTGCCCTTACCTGGAAGTACAAGGACAAGCTGGCACCGTGCCCGTGGCCAGGAGGAACCAGCCTGAGTGGGTGTGGGAAGAGGCTTTCTTCAGCCCTTCCCTCCCCGTGAGGGGCCCCAGCAGCTCTTGGCACGTTCAGCCAAACGCTCCAGGCTTGGCTGAGAGACCCAGGAACGACAGATCCCGCCAGGGAGGTCCCTCGGGGAGGCTCCAGGGAGTTGGTGGGTACCGTGAGGAGTCCTGCAGAGCCTCACCTCCTTCCTCTGGTGGTAGGTTTCTCCCACCTTGATGTGGCCCACCAGGCTGCCCCCAGTGCGGGAGTCCAGGATGTGGACGACGGTGGCCATGAGGTCGTAGATGTAGACGGAGTCGGGGTCATCCGTGGGGCTCAGCTGTGGGAGAAACCGGGAATGTCCGAGCCCCCAAACCACCCTGCCCAAACGTTTCCACTCTCCCCTGAGTTATCTCCTCATCATCTCTCGGCAGAAAGTGGTTCTGAGGCAGCTCTGCTCCCACAGCCCCACGTGCTTCACCCACAGCCCCTGTCACTTCACCCACGGTGATTCTGTCACTTCACCTCATCGGTCTCGCTCCAGTTGCTCACGTCGAGCTCTTTGCTCTTGGTCAACCTCATCTTGATGGCGTGAGGGATCCAAATGTTCTTCAGTTCCTCCACAGAAGGATACGAATGCCCCGTGTCAGGGCTCCCCAGATCCTTCCTGCATAGGGAATCATGGAAGGCTGAGCTGGAGGGAGATGTCACCCAGGCCAGGACTCCCACCCACCCACTCCCCATATGATTCCTAAAATTTCTGTGGGAAGCTGAAGGTGCCTGAAGCAGCACTCCAGGAGAGGTGCTCAGCCAATGTGGTTTTGGGGCTTTTGTAAGCTAGAAAAGGGGCACAAGGTTGGGGGGCTCAAAAAGGGGTCACAAGGTGGGTGACAAAGGGGATGTGGGGCAGCCTCAGACAGGCAGGGGATCAAATAAACATAATTTAGATGAGAAATAGCACAGAGAATCACCCAGGAGGTGTCACTGCTGGAACAGAATCCCAGAATCCTTGAGGTTGGAAAAGCTTTCCAAGACCATCAAGTCCAACCTCTGGCCAATCCCCACCTTGTCACCCAGACCAGAGTGTCCTTGGACACCTGGTGACTCCACCACCTCCCTGGGCAGGTCCAAACTCTTCCCACGAATAAATTCCTCCTAAATTTCTACCTACCACTCTCCAAGAGAGATCTCCTTTCCCTTGGTGATGTCAAAGCCTCCTCTCTTCATCATGGCTTTCTGAAAGGAATACTGGCAACGAAACACAGGCAAGCGTCAGCACACGGTGACAGGCTGGCCCTGGGGACACGTGGGTGACAGCCAGGCCAGGAGCAGGGAAAAGACAGGGATGTTAACGTTGGTGACAGGGGAAAAAGCAAGGGGAAGCCAATGTCCCAAGGTCACTGCCTTGGGTGGTCCCAGGGGAGCTGAGGGAAGGACAAAGTGACTCCTGCAGTCCCTTCAGCTCTGCCACGCCAGGAGATCTCGTCTTTTCCAACTCCAAAGGGCACGGGCCATGCCACAGGCATGACCCAAACTGCACCAGGTCCTCTGGGAGCACGGCTCAGGTGGAGGGAGAGAGGCCAGAGCCAGCGAGAGCAGAGTGAAAACCTCGGCGGGGCCGGGGCACCGCGAGCCCCGCGTGCCGGGAGAACCGGCCCCGGAGCGTCTCCCCCACCTCAGCTTGTGTTTTCCAGAAATCTGCCTCCTTGGAGCTGTTCACCTCACAGTTAATGACCAGCACGTCCGGCAGGCAGCGGATGTTCCGGGTCTGCACCTGCGGGGAGAGGGGGAGACGGAAATGAAGAGCCCTGGAGAGGCTCCGAGCAGGATTTGGGACATCGGCCAGAGCTTCCTCCCCTCCCCTGGCTGCATTCCTGGGGGCACTTCCAGGACAACAGGGCTGCTCCAGCAGCTCCTGTGGGGGTTGTTTCTTCCTTGCTGAAATCCTTGTCCCTGCCAGAGGAATTCACAGAGCCCAGGAAATACCCCACGGCTGCCAGGCCGGCCAGGAACTGAATCTCTGGCATCCGCTCAGGAGGTTCCCTGGTGACTCACGGAGAAGCTGCCCCTCTCACGCCCGTGTCCCCCAGCCCCTCGTGCCTGTGCCCCCCTCCTGGGCTCACCGTGGGCTGGTACTTCTCACAGTTCTCACACCAGGCTTGCGTGTTCTGCTCCAAGCAGATGCTGCGCTTTAAAATTTGGGCGAACTCGTAATCCTTGGCTGGTTTCTCTGGAGGGAGAAAAGGAGAATAACGTCACCTCCACCAAAACACACAAACCTTGACCAGCTGAGCTCAGCCAAACCTCTGGGGTTTTCCTCGCCAAACCACCAGCCAGAAGGTCAAGCCCCAAATGTGTCTTTTCTGAAGCCAAAAAGCTCGGCTGGTTGGAAACCCATCCCAGGGAGCTGAGGCAGCTCCTGGCTGCTGGAAAAGTTGTGGATAACAAAGCCCAGGCAGCTGAGGGTGCTGGGCCCTGCTGTTACCGGTGCTGTCGGGGTAGGAGAGGGTGAAGAGCAGCGTGGAGGACACACGGACGGTCTCCTTCCCGCAGCGGCACATGCTGCAGTTCTCCATCTCACAACTGAACAGCTGCCCGATGACGGAGTCCCCCGAGGAGCCAAAGTTGCTGGAAAAAAAACAGCGCTGGGATCAGCAGAGATCCCAAAACTGGGGACCCACAGCTCAGACTGCACAGGGCCAGCTCCCAAATTCCAGCAGATTTTAAGGAGGGCAGTCCCAACCTTCCAAGCCCCTCTGGAAGCTCAGCTGCTGTCCTCTCTAAAGCCTCCAAACAGGTTTTAGGGGGGCAGAGGCTCAGCACAGAGTTCAAATACAGAGGGAAATGCAGTTTCCATGGATCTCTCAGGGCATGAGCAGCAAGAAAGTTTCCCAAGGGATGGGTGGGGTCTCTGGGGACCAGAGTCTCCCCTCTCTGGCTGGGTCATTCCCTTGTCCCATCCCCATGGCAGGGCCTCACCTGCTGCCAGCTCCCCGGTAGGCCTGGGGTCCCTCCTGCTCCTGGGTTTCCTGGTGCAGCTGAGTCAGGATGAAACGGTTCCAGCTCTGAATCAGCCGCCCCAGGTTCACCTTCCCCGTGGCTTCATCCGAGTCTGCCAGGATCAAACCCAGCGCCGAAGCCTCCGGGATGGTGCGGAAAGCCCGCAGAAAGTTGCTTCCCTGGGGATGGGGCAAGAGCAAAACGTCACCCAGCAGCTCACAGGAGTTTCCAAGCTGCCTGCCCAGCACCACTCCCGTTCCTCTGCTGTCCCCAGTGACCCCTCCCGGGCAGCCCAGCCCAGCACGGACCTGGCAGGGGTCTCCTCGAGACAGGTCCAGCATGTGGAAGAGCAAGCCCAGCTCACAGCCCAGGCAGAATTCCTTCTGGCACAGGTGGTTCTGCACCAGGCAGCGGACTGGCTCCAGGAAATAGAGCACCTGGCAGAGACCCAGCAGTCAGGGGGGAGCTCTGGGGGACGGCCCACGGGGCTCTGGGTGGGGCTGGGGCAGCTCTCCCACCTGGATCATGCAGTTGCAGTAGGCGTTGGGAATGTGAGGCTCCAGCCCCGCAAACAGCGTCTTGTTGTAATGCTTGAAGTCAAAATCCTCCAGCCCCAGCTTGGAGTATTTGATGGTGACCTGAGCAGAGATGTGACGGGTGAAACAAACACCTCCCCACGCCACGGGACCCCCGGTGCTTGGGGGTCTTTTCCCCAGAGCAGCCCCCCAAGGCCACCACCTTTCTGTACTTCTTGGCCACCCTGTAGAGGTGTGGTTCCTCCTCACGCCCGATCGGGGACTCGGGGACTTGGCTGAAGTTGTCAAACTCGTTGTCCATCTCCTTCAGGCGATAAGGAATCTTGGAGCAGGGAGAGAGAAAGGGTAAGCAGCTGAACCCTGAGGTGGGGAGAAGCCCCCACGAGCAACTCCCGGGCTTTCCTGCCTCCCTGAATGAGCAAAGGGATCCACCAGCAGGGAGTGGGGCCCTCCCTGGACCTGCATGAGGCCTCCACACCTTCCTGCTCACAGGGATTTGTCACAGTGGGAAAGCACAGGGCAGTGTTTTCCCCAAGGGCGAGGGACGTGCCATGAACCTCCCAACGGGACAGCTCAGACCTTCCCTGCCCACAGAGCCACAGAGGGATGGAACTGGGAAAACTCCATCCCTTTCCCTGCTCAGGAGAAGCTGCCACCTTCAAACCACACTGCCTGCACCATCCCAAGGGAATTCCACCTCTTGTCCCCGTCCCTGAAAGCTCGGGGATCCCTTGGCAGGCAGAGAGCTCCACCCTCCCAAAATCCCCTCCTGGGAGCGGGTACCTGGTTACGGAGCTTGGTCCTGGGGTTTGGGGCGTAGCCGATGAATCCCACTTTCTTCATGGTGCGCAGAATCTCGGGATCCACCGGAGGGGCTCGCCTGGAAACACCCCCTGGGCTCAGAGCAGCCCCTTTCACCCACCCAGGGTGTGCTCAGGGACCCACCCTGAGGCTGATCCCCAGCGTTCCCCCCTCCCCAGCCCTTCCCCAGGTTCATCTTCTATCCCAAAGAGGGTGTTGGAGGTGGGAAGAGGGAAAAGGAAATTCTAAATGAGCAGAGCAGAGGCAGGATCCCACGGGGAGTGGGAGGGAGGGAGGTTGGAACACATCCCACCATCCTCACACCTGCCTGGTCACACCTCCACTGCAGGAAACTTATCACTGGCAAGCAGGAATGATGCTTTAGGATTTAGCTTTTATAATTTTCAGCTCCTGTAGTGCTTTAGTGTATAACTCTAAAACTCCACAGCCCGTCAGCTGCTGTTCTCCCATCTTATTTAGACAAAAGAATTTTTTTCTAGCCCTGAAACTCAAGGACACCTCACTCTCTCAGGCCCCCAGAGATGTAAGCACCAATGAATGGGGCACGGGGGGCAAACTTGGGAGTAAATTACTCCATTACCTGAAGCTGTAATTGGAGGATTAACCCCTGATGATACGCAAATGGATCAAACTCATAATTGCACCAAAAACTCATGACCATTGGGTGTAACCTCGGAAGCTTCTGAGTGCCCAAAGCGCCTTCAACAAACACCCACTTCATTTCCTCTAGTGGTTTGGTTAGCCCCTCCAAGGCATCAGCAACGAGAAGGGACTCAACCCTTTCACCGGGGAGACGCCGGGAATTACCGCGGCGCCGGGGCGGAGTTGGCGGCCGGCCAGTCGGAGAGCAGCGCGTCGCTGGTCAGCGGCACCGGGATCAACGACAGCGGCACCAGGTCCTGGTTCCAATCCAGATGTGGCAGCGTGTCCACCATGCAGGGCAGGGCAAAGTCGGTCTCCCGGGAGTAGGCGTTGAAGGTGACCTCCGGGGAGTCGGCCCAGAGGTGGACGCAGCCCTCGGAGTCGCCGAAGGCCAGCGCCTGCTTGCTGGCAGACACGTCGAAGGTCATGATCAGCGGCCCCACGGTGTTGACGTGGAAGATGTCGGCCGGGTTGGCCAGCCCGGTGGGCTCGCAGAACTGGCACTGGCCTGGGAGGGGAAAGTATTCCAGCTGGTAGTGGGGTCCACCCAGAGCCACAATCACCCCCAAAAGGTGTCTCGCTAAAGACAGCTTCTCGAGGGGTCAGGGATCTCCTCAGCTGGCAGAGGGGCTTCTCAGCAGGAGGGGAGAGCAGTGATTTTTCAGCTCAGTGATTTTTCATCTCAGTGATTTCAGCTCAGTGCTCTCAGCTCTTGCCCCTGTGAGTTTGCCCCTCACTTGGCCGGCCGGGATGAGAGAGAGAGAGAGGGTCTCGTGTGGAGTTTCTGCAGTGGTATCTTTATTGCAAAGGTACCAGCGAGAAGGGGTCCAGGGACAAGCTATCCTCTGCCAACCAGAGGAAACCCAGGGGTTTTTATGGGACACCAGGGTGGGAGGGAAAGAGTACAAAACCAATCGATTGTAACAGATCTACATAAGATCCCGAGGGGGCTTGTGGGTCTCCGGACAGCTCGCAGTGACTGCAAGGCTTGTCTTTTGTCTTAGGGGCTCTGGGTGCAGTTGGGAAGTTCTTTCTTAGCTCCTCAGCTTGCCTCTCTCCAGGGCAGGGTGGCTGGGGTTCCACCCATCCCCACAGGAAAGGAAAAGCGGGATAATGGGAAGAGGGTGGGATTGGGAGGTGGTGACACACAGGACTCAGGCCGCTGGAAGCACTGGGACAGCCAGCGTGGGATGTCCTGAGTGGGAAGGGATCTGAAAGGATCAGAGCCCAGCTCCTGGCCCTGCCCCAAAACTTCTCCAGTCCCCAAACCCCAACACCTGAGAGCATCATCCAAACTTCCTGACTTCTCGAATTATGGAATATCCTGAGCTGAAAGGAACTCACAAGGGTTGAAGTCCAACTCCTGTCCTCGCACAGGACAACCCCAAATGTTCCTCAAATCCCCAAATCCCAACACCTGAGAGCGTTAAGGATTTGGGAGCATTGTCCAAATGCTCCATGACCTCCAGAATCGTGGAATACCCTGAGCTGCAGGAGACCCACAAGGATCAAAGTCCAACTCCTGTCCTTGCACAGGACACTCCAAAATCCCACCCTGTGCCTGAAAGCGCTGCCTGGAGCTCCTTGGGACCACAACCAAGAGCCTCTTCAGTGCCCAACCACCCTCTGGAGGAAGAACCTTTTCCCAAAAATCCCATCTAAACCCCTCCTGACACAGCTCCAGCCATTCCCTCGGGTGCCAGAGAAGCAAAGCGAGGAAACTGTGAGCTCTCCCCTCAGAGCTAAAAACCCACAGGGACCCAACCCACACCTTGGGGACACCCACGGCAGCTCCCCTCACCTGTCTGGGAAATGATGGCCAGGCGAGAGGTGTAGGTGGGGATGAAGCGGAGGAAGAAGGGGTCGATGTGGACCTGCAGGGGGGTGGTGGCCCTCATCATGCGCAGGTCGTAGACCTTGAGGAAGCGGTCGCAGGCCAGGCCGTTCATGCGGCTGGAGAAGCCGCAGGTCACCAGGAGGTTGCCGTGCACGTCGAAGTCCGACAGGCTCCCCGAGTGGGCGTCGAACTCGTGCTCGGCCGCGAAGGTGCGCAGGTCACGCAGGGACACCTGTGAGGGGACATCCCCAGCTGTGGCCTCTGGAGCTCTGGGAAGAGCCCAAATCCTGGGATATTCCCCCCTCTTGGAGCAGGCGTTACCTTGCCCGAGGTGTGGCCGCAGAAGAAGAAGCGGTTGGATTGCCTCATGATGGTGATGCCCGGCACCTCCACGGTGTACTGGTGGGGAGAGCAGGGATGAGCAGGGAAGGGCAGGGGAGAGCAGGGAGGGAGAGCTGGGAACAGCAGGGGAGAGAAGGAAAGAAGAGCAGGGAAAGAGCAGAGAAAGAACAGGGAAAGAACAGGGAAGAAGAGCTGGGAAGAGGAGCTGGGAAGAGGAGCTGGGAAGAGCAGGGGAGAGAAGGAAAGAAGAGCAGGGAAAGAGCAGAGAAAGAACAGGAAAGAGGAGCAGGGAAGAGGAGCTGGGAAGAGCAGGGAACAGCAGGGGAGAGAAGGAAAGAAGAGCAGGAAAAGAATAGGGAAGAGGAGCTGGGAAGAGGAGCTGGGAAGACCAGGGAAGAACAGGGAACAGCAGGAGAGAGAAGAAAAGAAGAACAGGGAAAGAGCAGGGAAGAGGAGCTGGGAAGAGCAAGGGAGAGAAGGAAAGAAGAGTGGGAAAAGAGCAGGGAACAGCAGGCAACAGCAGGGGAGAGAAGGAAAGAAGAACAGGGAAAGAGCAGGGAAGAGGAGCTGGGAAGAGCAAGGGAGAGAAGGAAAGAAGAGTGGGAAAAGAGCAAGGAACAGCAGGCAACAGCAGGGGAGAGAAGGAAAGAAGAGCAGGGAAAGAATAGGGAAGAGGAGCTGGGAAGACCAGGGAAGAACAGGGAACAGCAGGAGAGAGAAGGAAAGAAGAGCAGGGAAAAAAACAGGAAAAAAAACAGAGAAAAAAACAGGAAAAAACGGGAAAAAACTGGGAAAAAAACAGGAAAAAAAACAGGGAAAAAACCAGGGAAGAAGAGGCAGGGACAAGCAGGGAACTGCAGGGACGATCAGGGAGGAATCCCAGAGCAAACCTCCAGCGAGCAGCACCCCCCGGCCCGGCCGCACCTTCTGCGTCTCCTGGACGGTGTTGAGGTCGATCTCCAGGACGTGGTTCTGCAGCCCAGCCACCAGCAGGGTGTTGTTGTCCGTCAGCAGCAGGCTGTGCATGTCCTCAGATTCATCCATGCTGTGGAGGGGGGACAGGCATGATGCCTTAGGTTCTGGGGTTTTTCTGTCTTGTTCTGGTGGGTGGTTTTTGCTTTTGTGTTAAGTGGTGTTGGGACTTGAGGGGCAGGGCAGTTTTGGGTCTAGCAGGGGACTGGCTTCTTCTCTCCGAGCTCCAGGCCCCGAGGATAAAGAGTGTAGAAGAGAGGAGGCCAGCAGGAAGGATGGAATACCGTGATTTGGAGTTGTTGGTTGGACAATGGACAATGTTGGTGGAGGGGTATGCAAATGGACTGAAACTTATAAAAGGGGGGTCTTGTGTTCCTTGGGGAGGTGGTTTCTCCCCAGAAGCCCCTAAAGCCTGTAATCTTCAGTTTAACCCCACCTTTCTCCTATCTCTGACCAATTGGCTCAGTGCCAGCTAACTGTCCTGAGACAGAGAGTCTGGATAAACCTGTGCTCTTCCCTGTTCGGCCTCTTTGGCCTCTGGGACCCCTTTGAGAATAAAACCTTGGAATATACCCTGAGGTAACAGCCTCTTTTGAATCTTTTACCCTATGCCCTGAAATATTTCCCCCAAAAGCTTCCCAGAAACTGAGCTAGCACAGGAGCCCAAGGAGGGCAGAGTACTTCAGGGGGGAAATCTCGTGACTCTTTCTCCTTTTGCTTCCATCTTGGAGGATGGAAGCTGCTGTGGCTCTGGTGTAGCCATGGTTGGTGCCTGTGATGTTTTGATTTCTCTGAAACTCTTCCCCAGGCACTTGTTCTGTCAACAAGAGACACGTTTTCCTAACTGTCACCTATGTCTTGCATTCCTTTCCCTAGGAGGGACTTCTTCTTGATGTCCCTCTGACTTGACCAATGCAGTCGAAGAAGTTTGTCTTTCTTCCACCCCTTTGGGTGGGCTCTTTGTGAAACAGCATCAAGGGAATAAAATCCCAGGTAATAAAGATTGGAGTCAGAACAGTGCCTGGGAAAGAGTTTCAGAGAAATCAAAACATCACAGGCACCAACCACGACTACACTCTGGTGCTGCCGGGGCTGTGGCCTTGAAGACACTTTAATAAACGTTCACCTCATTTTTATAACTCTGTCTGGCCTCTGTCTCAGGCTCTGGGAGGTGAGCAGGGGCCAGCAGCACTCACAGGTAGTCGAAGATGATGAGGCCTCCCCGGGACAGGTACTTGAGGTTGGTTTTGGTGAGGAAGAGGACGCCGTTCTCCAGGCTCTGGATCTGGCGGATGTCGTCGCTGCTGTTCACCTGGAAGGAGGAGTAGCGCTCCAGCGTCGGCCCGAAGAAGGAGGTGGCGTGGCCCTGGCAAAGCAAGAGGGGGACAGGGGGATGTCACCACACAAAGGAAACGACACTTGTTGTCTTGGGTTATGGAACCAAAGATGTGTGTTCTATTTCATCTGCTGAAAGCAGTTGGGGAGATGTTCTTCTTTATCTCTTGTGGCTCTGGGAGGAGGGGGGTGGGTGCCTTTTGATAATGGGGCAGCTGTTAAAATCAGGTGAGGCAGTGTTTGTTATCTCTGTCACCGCCCCTCCTCCCTCCAGGAAAATATTTTCTGCTGATGGGCCATTCAGACACCCCTAAAAGCACAAATCCCCAAAGTAAAACATCCACGTTCCATCATCCCAGTGTGAGATGATCCACCCAGTGCGGGGTGGATTCCTACCTGGATAAAAACTGAGACACGGGAACAGAAAGGATCCGGCTTCACCTGATTCCCAGAGGAAGACTGGACCCTTCTGACCCACTGGACCTTTCTCACCATCCCTGGACCCTTCTCACCATCCCTGGACCCTTCTACAGGATCATCTCTACTCCACCAGAACCACCTCTGCCACTCCAGGAGGATTTGCTGTGGGCTGCTCCCAACCCCCTGACCAACAGCGTGTCAGGCTGTAGCTCTGACTCTGTCAGGGTTTTCCAAAATTGTTCTTTGTTTGCTGGTTTGGTTGGGTGGTTTTATTTTCTACTACACTTGTATTGTTAATATTCTTAGTAAAGAACTGTTATTCCTATCCCCAGAACCCCCTAAAACCTCCCCAGAGCCCCCCCAAAACCTCCCCCAGAGCCCCCCAAAGCCTCCCCAGAGCCCCCCAAAAACCTCCCCAGAACTCCCCCAAAACCTCCCCAGAGCCCCCCAACAACCTCCCCAGAACTCCCCCAAAACCTCCCCAGAGCCCCCCCCAAGCCTCCCAGAGCCCCCCAAAACCTCCCCAGAGCCCCCCCAAAGCCTCCCCCAGAGCCCCCCAAAACCTCCCCAGAGCCCCCCCAAAACCTCCCAGAGCCCCCCAAAACCTGCCAGAGCCCCCCAAAACCTCCCAGAGCCCCCCAAAACCTCCCCAGAGCCCTCCAAAGCCTCTCCAGAGCCCCCCAAAACCTCTCCAGAGCCCCCCAAAGCCACCCAGAGCCCCCCAAAACCTCCCCAGAACTCCCCCAAAACCTCCCAGAGCCCCCCCAAAACCTCCCCAGAACTCCCCCAAAACCTCCCCAGAGCCCCCCAAAGCCTCCCCAGAGCCCCCCAAAACCTCTCCAGAGCCCCCTAAAACCTCCCCAGAGCCCCCCAAAACCTCCCCCAGAGCCCCCCAAAACCTCCCCCAGAGCCCCCCCCTCCCAAAACCTCCCCAGAGCCCCCCAAAACCTCCCCCAGAGCCCCCCAAACCCTCCCCAGAGCCCCCCCCTCCCAAAACCTCCCCAGAGCCCCCCAAAGCCTCCCCAGAGCCCCCCAAAACCTCTCCAGAGCCCCCCAAAGCCTCCCCAGAGCCCCCCCACAAAACCTCCCCAGAACTCCCCCAAAGCCTCCCCAAAGCCTCCCAGAGCCCCCCCAAAACCTCCCCAGAGCCCCCCAAAACCTCCCCAGAGCCCCCCAAAACCTCCCCCAGAGCCCCCCCAAAACCTCCCCAGAGCCCCCCAAAACCTCCCCAGAGCCCCCCAAAGCCTCCCCAGAACTCCCCCAAAGCCTCCCAGAGCCCCCCAAAGCCTCCCCAGAGCCCCCCAAAGCCTCCCAGAGCCCCCCCAAAACCTCCCCAGAGCCCCCCAAAACCTCCCCAGAGCGCCCCCAAAACCTCCCCAGAACTCCCCCAAAACCTCCCCAGAGCCCCCCAAACCCTCCCCAGAGCCCCCCAAAACCTCCCCAGAACCCCCCAAAACCTCCCCAGAGCCCCCCCAAACCTCTCCAGAGCCCCCCAAAACCTCCCCAGAGCCCCCTCAAAACCTCCCCAGAACCCCCCCAAAACCTCCCCAGAGCCCCCCAAACCTCTCCAGAACTCCCCCAAAACCTCTCCAGAGCCCCCCAAACCTCTCCAGAACCCCCCCAAAACCTCCCCAGAGCCCCCCCAAAGCCTCCCCACCTACCCCATGGTTCCCAACCCACAGCATCTCCTCGTGCAGGTCGAAGTGGGCCACGGAGACGGGCACGCCGACCTCGGAGACGGCGGTGTGCAGCTCGCTGTACATCCCCTCCAGCAGGTGCACCGACTCGGGCACCGGGAGCCCCTCCAGGGACACCCCCTCGGGGTCCAGCTCCACCAGGTTGGGGTTCAGGTGCGGGTCCAGCACCGGCTCCAGCGCGGGGTGCAGGGGTGGAGCGAACTCGGCCAGGGAGGGGTTGAGCCCTTCGAAATTCATGGTGGGTCCCGGCGCTGAGGGAGGGAAAAGGAAAAAAAAAAAAAAACCGGGGGCGGCCGCTTAGGGAGAACCGGGGGGGGTTCTTGGAAGCGGTGACGGGAGCGGCGGCTGGAATCTCCGGGGGTGTAAAATCCCTTCCCCAGGGTGCGCTCAGAGCCCCGGTACGGCCGGGGGAAGGGGCACCGGGTGGTGCCAGGGCACCGGGCAGCATCCAGGGGAGGAACCGGGAAGCAGCCCCAAGATGCCAAGCAGCCTCCCCGGGGATACCGGGCACCGGTCCCAGAGCACGGAGCAACCTGCAGAGGAAGCGGGCGGTGTCCCAAGGCACCGGGCAGTGTCCCAAGGCACCGGGCAGTGATGCCTGGGTACCGGGCAGTGTCCCAAGGCACCGGGCAGTGTCCCAAGGTACCGGGCAGTGATGCCTGGGTACCGGGCAGTGTCCCAAGGCACCGGGCGGTGATGCCTGGGTACCGGGCAGTGTCCCAAGGTACCGGGCAGTGATGCCTGGGTACCGGGCAGTGTCCCAAGGCACCGGGCGGTGATGCCTGGGTACCGGGCAGTGTCCCAAGGTACCGGGCAGTGATGCCTGGGTACCGGGCAGTGTCCCAAGGTACCGGGCAGTGTCCCAAGGCACCGGGCAGTGATGCCTGGGTACCGGGCAGTGTCCCAAAGCACCGAGCAGTGATGCCTGGGTACCGGGCAGTGTCCCAAGGTACCGGGCGGTGCCTCCCGGGGAGACAAGCCGGGCCCCGCCCCGCCCCACCCCACCCCCGGGGCTTCGGGCCAGCTCCGCACCCGCCGCCTTTATCACCGCGGGCCCACACCGAACGCGCCGGCGGGATCGGCGGTATCAGCGGCCGCAGTCCCAGGCAGGGCCGGGCGGGGCACGGAGGGCCCGGCCCGAGCGGCCGCTCTTACCGAGTACGGAGCCGCCACCCACAACCCGCCGCGCGCGCCGTTACCGAGTCGCCGCGGGGCAGAGCCGCGCCGGGGCCGCGCTGCCGGGCTCGTCCCGCTGCGCCGCCGCGGCCGGGCCGGGGCCGGGTCGCTCCCGCCGTCGCTACGGCAACCGCGCCCCCTGCCCGGTACACCGAGCCCGCCCCGGGCCGCCGACCAATGGCAGCGCCGAGCGCCGGGCGCCGACCAATTAGCGTCCGAGGGGGGCGGGACTAAGGGGCGCGGCGGGACGGGGCGGTGCACGGGACAAAAAGACTAAAATCGGCTGGTTCGCGGCGGGGGAGCCCCGCGGGGAGTCCCGGGACCCCCGGGCACCTCTCGGACCCCCGGGCGCTGCCAACCCGGGCGGCGGCTGCGGCCTGTGGAGTCCTACGGGTGTCACGCAACGTCCTCGGACACTCTACGAGAGCCTGTGATGTCCAACGGATGTCACTCGTGGCATCGCACGGTGCCCGCGGGTGTCGCTCAGCGTCCGCTGACAGCCCTCGGGATCCCCAAGTGTCCCCAAGTGTCCCCAAGTGTCCCCAAGTGTCCCCAAGTGTCCCGCCCGGTCCCTTGGCATTCAGCGTGCACTGGGGTCCCACAATGTCCCATGGGGTCTCCCGGTACCCCACGCCGTCCCACCTTGTCCCCCTGGCATCCCAAATTGTCCTTCAGTGTCCCTTGCTCTTCTCTGGCATCCCACAGTGACCCACGGGGCACCTCAACGTCCCTCAGTGTCCCACGGTGTCCCCCAGTGTCCCCCAGTGTCCCTCACTGTGTCCCAGTGTCCCCCACTGTGTCCCAGTGTCCCCCAGTGTCCCTCAGTGTCCCCCAGTGTCCCTCAGTATCCCACGGGGTCTCTCACTGTCCCTCACTGTCCCTCACTGTCCCCCAGTGTCCCCCAGTGTCCCTCACTGTCCCCCAGTGTCCCCCAGTGTCCCCCAGTGTCCCCCAGCACCCCACGGGGTCCCCCAGCACCCCACGAGACCCCCAAATGTCCCCACTGCCCGGCAATGTCCCCGCCCTGGTTCCCCCCGTCCCAGCCCAGCCCCAGCCCCGGCGCCGGTGCCCGCGGCGCGCCCGGTGCCCGGGGAAGGCCGGGGGCAGCCCCGGCGGGCGGAGCGGGAAGCGCCGGAGCCTCCCCGTCGGGGCCGCCGAGATTGCGGCAGCACGGCCCGGTCCGGCCCGGGGGACACCGAGGGGACACCGAGGGGACACCGAGGGGACACACGGGGTGGCACACAGCGACACACGGGAGGGGGACACGCCGGGGATCCACCGAGCTGACGCCGCCGCGGGCTCCCAGGTGGACCGAGGGGACGTCCCGGTGCCGGTGCCGGTGCCGGTGCCTCCCATCCCGCCAGGAACTGCCCCGGGTTTTCCTGCCTGTCCCATCGCATCCCATCCGGACCCGTCCCGGTGCGGCGGGGCGCAGCCCGGGGACCCCGGCCCGGTATCGGTTCTGCTTTCGAGGGGAGGCGGCGGCGATTTCGCAGGGGCGGGAGCCACCTGCCCCGGGATTCCCCACCTGCCGCCGCCTCCCATAAGAGCCCGGTGGCGGCGCCGGTGGCGGCACAGACCGACCGACCTTCGATGGCTCCGCTCCGCCGCCTCTGCCTCCTGCTCGCTCTGCTGCTGCTGCCGCCGCCTCCCGCGGCACCGGCACCGGCCCCGGTTCGCCGCCCGGACTGGGCCGCCTGCAGGATCCTGTCCCGGGAGCTGTCGCGGCTGCTGGCGACCGTCAAAGAGACGCCCTCGGCGCTGGTGAGCGCGGGGGGCTCAGCCGGGAACACCGGGGCTTGGCCGGGAACACCGGGGCTTGGCCGGGAACACCGCGGGGCTCGGCCGGGGATACCGAGGGGCTCAGCCGGGGATACCGAGGGGCTCAGCCGGGGATACCGGGGCTCGGCCGGGAACACCGGGGCTTGGCCGGGGATACCGAGGGGCTCAGCCGGGAACACCGGGGGGATCAGCCGGGAACACCGCGGGGTTGGCCGGGGATACCGGGGGGCTCGGCCGGGGATACCGGGGCTTGGCCGGGGATACCGAGGGGCTCAGCCGGGAACACCGCGGGGTTGGCCGGGGATACCGGGAGCTCGGGAAGCACCGGGGGGCGCGGAGGCATGGCAGGGGGTAGGACCGGGGGTTTGGGGTCCCCTCGGGGATACCGGGGCACGTGGGGACCTCACCGATCCCTGCTCCAGGACGGGATGCAGCTGCTGGAGGAGGAGCCCCAGAATTGGCCCCCCCGGATCCGCTGTAGCGACGCCTGTGACCCCCTGACGCTGGAGACCAACAACACGGTACCGGGGGGCTGCGGGGGTCCCGGGAGGAGGCCGAGGGGGGCTGCGGGGGTCGGGGAGGGGGGGCCGAAGGATGCTGGGGGCTCGCTTGGGCACCCCAGGTGTGCTCGGGGATGGCAGAAGATGTTTGAGGGTCCCAGGGATACACCTGGGGGTCCCGGGGCTGCCTGGGGCTCCCAGAGATGCTGAGGATGAAGTTGGGGGTCCAAGGGATGTCTGGGGCTCCCAGAGATGCTGAGGATGAAGTTGGGGGTCCAAGGGATGTCTGGGGGTCCCAGGGATGCTGAGGATGAACCAGAAAGGTCCCGGGAGTTCCTGGGGGTCCCAGGCATACTGAGAATGCGTTTGGGGATCCCAGCGATGCCGAAGGGTGCGCCTACGGTTCCCACGAGTGCCCGGGGGTCCCGGGGTGCCGGTGGGGGTGTGGGGAGGACCCGAGAGGGTGCCGGACCCCCCCCCCCCCCCGCCCCCCGCCTCACCCTCCGCTCCCCACAGCGCTGCCTGCACCGGATCCGCCAGGCGCTCCAGCACTACCGGGACCTGCTGGGCTCCGACATCTTCCGGGACCAGCCCCAGCCCCAGCTGGAGACCACGATGGAGCAGCTGCTGCGCCACGTCCAGGTGAGAAACCGAGGGGCTTGCGGGGAGCCGGGGGCGGGGGGAGCCCATCCCCGCCGCGCCGGGGCCACCGGCGGCCCTCGGCGCCCAGCCCTGACCGCGCTGTCCCCGCAGGAAGGGCACGGCCGCCCCCCCCGGCACCGCCTGCCCCCCACCCTGGTGTGGGAGCAGCAGCTCCAGCGGCACCTGGCGCTGAAGCGGCTCCGCTCCTTCGCCGCCGTCATCAGCCGCGTCTTCAACCACAGCGCCCGCTGAGCCCTGCGGACCCCGCGCCCCCCTCCCCGTATTTATTCCCCCTCCCCGAGGGGTTATTTATGACATTCCCGCTATTTATCTCGGGTATTTATGAGTTTCTAATAAAGGTCCGACGGACGCGAGGCTGCGGCTCCGGCGTGCGGGGCCAAGGGGGTGCCAAGGGGGTCATTTACAGGGAGGGGGGGGCCGGGGCCGGGGTCACTGGAAGTCGCTGGCGTCGATGTGGAGCGGGGTGAAGTCGGTGAAGGAGAAGAGCGAGGGGGCGGCGGGCAGGGCCGAGTCCTCGGGCTGCGGCAGGAACGGGTCGTGCTGGTCCAGGAGCGCGGCGCTGCCTGCGGGGGGGACAGGGCGGAGGGGGGACAGCTCAGGGGACAGGGGACAGGGGACAGGGCAGGGCTGAGGGGACAGGGCAGTGCCCAGGGGACAGGGCAGGGGACAGGGGACAGGGCAGGGGACAGGGGACAGGGGACAGGGCAGGGGACAGGGCAGGGCTGAGGGGACAGGGCAGGGGACAGGGGACAGGGGACAGGGCAGGGGACAGGGCAGGGGACAGGGGACGGGGCAGGGCTGAGGGGACAGGGCAGTGCTCAGGGAACAGGGCAGGGGACAGGGCAGGGCTGAGGGGACAGGGCAGTGCCCAGGGGACAGTTCGGTGCCCAGGGGACAGGGGAGTGCCCAGGGGACAGCTCGGTGCCCAGGGGACAGGGCAGTGAGGACAGGACAGGGCTGAGGGAACAGGGCAGTGCCCAGGGGACAGCTCGGTGCCCAGGGGACAGGGCAGTGAGGACAGGACAGGGCTGAGGGAACAACTCAGTGCCCAGAGGACAAGCCAGGGATGAGAGGACAGGGGCGTACCCAGGGGACAGGGCAGTGCCCAGGGGAAAGGACAGGGATGAGAGGACAGGGTAGGGCTGAGGGGACAGGGGCGTACCCAGGGGAAAGGACAGGGATGAGAGGACAGGGTAGGGCTGAGGGGACAGGGGCGTACCCAGGGGCCACCTCTGTCCCCGCCCCAGCCCCGACACTCACCGGTTCTCAGCTGCAAACTCTCCTCTAAGCTTTCCCCCATGTTCGGCACCAACTCCGCCTCTTCCAGCGTCCCCAGGGTCCCCGGGCCCGGCTCCAGCCCCTCCAGCGACTGCAGCAGCTCCTGCATGTCCCGGCCCCCCGGCAGCAGCTCCAGGTCCCTCAGCTCCAGTGGCAGTGTCCCCTGCTCCTCGGGGACCTGCAGCGTCCCCACGTCCACAGCCACTGTCCCCTGCTCGCCCAGCAGTGTCCCCAAGTCCCCTGATGCCACCTGCAGCACCTCCAGCCCCCCAGGCAGCACCTGCATGGTCCCCACAGCCCCTGGTGCCACTTGCAGTGTCCCCTGGATGTCAGGGACCCCTGATCCCACCTGGGGCTGTGGTTGCAGCGTCCCCAAGCCCCTGGGCAGCAGTGTCCCCGGGCTCGTGGCCATCACCTGTAGTGTCCCCAGGTTCCCAGGGGTGACCTGGCTCGTGGCCATCACCTGTAGTGTCCCCATGTTCCCAGGGGTGACCTGTGGTATCCCCGGGCTCATGGCCACCACCTGCTGTGTCCCTGGGCTGGTGGCCACACCCTGAGTCATCCCCAGGCTCCCAGAGGTGACCTGAAGTGTCCCTGGGCTTGTGGCCACCATCTGCTGTGTCCCTGGGCTGGTGGCCACCCCCTGAGGCGTCCCCAAGTCCCCAGGGGAGGTGACCTGTGGCGTCCCCGAGCTCTGGGGCGGTGGCAATGCCAGGCCAGCAGCCTGCTGGCTGCCCTGCCCTCCCCAGGGCTGCAGCTGCAGCATCTCCAGGTCCTCCGTGGCAACCACCAGCTCCTCTTCTGTCTGCCACTTGGGCTGCCTGCAGGGAGAGACAAGGGAGTCGGGCTCAGGGGATCCCACGAGGTGTTGGAACCCTGGAGGCTGAAAATTTCAGGTTTTTTGTCCTAAAAAGGCACTGACCCTCAAGCAAGGACTGCATTTGACCAGAGGCTCCTGAAATTAAGTGATAGAGCTGGGGTTGTAGGTGTTTACTTTGAACTGTGAGTCGTGTGATCTCACAGGGTGAAAAACACAGAATTTAAGGTTTTGTAGATAGTAATATATAGAGGGCAATATAGAGGAGTTAGGGTGTTGTCTCTTCTTCACCTTCTTCTTCTTGGTTTCCAGTGGTTTTTTTTATAACTGGGTGAAAAATTTATTTTTTTTTTTTATCATTTGGGTGGGTTTTTTTATAATTGGGTGAAAAAAATTGATCACCCAGGCCTTGGGCGGTCAATTATTGGGTCAAAAGTATAAAATAATATAATTTCATTATTGGACAGTTTATGCTTAAATAACCTTGGAAAGAGTAAAAAGACAGAACCTTGCTAGTTAAGAGCTCACAACTCATCAGACTGTGATATAGATAAGAATTAAGAAATGCTGTGACTCCTGTGTACTTAATCCCACCTGTAACACGAAACAAAGGAGATAAGGAACCCCCACCCAAGTGTCCCCACAGCCCCTCACCTGGAGGACACGCGGATCAGGCGCCGGTTCAGGTATTTCTTGGACTCATCCAGGTTGCCTTGAGGGACAAAAGAGAGGGGTCAGGGGGGTGCCCTGGCTCAGCCCCAGCCCGTGCCAGGCCGTGCCAGGCCGTGCCAGGCCATACCCTCCTGCTTCTGGCTGTAGTAGTGGCCAAAAGCCTCGTCCCGGGCGGTGTTGGGGTACAGGAACTTGAGGGGGTTTTCGGGAGGGTTCTCCTCCATCATCATCTGGTAGTTGTGGATGATGTCTGGCAGCGCCAGCGACTGCAGCTCCGAGGCCGTGTAGGGCTCCACGGCGTGGAAAGAGGGGGGTCCTGCAGTGGTGGGGGACAGCAGGGTTCAGCTGGGGTAAGGAGGGGTGAGGGTTGTTATAAACGAAAGAGGAAAAAGAAACTTCATCCATCAAGCACCATAAAAAGGGAGTAAATTCCCTGAATATGAAATTTCCCTCTCCTCCAGCCAAGAGCAGTAACACTGTGAAACATCCCCAAGTCTCAAATCAACACGAAACCCACGGGCTGAGGGGGTTTTTGGGGCTGTCACCCACCTCTCTCGTGGTGCTCCACCCAGGTGAAGGTGACCCCGCCGAGGACGCTCTCGCTGAAACCCTGACCTCAACTAAACCATGGTACTCAGTGCCACATCTAGTCTATTCTTAAACACACCCAGAGATGGTAATTAAAACTTTCGAATAACATAAGTTCTGGGAGAGTTGTCCACAAAAAAAATTAAAAAAATTTGCTTTTTGGGCCACAGAGGATTCATCTCTCCTGTTTGATGGAGAAAGGAGCAGTAACTTCCCTGGATATGAAATTTCCCTCTCCTCCAGCTGAACAGCCAAGAGCAGTAACGCTGTGAAACATCCCCGAGTTTCAAATCAACACGAAAGCCACGGGCTGAGGGGGTTTTTGGGGCTGTCACCCACCTCTCTCGTGGTGCTCCACCCAGGTGAAGGTGACCCCGCCGAGGACGCTCTCGCTGAAACCCTAACCTCAACTAAACCATGGCACTAAGGGCCACATCTAGTCTTAAACACATCCAGAGATGGTAATTAAAACTTTCGAATAACACAAGTTCTGGGAGAGTTGTTCACAAAAAAAAAATTTAAAAAAAAAATTGCTTTTTGGGCCACAGAGGATTCATCTCTCCCGTTTGATGGAGAAAGGAGCAGTAACTTCCCTGGATATGAAATTTCCCTCTCCTCCAGCTGAACAGCCAAGAGCAGTAACACTGTGAAACATCCCTGAGTTTCAAATCAACAGGAAACCCACGGGCTGAGGGGGTTTTTGGGGCTGTCACCCACCTCTCTCGTGGTGCTCCACCCAGGTGAAGGTGACCCCGCCGAGGACGCTCTCGCTGAAACCCTAACCTCAACTAAACCATGGCACTCAGTGCCACATCTAGTCTTTTCTTAAACACATCCAGAGATGGGAATTAAAATTTTCGAATAACAGAAGTTCTGGGAGAGTTGTTCACAAAAAAAAAAAAAAATTTGCTTTTTGGGCCACAGAGGATTCATCTCTCCTGTTTGATGGAGAAAGGAGCAGTAACTTCCCTGGATATGAAATTTCCCTCTCCTCCAGCTGAACAGCCAAGAGCAGTAACACTGTGAAACATCCCCGAGTTTCAAATCAACACGAAATCCACGAGCTGAGGGGGTTTTTGGGGCTGTCACCCACCTCTCTCGTGGTGCTCCACCCAGGTGAAGGTGACCCCGCCGAGGACGCTCTCGCTGAAACCCTAACCTCAACTAAACCATGGCACTAAGTGCCACATCTAGTCTATTCTTAAACACATCCAGAGATGGTAATTAAAATTTTCGAATAACACAAGTTCTGGGAGAGTTGTTCACAAAAAAAAAATTTAAAAAAAAAAATTGCTTTTTGGGCCACAGAGGATTCATCTCTCCTGTTTGATGGAGAAAGGAGCAGTAACTTCCCTGGTTATGAAATTTCCCTCTCCTCCAGCTGAACAGCCAAGAGCAATATACGTATAATTAATATAATATTAATTTATTCTATTGATATTATAAACACCAAGTCCAAACACAAAACTGCAACTCTCACGTGTTAACTCACCAAAAAAAAAAAAAAATTAATTAGAAAAATAAATTTTTAAAAAAATCACACCACCCCACTGGCTGAGGGGGTTTTTGGGGCTGTCACCCACCTCTCTCGTGGTGCTGCACCCAGGTGAAGGTGACCCCACCGAGGACGCTCTCGCTGAAACCCTAACCTCAACTAAACCATGGCACTAAGTGCCACATCTAGTCTATTCTTAAACACACCCAGAGATGGTAATTAAAACTTTCGAATAACACAAGTTCTGGGAGAGTTGTCCACAAAAAAAAAAAAAATTTGCTTTTTGGGCCACAGAGGATTCATCTCTCCTGTTTGATGGAGAAAGGAGCAGTAACTTCCCTGGTTATGAAATTTCCCTCTCCTCCAGCTGAACAGCCAAGAGCAGTAACACTGTGAAACATCCCCGAGTTTCAAATCAACACGAAATCCATGAGGGGGTTTTTGGGGCTGTCACCCACCTCTCTCGTGGTGCTCCACCCAGGTGAAGGTGACCCCGCCGAGGACGCTCTCACTGAAACCCTAACCTCAACTAAACCATGGCCACATCTAGTCTTTTCTTAAACATATCCAGAGATGGTAATTAAAACTTTCAAATAACACAAGTTCTGGGAGAGTTGTCCACAAAAAAAAAGAAAAAAATTTGCTTTTTGGGCCACAGAGGATTCATCTCTCCTGTTTGATGGAGAAAGGAGCAGTAACTTCCCTGGATATGAAATTTCCCTCTCCTCCAGCTGAACAGCCAAGAGCAATAACACTGTGAAACATCCCGGCTGAGGGGGTTTTTGGGGCTGTCACCCACCTCTCTCGTGGTGCTCCACCCAGGTGAAGGTGACCCCGCCGAGGACGCTCTCGCTGAAGCGCAGCAGGAACGTCCCCGTCAGCTTGGACTTGAGCAGCTTCTCCACCTGCTTGCGGCTCACGAAGCCCAGGATGAGTCTGGGGGAGGCACTGTCAGCCCCTGCAGCCCCTCCAGACCCCTCTCCAGCCCCCCCAGACCCCTCCCCAGCGCCCCCAGACCCCTCCCCAGCCCCGCTCCTTACCCGTCCTTCCAGAGCTGCTTGAGGTGCTCCTGGAGCAGCGCCAGGATCCCGTCCAGCCAGGCCCAGAAGGAGAAGCCAGCAGCTCCATCCTGTGGGAGAGGGGACATGGAGGGACATGGAGGGACAGGAGCACAGCACAGTGGGGTGGTGTGATTTAAAAATTTAATTTAAAAATTTATTTTTCTAATTAATTTTTTTTTTTGTGAGTTAACACGTGGGAGTTGCAGTTTTGTGTTTGGACTTGGTGTTTATAATATCAATAGAATAAATTAATATTATATTAATTATAAATATATATAATTTATAATTATATAAATAATATATAATATATATTATACACATTATTATATAATATATATACTGTTAACATAAATAATACGTATTATATACATTATTATATATTACATATTATATTACTAGAAATCAATAAATTCTAATATAAATTAATAAATTCTAATATAAAATAATAAAATATAATTACTATATATTATTATAAAATATAAATAAAATATAAATAAAATATTTCATTTGTATCATTATTATATTTATGATTTTATTATATTTATGATCTTATTATATTTATGATTTTATTATATTTATGATTTTTATTGTAATTTTCATTTACGAATCTTGAGCTCTAACTAGCAAGCTAGAAAATGGAAGTTTCTTTGACTTTTTTTAAGGTTATTTAAGCACAAACTATCTAACAACAAGATGACACTTATATTATTTACACCTTTAATTTAACAATTGATGACACAAGGTTTGCCATGTGGGCCTTTTTCACTTAATTAGAAAAAAACCCACCCAAAACCAAGAAGAAGGCAAAGAAGAAAGACTTAGACAACACCCTAAATCCTCTATATTGCCCTATATATATATATTGCTATCTACTAAAACCTTAAATTCTGATTTTTTCCTCCTGTGAGATCACACAATTCCATTCAAACTGCATTCAAACCCACAACCCCAGCGCTGTCACTCAGTTTTGCAAGCCTGTCCCACGGCCTGAGGTTCAATGCAGAGCCTGCCCGAGGGTCAGGGCCCTTCAGAAAAGCCCCCAAATCCTCAGTTTCTAGAATTTTCTAGAATTCCAACAGGGTGGGGACAGGACCGTGAGGGGAGAGGGATGTGGAGGGACATGGGGGGACAGGGCCATGGGGGGACAGGGCCATGAGGGGACAGGGTCATTGAGGGACAAGGCCATGAGGGGACAGGGCCATGAGGGGACAGGTCCATGAGGGGACAGGGCCACAGAGGGACAAGGCCATATGGGGATAGCTGTGACAGGGCCATGAGGGGACAGGGCCATTGGGGGGACAGGGCCATTGGGGGGACAGGGCCACAGAGGGACAAGGCCATATGGGGACAGCTGGGACAGGGCCATGAGGGGACAGGGCCATTGCGGGGACAACTGGGACAGGGCCATTGTGGAGCCAGGGCCATGAGGGGACAGCTGGGCAGGGCTAGGGGTGGATGTGGCCATGAAGGGACAGGGCCATTGGGGGACAAGAGGGACAGGGCCATGGGGAGACCAGGAGACAGGGCCACAGGGGGGACAGGGCCACGGGGGGCATGGGGACAGAGGGGACAGGGCAGGGGGACAGAGGGGACAGGCCCTACTCACCTTTGAGAACTTGGACCAGGCCACGGTGCTGTCCGATGAGGGCTTCGAGCCTTGAGGTGAGAGCAGGGTGAGGGCAGTGCAGCCGTGTCCCCTCTGTGTCCCCTCTGTGTCCCCTCCGTGTCCCCCCTGTCCCTGGCCTTACCCAAGAGTTTCTTGGCCAGCATGAGGAGGTTTTCCTGGCTGAGTCCCCGCTCGGCCACGCTCTGGAACTGCCAGCTCAGCACCTCGGCCAGCCGGGGCCAAGGGGCCGGCGGCGGCGACGAGAAGAAATGCTGGGCCTGGGGGACACGGGGGGACACGGGGTGAGTGGGGACAGGGACACGGGGAGGGGATGGGGGGGAACATGCACTGCAGCAGGGGACAGGGATCAGACAGGGACCAAGGGATAGGGACACATGGCGGGGGTGGTATCCAGGGCATGGGGACAAGACAGGGACTACAGACACGTGGCAGGGGACAGGAACAAGGGCAGGGGATGGGGACATGCACCAGGGCAGGGGACAGGAACCAGGGGACGAGACAGGGATCAAGGGACAGGGACCAAGGGATGGGACAGGGATCAAAGGACTGGGACCAAGGGATGGGGACAAGTGGCAGAGGATGGGGTTCAAGGATGGGGATGTGCACCAGGGCAGGGGACAGGAACCAAGGACAAGGACATGAAGCAGAGCAGGGGACTGGGACCAGAGGACAGAGATGCACCTGGGATGGGGCAGGGGCTGGGCCCAGAATCAGGGACAGAGCACAGGGGACAACCAGGAACAGGGACAGGACACCAGGATGGGACAAGGAGCAGCACAGGGGGACACGAGGCAGGGCTGGGAGCACCGGGGGTGCCACAGGGCCGAGGGGTCCCCGCTCACCTTGGGGTCAGAGCTGAGCATGTTGAACCAGAGGATGGAGGCCCAGGCACTGGAGAGCTGGTTGTTGTTGGAGATGATGACGAAGGGCAGCGTGGTGGTCTGGGGAGGGGACAGGGGTCAGGGCTGGCCGTCCCCAGCCCCCCCAAACCCCCCCAGCCCTCATCCCCAGCCCTCACCTCCAGCTCCAGCTTCAGCTCGCAGTAGGCGTAGGCCAGCGTGAAGGTGATGAGGTGCAGCTCCTCCGTCACCACCAGGGGACCCTGCCAGGAGGTGGCACCGCGGTCACCGCCCAGCCCCAGCCCCCTCTGCGACCCCCCAGCCCCCAGCCCGCACCCACCTCGCCGCTGGTGCCTTTGCCCTTGCCAGCCCTGCTGTCCTTCTGCTCCTTCAGCGTCTGTGGGGACAGAGAGTCAGCCCAGGGCGGGGTCCCCACCCTGCTCCCTGCCCCGGGGAGGGGGGATTTGGGGGTCTGGGAGGGTCCCTACGAGGTACTGGAAGTCGCAGATCAGCCCCTCCTGGGGACTGTCCCCGGCCAGGAGCGTTTTGCTGCTCGATGTGAGGATGTTGAACCTGCGAAACCTGCGGGGCAGAGACAGGAGGTGGGAGAGGGCCAGGACCCCTGGGGGGGCTGTGGCTGGGGGCCAGGACCCCCCTCCCAGGAGGGGGCATAGCCCAGCTGTGGGTGGGGGGTCAGGACCCTCAGAGGAGCTGTTGGGGGCGGAATCAAGACCCCTGGGGGATGCAGCCCTGCTGCAGATGGGGGGTCAGGACCCCCACCCCCAGAGACGGCAGGTAGGGGCTCAGGGTGCCCCTCAGGGGCTGGGAGTGGGGGGGTCAGGACCCCCAGAGGGGCTGTGGGGGGAAATGAGACCCCTGGGGGATGCAGCCCTGCTGCAGATGGGGGGGTCAGGACCCCCCCCCCCACCCAGGGACGGCAGGTAGGGGCTCAGGGTGCCCCTCAGGGGCTGGGAGTGCGGGGTCAGGACCCCCAGAGGAGCTGTTGGGGGTGGAATCAAGACCCCTGGGGGATGCAGCCCTGCTGCAGATGGAGGTCAGGACCACCCCACCCAGGGACGGCAGGTAGGGGCTCAGGTTGCCCCTCAGCGACCCCCGGGGTGGGGTCTCCACCTCCAGCGCTCTCCCAGCTCTCACCCTTTGATGTTGGGCGGGTCCCTGCAAGAGACAAGGCGGTGTGAGGGGCATCGGGACCCCCGCGGGCAGTCGGGGGCGGGGTGGGGGTCTCTGGGGGGCGGGGTGGGGGTTTTTTGGGGGGCGGGTCTCACTTGTCGATGTGGATCTTGGCCTCCATGCGCTGGTTGCGGTCGTGCAGCCGCACCAGCAGGCGGGCGCGGGCCGAGAATTTGCTGCCGGTGCGGAGCACGAGCGGGCGCTTCCCGGCGTTGGGGGTGCTGGGCTGCTGCTCCACCACGAAGGCGCTGGGGAAAAACGGGGGTTGGGTGGGTTAGGGCTGCCCTGAGACCCTCCCCTTGCCCTCCCCGTGCTGCCCCCACTTCTTAAAATCGTGGGATGTCCTGAGTTGGAAGGGGAGCCAGGAGGATTATCCAGGTTTAACTCCTGCCAAGGTTTGGGGTTTAACTCCCAACCCCAAAAACCTGCTCAGTCCTAAATCCCGGCCGCTTGAGTGTGGTCCAAATATTGCCTGAGGTAAAGAACTCAGAGCTGGAAGGGACCCATCAGGATCAAAGTCCAGCTCCTGGCCTGGCACAGGACAAACCCCAAAAGTCTCCTCGGTCCCCAAATCTCAACACCTGAGAGCACTGAGGACCTGACAGCATTGTCCAAACAGTCCCTGAGCCCTGGAATACCCTGAGCTGGAAGGGACCTACAGGGATCAAAGCCGAACTCCAGGCTCTGCACAGGACACCCCAAAATCCCACCCTGTCCCCGGGAGCGTTCTCCAAATGCTCCTTGAGGTGGGAAAGGCCCCACAACAATCTTGGAGTCCCAGGATGCCCCCAAAAATCCTAAATCCCAACACCTGAGAGCATTGTCCAAACACTCCCTGAACCCTTGAACTATGGAGCACCCAGAGCTGCAAGGGACCCATCAGGATCAAAGTCCAACCCCTGGCCTGGCACAGGACAGCACAAAAATTTCCCCCAAATCCCAGCACCTGAGAGTGCTGCCCGAATCCTCCCTGACCTCTTGAATTACAGAACATCCAGAGCTGCAAGGGATCCACCAGGATCATTGATCCCAGCTCCAGGCCCTGCACAGACACCCCAAAAACCCCACCCCGTCCCTGGGAGCGGCGTCCAAACCCTCCCGGAGCTCCGGCAGCCTCGGGAACGTCACCATTCCCTGGAGAGCTGCTCAACCACACTCCGGGGGAAGAACCTTTCCCTGCTCTCCACCCCTGGCACCTCTCCAGCCGTTCTCACCTCTTCAGCAGGTGCGTGAGCTGCTCCTGCAGCCGCTGCTCCAGCAGGGGGGTCTCTGCCACCAGCGGGTCCCTCTCGTAGGTCACCTTTTGTCGCAGATCGCTCAGCGCCCGCAGCAGCTGCTGCAGCTGGAACAACCCCTTGCCCAGCTCCGTGAACCTGCGGGGTACAGGGAGCTCAGAGGGGCTCGGCTGCAGCTCCCCGAGCCCCCCCGAGCCCCCCGAGCTCCCCCAGCCCTACCAGGTCTCCAGCGGGCGCAGGTTGGTGTCGCCAGGGCCCCCCAGGCACAGGCGCTGCTGCCGCGCCCGCCAGTCCCCCAGCTCCTGCTGCAGCAGCTCCTGCAGGGTCTCGCTGCGCCCCAAGAGCTGCTGCATCTGAGCCAGCACCTCCTGGGGGGAGAGGCGGGTCTGAGAGGGGTGCTCAGGGTGGTCACGGCCCCCCCACTCACCCCCGAACCCAACCCGGCCACCCCGACCTCCCCCTCACCCGCCGCTGCCGGTCCAGGTTCTGCAGTTTGGCCTGAAGGGCCTGGAGCTCCTGGATGTACTCGGGGTCTCTGTTCCTCTCCTGACCTGCAGGCAGGGGAGAGGGGCCGAGGTTTTGGGGGGTCTCGGGGGGGCGGGGGCGCAGGGCAGTGCCACCCCCCCATCTCCCGGGCGCGGGGCTCACCTGGCTGGTAGTGCACCTTGTAGCAGAAGTCAAAGGCATCCTGCAAATCCTCCAGGTGCCTGAAGGCTCGTTCGGCTTCCTACGGGCACAGGGGGGGGTGGTCAGGAGGGGCCGGGGGGCTCGGTGGGGGGGTCGCGGGGGTGAGGAGTTACCTGCAGGGCCGTCTGGAACTCGGCCAAGCGCCGCTGGATTTGCTGCTCCCGGCCGCTCTCCGGGGCTGGGCTGGGCGCGGGGGCCGAACCCCCCTGGGGAGAGACGGGGTGTGGGTGGGGCAGCGGGACCCCGCGGGCTGCGGGGGCCGGGACACAGCCCCCCCCTGCCCTACCTGCCCCTCCGCCTGTCCCAGGCGCAGGATCCGCCGCTCCTCCTGCAGCAGGTTGGCCACCAGGTTGGCGAATCTCTCCGGCTTCTTCCCGAACTCGGCCTGCGGAGGGGCTGGGGGGGGTCAGCGGGCCGCGGAGACCCCCCCAACTCCCGCTCCTCATTGCACTCCCCCAGCCCCGAAACGCACCTGGAGGTCTCGGTGGGCTTTGCGCAGGTTGTGCTTCAGCATGAAATCCTCGTAGCCTGACCCCAGGCTGCCCAGGCGCTCTCCCAGTAGCACCAGTAAGGAGTGGAACAGCATCGGGGCGTGCGAGGAGAGCGGCTCCGCCGCCTGGCGCCTGCGGCAGGGCGGGCTCAGCACCGGCACGGCCCTGCCCGTGCCCCCCCCGCTGCCGCCCCCAGCCCCGGATCCCCCCGCCCGTTACCAATTCTGGCCCTCGATCCAGGCGGCCAAGCACTGCCGCACGGCCATGGGCAGCGCCGAGCCCGCGTACAGCTGGTGCACCTGCTCCAGGTAAGTGTTGGCCAAGTTCTGCACCTCCTGCCACTGCGCCATGCTGCGGGGAGAGCGGCTCAGGGGGGCGGCCCGAGGACCCCCCCGGCCACGGCAGGACCGGAGGATGAGAAACACCCGCGTGTCCCAGCTGGGCACTGCTGGACCCAACGCACCTGCCCGCAGCACAGGCGGCCCGGGGGTCCCTCTGCTCCTGCTCGGTCCTGGGTGGTCCCGGGGGTCCCTCTGCTCCTGCTCGGTTCTGGGTGGTCCCGGGGGTCCCTCTGCTCCTGCTCGGTCCTGGGTGATCCCGGGGGTCCCTCTGCTCCTGCTCGGTCCTGGGTGGTCCCGGGGGTCCCTCTGCTCCTGCTCGGTCCTGGGTAGTCCCGGGGGTCCCTCTGCTCCTGCCTAACCCCGGCTGCTCCCCGTGGATTCCTCTCGCTCCTGCTCGGTCCCAGGGGACCCTCTACTCTCGTTCAGCCCCGGCGGTCCCTCTGCTCCTGCTCGGTCCCGGGGGTCCCCTCGCTCCGGCTCGGTCCCGGGTGGTCCCGAGGGTTCTGCTCTGTCCCAGCCCCGGCAGCTCCCGGGGGTCCCCTGGCGGGCCGGCAGCCGCGTCCTGCGGTGGGAGCAAGGGGTGAGCCGAGGTGGGCTCCCCACCCGGGGCGGGGCGCACACACATAACGCCCACCACGATGGCTCCCAGCACCCCTTTGCAGCACCCCAGGGCCCTCCTCAGAGGTCTCCCGAGACCGGACCCCCATTGAACCCCTCGGGCACCCCAAGTGTCAGGGACGGGTGCCCCTAACACCCCCCGCCCCAGCGGGACAGCCCTCCAAGGGACGTTTTGTGTACCCCAGCCGGGATCCCCCGCCTGTGCGCCTCTCCCCCGGGGCTCCCCGTTCTCCAGAACCGCCCATGTTCCCCCCGAGACCCCCGGTCTCCCCCCGGGGCCCCGGACCCACCTCCGCCGCCACCGGAGCAGGAAGGCGGGCTGGCCACGCCCCCTCCTCAGCTCTGTGCGATGATTGGCGGAGCTCCGGGGCGGTGCCACGCCCTCTCCCCCCGCTTGCTCGGTGATTGGTGGAGAGAGGCGCCGAGGTCACGCCCCCGCGAGCCCTGGCTTGCAGCGGCTTTGGTGCATTTCCCCAAGTTGACGTCACAGGAGGGCGGGGAGATGGGGGCGGGGTTAACGCTGGGGCGGGGCCATGGGGGCGGGGTCAGGGGACGGCGGCGGCCCGGGCCGGGCGGGGGGACCGGGACAGGCCTTAAGGACAGGGACAGGGAGACATTGGGACAGGAACACAGAGTCAGGGAGACAGCGACAGGTCGTGGGGACAGAGCCAGGGGGATGGGGACAGCCGTGGGGACAAGGACAGGCCATGGGAACTCAAGCCACGGGGACAGGGACAAAGCTGTGGGGACAGTGTCAAGCCATGGGGACAGGGGTACAGAGGGAGAAACTGCAGGGCTGGGGACAGCGTCAGGGCCATGGGGAGAGGGACACAGAGCCCTGGGGACAGGGACAGGCTGGAGGGACAGAGGGAAAGAGCCATGGGGACAGGACAAGGCAGTGTGGCCACTGGGCTAGACTGGCTTTGGGGACAGGGCTGGGGTTCTCGGGACAGGGACAGGCCATGGGGACTGGACAGAGCCACAGAGGGACAGGGACAGGCCCAGCCCAGCTGCCACCACGTGGCCAAGGTCCCGGTGCCCCGGAGCAGGGTGACCCCGCATCGATCCATCCCCAGCTGCCCCAAACAGGGACCCAGCACTGACTGCCACAACGTGCCCTTTATTCAGACGATGACCATGGGGCCGCTGTAGGCGGTCGGCACCGGCGCGGGCTCCCCGGCCGAGGTGAAGTACCCGTAGAGCGCCCGCACGCCGGCCTTGAGCCCCGGCTGCAGCGCCACCTGCACCCCCATGGCCACGGGACCCCCCAGCGCCCCGGTGAGCGCGGCCAGCCCGGCGTAGCCCAGACCCTCGGCTGCCTCCAGCGCCCGAGTGGACGCCGTGGCCTCACAGCCCTGGAAGGCAAAGTAGACGCTGGTGCCCAGGTTGTAGAAGACGCTGACTCCCGGCACCCACTCCAGCACCCGGTGGGCTTCCTGCTCCCCCGCCGGGCTGCAGGCGTCCTCATCCTCCCGCCGGCGCCGGACGGCACCGCGGCACAGCCGGACCCCCGGGAATTCCCGGACGCTTTGGCCCGAGCTCGGCGTGGGTTCCGTGCCGGGCGCGGGGGTCCGGAGCCGGGCGGGATCCGAGCAGGCAGAGCCCCCCGGGCGAGCCAGGCTGAGGAGCAGCAGGGCCAGGGGCCGGGGGGCCGGAGCGCCCGGTACCCGCGCCAGCCCCCGCAGCAGCGTGGCGGCCGTGGGGGTCCCCAGCTCCCGCGCCAGCTCCAGCGCCTCGGCCTCGGCTTGGGGGGCACAACCGGCCCCGTGCAGCGCCAGGGCCAGGGCGGCACGGGCCAGCCCCCGGGGCAGCGGCGGCAGCCGGGAGAAGCCGGGCAGGGCGTCGGGGCGAAGGGTCCGGCACGGGATCCCCGGTGCCCGCGGCGGGACGGGCTCTGCCGGCCCCACCAGCTCGGCCAGAAGCGCCCGGTCACCGGTAGCCGGCACTCGGTCACCGGCAGCCAGCCCAGGGGTGACGATGGACACAGCGATGGCACGGCTGAGGAGGAGGAGGAGGAGCGGGAGGAAGAGCAGAACGCGGGGCATGGCGGCGGCTCTGGGAGGGTCTGTGGAGGTGGGAGAAGGGGCAGAGCCCCGTCAGACCCCCGTGGCTGCAGCCCCCCACGACCCCCCGGTGCCCCGGCTCACCCGCTCGCCGCTGTCCCCCGCCCTGTCCGGCTGCTGCGGCCGCGGCCGGCCCCGTGACCCCTTTATAGCCGTTGTTATCAGGGAGTTGCGACACGTCCGGCGCAGGGACAGGGACCCGGCACTCCCTGAGGCCAGGGCGGCTCGAGCCCCCAGCCCTCCTGCAGAGCCACACAACCTCAAGAAGGCCAAAAGTCACCTTTATTTATTTAAGCCCTGTCCAGGTTTCGAAAGGTTTAGGAAAATAAAACCCCACCCAACAGCTGAGGAAAAAGAGGGAATTTGGGGTTAAACAGGGAGATGGCGGCAACAGGGGAAAGGGGAGAAGGGGGAGGAATTGGTTGCTTGTGCAGCCTTTAAAAAATAGCATCAAAACCTGCAGAAGAAAATCTGCAGAAACCCCAGAAAAACCTGTAGAAACCCCAGAAAAACCTGTAGAAACCCCAGAAAAAACTGCAGAAAAGCTGCAGAAATAAAATCTGCAAAAAGCCCAGGAAATAGCACAGGGCCTGGGCACAGGCAGGGTATGGGCAGCCACTTAACCCTCCTCCTCCTCCTCCTCCTCTTCCTCTTCCAGGCAGCGGATGCGCTTCCGCCTCCCCCGGGGCTGTGGATCCTCATCCTCCTCATCCTCCTCGGAGCAGGGAGCTGCAGGGGCCGGCTCGGTGCCTGTGGATGGAGTGGGGAGAGGGCTGAGCCCCCCAGGCACGTGGCAAAGGGGACAGAGACAGGACAACCCCACCCCAGCAGTGCCCCTGGTGCCACCCAGAGCCCCCTCACCCCCCCGGCAGGGAGCAGAGGGGCTGAACCCACCTGAGCCCCCACCATCCTCATCCTCATCCTCGCTGGCGAGCTCCCGGCGCCTCTTGGTGCGTGGCTGCGCCGGGCTGGGGACAGGGCCGGGGACAGGGACGGGCTCCTCGCTGCAGGGGTTGGCACAGCTCAGCCTCAGGCAGGGAGAATGCATGGGGCTGGATCCCCCTCCCCAGGTGGGGAGAAGACCCCCCAAAGCAGGGAGAGAGGAACCCCCCCCCAAGCTGAGAAGGGGACTCCGGTCTCACCTCTCCGAGTCTGATCCCAGCCCTGCCGGCAGCGGCTCTGCTGAGGGGCACAAGGAAGGGGGTTCAGAGCCAGCCCCACCCCTGGGGGTCCCGCACCCCCAGCCCCACCCCTCACCTGGAGCTGGCTCCTGGGGGCACCTGGGTGGCTCTGGCAGGTCCTGGGGGGACCCTGAGGGGCCCCGCTGGGCGATGGAGGCGGCCGCGCGCCGGAGCTGCTGAGGGGTGAGGGCGGCCGGGATGCGCCAGAAAGATTCCTGGAGAGGGGGGGACATTGCAGGGCTGGGGACAGGGGCAGGGATGGGGACAGGGGCAGGGATGGGGATGGGGACAGGGATGGGGACAGGGACGGGGACAGGGACGGGGACAGGGATGGGGAGAGGGACAGGGATAGGGAGAGGGGGATGGGGACAGGGGGATGGGGACAGGGGGATGGGGATGGGGAGAGGGATGAGGATGGGGACAAGGACAGGGGGATGGGGACAGGGACAGGGATGAGGATGGGGACAAGGACAGGGACGGGGATGGGGATGGAGACAAGGATGGGGACAGGGACAGGGGGATGGGGACAGGGATGGGGAGAGGGACAGGGGGCTGGAAACAGGGACAGGGATGAGGATGGGGACAAGGACAGGGACGGGGATGGGGATGGAGACAAGGATGAGGACAGGGATGGGGACAGGGATGGGGACAGCCACCTCACCTGCTCGCTGGCGGGGGGCCGCAGCCCCAGCTGGCGCAGCAGGCTCTGGAAGCGCCGCTCCTCCATGGCATCCTCGTTCTCCTCCGTCAGCGGCACCAGCGGCACCGGGTGGGACACGCCTGGGCCGGGAGCGCCCGTCAGGGGGACCCCGAGCCTGCAGCCCCCCCCCAGGCTGACCCCAAACCCTGCTCACCGTCCTCCTCACGGTCCCCAGCTGCCCTCCTCAGACAATTCTCCAGCCACCGCAGGGGCCCGGCCAGGCCTGGGGACAGCAGAAGGTGACAAGAGGATCCGACTCCACAGCCAAGCCCAGCTCGGGGGGTTCGGAGCCCTCGCCCACCTTGCTGATGCAGGCGCTGCGCCAGGTCCTGCCCAGCCCCTTCCTCGGGCACCCCGTCCATGGGGACTTCCTCTGCTTCATCCTCATCCTCCTCTTCCTCCTCCTCGCTGTCCTCATCCTCTCCTGAGCTGTCTTGGACTGGCACGGCTGACACACCTGTGGCAGCCTGTGGGAACCAGCAGTGTTTGGGTGCTCAGGATGGGGACAGGCCCTGTTTGGGTGCCCCCCAGGGTGGGACAGCACCCCCAGGGCACAGCCCAGGAGCCCCCAGCCCCTCATACCTGCCCGGGGCCGGGGCCATGGCTCTTCCTCCGGCATTTCTTGTACAGCTCCTTGCGTTCGGCCACCAGCCCCAGCCCCAGCAGCTTCTCCACCACCCGAGCCCGTGAGCGCCGCGCCGTCAGGTGCTTCATGATGTTCCCCAGGACGTCTGTGGGGAGGGGGAGGTCAGGCTCGGGGGGCTACAGGGGGTTTTTAGGGCTCTGCCCACCCCCCATGTCCAGCTCACCGTCCGAGCCCTGGAACTCCTCGAAGAGCCGCGTCAGCTCCTCCTCCTGCTCCTGCGTCCACAGCACGATGCGGGTGCCCTTCCTGGGGATGGGAAACAGCCCTGGGTCCCTGCCCTGTCCCCGGGGGTCCCTGCCCTGTCCCTGAGGGTCCCTGACCCACCTCTCCCGTGGGAAATCCTTGGCACTGCTGGCCAGCCCCATCCGCACCAGCTGCTTCACCACCTGCCTGCGCGTCCGCCCGGGCGTCGGGAGATGTGCCAGGATGGCAGCGATGATGTCCCCACCTGCAGGACAGGGAGGATGCAGAGACAGAGCCCCTGCCAACCCCCCCGGGGGTCCCACTGAGACCCCAGAGACCCCTGGTACCTTCCACCTCCTTGTACTTCCAGTACAGCTCCCGCAGCTCCTGCTCCTCCTGGGGGGTCCAGGGGGGGACCTGGCTCCGGGTGGTCCTGGGGAGGGGCAGAAGGGAGGTGAGGGTTGGGGAGAGGAGAAGGGGTGGCAGCCCCCTCCCCGGCCCCACTCACCCCTCTCCCTCCTGCAGGGAGCTGTAGCCCTTGGTCATCTCACAGACGGCAGCCGGGCTCTTCCAGAAGAGCAGCTCCACAAAGGCCTTTTTGTTGGTGGCTGCCAGCGCAAAGAACTTGCCCAGGATGAACTTCGCCAAGGCCACCAGCTCCTGGGGACAGCAGGAGGGAGAGAGGGGCTGGGGGACACCGGGGAGAAAGAGTGGGGCTGGAGGACACTGGGGACAGAGCGGGGCTGGGGGAAATTTGGAATAGAGAGCAGGGCTGGAGGACACCAGGGATGGACAGAGGGGCCTGGGGGATGTGGGCACAGAGGAGTGGGGCTGGGGGATGCCAGAGACTGAGCAGGACTGGAGGACACCGGAGATGGAGAGTGGGGGTGGGGGATGCTGGGGACTGAGTGAGGCTGGGGGCTGCTGGGGACTCAGTGGGGCTGGGGTCTTCATGGACAGAGCAGGGCTGGCAGATGCTGGGGACTCAGTGGGGCTGGCAGGTCCTGGGGACTTGGTGGGGCTGGGAGGTGCTGGGGACAGAGCAGGACTGGGGGCTGCAGGGACTGGACAGGGCTGGCAGATCCTGGGGACCGAGTGGGGCTGGGGGCTGCAGGGACTGGACAGGGCTGGCAGATCCTGGGGACTGAGTGGGGCTGGGGGCTGCAGGGACTGGACAGGACTGGCAGATCCTGGGGACCGAGTGGGGCTGGGGGCTGCAGGGACTGGACAGGGCTGGCAGATCCTGGGGACCGAGTGGGACTGGGGGCTGCAGGGACTGGACAGGGCTGGCAGATCCTGGGGACTGAGTGGGGCTGGGGGCTGCAGAGACTGGACAGGGCTGGCAGATCCTGGGGACCGAGTGGGACTGGGGGCTGCAGGGACTGGACAGGGCTGGCAGATCCTGGGGACCGAGTGGGGCTGGGGGCTGCAGGGCCAAACCCCTCCCGGGTGGGGTTGCTCAGTGCCCCCCCCATGCCTGACCTGGTGCGCGGCGGCCGCGGGGTCGCTGAGCAGGCGGTGGAAGAGGGCGAAGAGGGAGAGCTGGAAGAGCAGGGGCTCCATGTGCAGGTCGCGGGCCAGGCGGTGCAGCAGGCGCGCGGCGCAGTGGTTGGTGCGGGGGCTGTTCCGTGCGTAGCCCCGCAGCAGCAGCACCAGCGCCCGCACCACCGGGGCACAGGCGAACCTGCCCGGCAGCCCCGGCAGGGTCAGCGCCGCTCTCCTGCAGCGAGGACCAACCCCCATCTCACCCCAGCCCTCCCCAAACCTTTCTCACCGCTTCAGGTAGTCGAGGAAGTTGAATTCTTTCTCCGACACCTGCACGGTCTGCTGCTCTTCCTCGTCCTCCTCTTCCTCTTCCTCCGGCTCCTCGGGCTCGGCGGGGGCGTGCCCTGCGGTGGGATGTGCTGAGGGTCTGCAGCACCCCCGGCCCTGAAGTTTTCCCACTTCCCAGTGTCACAGACGGGGACTCACCAGGTAGGGGAGCAACGAGGATCTCCCGCAGCAGCTGGGTCTCCTCAGGCGGCCCTGCATCCGCAGCTCCGAACACGTCCCCCTCGGGCCAGACCTCCCTGGGGACAGCAGGGACAGGCTGGCACTGTGTCCCCACGCCCCGGGCAAGAGACGGGCGTGGCGGTGCTGGTACCTGGCTGAGCGGAGCAGCCGCAGGGCCTGGGGCACGCGGGAGCCCCGCAGGCACTCCTGGATCCGCAGCAGAGCTTCGGCGCGCTGCTCCTCCACCGGCGTCTCCGAGGCGGCGTCGAAAGGCACCACGTCCTCGGGGAGGGGCTCCTCGCCCTGGGGCAGGACAGGGTCACCCTGTGCCCCACCAACACCCCTCCCAGAGCCCCCCCAATGAGGCCAGACCCCTGGTACCTCCAGGCAGGCTTGGAGCTGCGGGGCCAATCCTTCCCAGAGCTGCTCCAGCTCGGCGGTGCTGGGCGGGGCAGGGGCAGCGAGCGGGCGAGGCTTCTTCTTCCTCCGCACGCGTTTGCTCTGGAGGGGCGAGGATGGGGGGTCAGAAGGGCTGCCTGACCCCCCCAGGGACCCCCCCACGTTGAGGGCAGGGCAGCCACATTGCCACCTGCACCACGAGGTTGGCACGGCCGCGGCAGAAGCGCTCCAGCATGCGGAGGAAGAGATGCGCCGTCTCCACCAGGTCCCGCAGGAAGCTGCGCGGCTGCTTGGTCTCGTCGAACTTGCGGAAGAGGGCCAGGAAGAGCTCCCGGTATTCCATCAGGTAGAAGATGTTGCCTAAGGGAAGAGGGTGGCAGTGGGAAGGGGAGGGTCAGGGGCACCCCAGGGGACAGGCAGAGGGGGAGGCAGGGACTCACTCTTGATGACCTGGCTGCTGTCCCGCACCGCCTGCTCTGGGGACCGGTCCATCTCCTGCACCGTCCGCAGCAGCTCCTGGTACGCCTTCAGGGCCAAGTGCATCCTGGGGATGGCAGTGAGGGGTTCCCAGGTGCCATGGGGAACCCAGGTACTTGGGGGCTCCCAGGCACTCCAAGAGTCCCAAATGCCCAAGAGTGTCCCAGGTGCCTTCCTGAGTTCCCAGGGTGTTCCAGGCACCAGGGAAGTCACAGCTGACCAGGGGGTCCCAGACACCAAGGGGTGTCCCTGAGGTCTCCCAGGCATCCAAGGGGTCCCTGGACTGGGGGTACAAGGTGCCCAGAAGGTCCCAGACACCTTGGGGAGTCTCAGGTACTCAATCAGAATCCCAGGTAATGGGAGCCCAAGACACCAAGGGGCATCCCAGATGCCCTGGGAGGGGGATCCCAGGTGCTCACCTGCGGGCCCAGGTCGTTGCCTCCTTCTTGTCCATCAGTGCCATCTCATAGTAGGTGGTGAGGTTCTGCTCGATGAAGTGGAAGGCTCGGACCCCCACAGTCTCGGACACCAGCTCGGGGCGGAAGCCCTGGCGCCGGTTGAAGGCCATGAAGAAGGCGGTGGCCCACAGGTAATAGGTCTCATCGTGCTGCTGAGCCTTCTCCCGCACCAGCTGGTCCTGAGGGCGACCGGGGATGGGTTTCAGCGGGGGTCCCACAGCCTGGAGAGGGGATCCCGGCCCTGCCAGCCCCTCACCTTGACCAGCAGCATCAGGCGGTTGTAGCAGCTCTCCAGGAAGTCCTGGCAGAAGTGGCGCAGGAAGAGCCGGACGTTGCGGGCGGAGCGGCGGGAGGGCTCGGCCTCGGGGGCGGCCTGGCGGTGCCGGGGCACCCGCCGGGGCTCCTTGCCCAGGTCGTGGGTGTAGCTCTTCAGCTGCAGCGGATGGAGTGGCCGGGTTTATCCCCGTGGCATTGTCTTGGTGTCCCCTGCCATGTGTCATCCTGCCGCCTCCCTGGCTCTGTGCCACCCACCGCATCCCTGTCCTAGTGCCCCATGTCATCCTCCTGTATCCCACACCATGTCCCTGTTCCTGCAGCCCCACCACAGCCCTGGTTCTGTGCTCCACAGCCCCTCTCCAGCCCTGTGTCTCACCAATGTCCCTGTGCGCCCCACCCACATTCCCATCTCAATGACCTCTGCCACATCCCCTTCCCAGTGCCCCCCACCACCTACCTGGCACCACATCCCCCACCATGTCCCTGTCCCAAAAGCCCCCTCTACATCCCTGGCCCTGTGCCCCATACTGTGGCCCTGTGTCCGCTGCCACCTCCCCTATTGCGTGACCCCCACCACGTCCCCATACCTGTGACCCACATCCACGTCCCAGCGCCGCCTGCCACATCCTGAACCCCACCACATCTTTAGCCTTGTGTCCCACCCACATTCTTGTTTCCCTACCACGTCCCCGAGTCCCCCACTGTCCCCAGCCCCGTGCCCCTCACCACGTTCCCGCACCTCCCGCCACGTCCTCGTCCCTCCATCCTGCGCAGCGTGTTCCACACATGTCCCTGTCCCCGTGCCCCCTGCCACTGCCCCAGCCCCGGCCCCACACTCACGTTGTGCAGCCCTTTGTGGAACACCACGTCCCGGTCCCCGATGGACTTCAGGCCCTGCAGGACGTAGGAGCCCCCAAAGCGGGAATGCCTGGGGCAGGGGACAGAGGCTGAGCGATGCCGTCCCCACCACGGGGGTCCCACCGCCCCTGCCACGGGGGTCCCCCCCCATCTCCTCACCTGGACGTGCGCTGCATTGCCCGGGCTCTCTTCTCCGCCACCTCCCGCTGCCTCAAGGTCTCCAGCTCCCGCGTGTCCTCCCCGTGCTCGGCCCCTGCTGTCCCCTGTCCCAGCGCCGCCAGCTCCTCCGGGCTCTGCCAGCATCTCCCTCAGCACCCTGGGGGGGCTCTGGGAGGGGCTCCCTGCCCCTGCCAGCCCTGCCCCAGCTCACCTGGTCACGGAACATGAGGGAGATGATCTCCAGAACGTGCAAGGCCCATTGCTGCTCCACCTGGGCGCTGGCCAGGAATTTGAGCAGGTCGTCCATCCCGCTGATGTGCAGCGCCCACAGCACCCGGTCGTGCACGCTGGCGTCGCCGTCCACGCCCTGCTGGGGATGGTGGCGGGGTGTCAGGGTCCCCACTGCGGCCCCAGAGCTGTCGGGGAGCCAGGGAAAAGCTGTGTCCTGGTACCTGCTCCTCCGTGGGGTCCGGGGGCACGTGCAGCACGTTGCGCACCAGCAGCAGGATCCTCTCGATCAGCAGCGTGTCCTCCTCCTGCCGCTGCTCCCAGTCCTGGGGGGACAGAGCTGTCAGGGCACCCCACCCCAGCTCCCTGGGGGTCCCTGGCAGGGAAAGACCCCACAGCCCTGCAGGAGGAGAGACCCCACAGCCCCTGAGAGACCCCCAACAGAGACAGACCCCACAGCCCCTGAGGGACAGACTCTGCAGCCCACCAGGGACTCCTGGCAAGGACAGACACTTCAGGCTCCTGGGGACCCCCAGCAGGGACACCACCCACAGCCCCCCGAGGACAGGAGACTCACAAGCTGCAGGAGGTTGTAGAGCTTCTCGCTGAGCACCACGAACACCTTCTCACTGGCAAAAGCCTGCAAAGACCCCACGTGAGCGAGGGAACGTGGGCAAAGCCCCCCACCCACGGCACGGCCCCGGGCAGACTCACCTCCTTGTAGGCCTGCAGGTAGGACAGCACCTGGAGAAAGTGGTGCCGGGAGGTGGCATCTGCTGGCACCTTCCCGAAGCAGAGCAAGGCCGGCTGAGTCAGGTTCACCATCAACCTGAGATGGAAGGGATATGAGGGACCCCTGCCCAGCAAGGAGCCCCCACAGGGCCACCCCTGGTCACAAACCTGCCCCACCCCACCCAGATACCTGATGACGGCGTCAAAGAGCGTTTTGTCCTCGGGGTACTGCACCAGGATGGGCAGGAGGTCGTTCTGCAGGATCTGGGCAGCCCCCAGCTGCTGCCGCACGTCCCGGGTCTCATCTTCGTGCCGCAGGTACCGGATCAGGTCCTTGACGCTCTCTGGGGACACGAGGCCATCAGTCCCCGCCGTCCCCGGCCCCCTGTCCTCCCCCCAGGTGCCCACCTACCCAGGCAGTCGGGCTCTCGGTGGTACACGTCGCCCTCCAGGTAGCCCAGGGCGCTGCAGGTGGCCAGGAGCTCGCAGTTCATCATGTACCAGTCCATGCAGCGCGGGGCTGCGCACGGGACCGACACCGGGGGCCACCTGCGGGCCACTGTCAGCACCGGATCGAGGTTCTCCCACCCGTTCTGGGCTCCCCCGGTACAGACCCGCCTGCCGGTCCCGGTCCCTCAGACCCCGTGGCACTCTCTGGTCCCAGTGTCCCCAACACCGACGAACCTCCCAGGCCTGCTCCCCCCCACGGTACCGGACCCCACCGATCCCACAGCAACCCCCAGGAGCCGGTACCACCTGGATCCCAGCACCGGATCCCAGCGCACCTCCCGGTCCCGGTCCAACCCAAAACCGGCGCACGCCACAGCCCCGGCGCATCCCAAGCCCCGGTTCCTCCGATTCCGTATCAGCCCCCGGGTTTCGATCGTAACCCCGATCCTAACCGGCCCCGCTGCCTTCTCGATCCCGGAGCATTCCCGACCCCCTCGACCCCCGGTACCCGATCTCAGAACCCCCCCTCCGATTTCGGATCCCAGCCCCGAGCCCCCCCTCAGACCCCCCTGATTCCGGAGCACTCCCCGAGTCCCCCGATCCCGGAACACCCTCCAGAGCCCGGAGCACCGGGAGCTCCCGGATCCCGTCTCAAACCCCTCGTTCCGATCCCGGATCACCCCCCTGCTTTCGGTGACCCCGAATCTCCCTCAGTCCCCGGTCCCCGCCGGTCCCGGGATACTCCCCGTCCCCGGACCCCCCGATCCCGGTCCCCCCCCGGTGCCGGCCCTCCACCCCGGCCTCGCTCACCGCCGCCCCGTCCCCGCCGCCCTCACGGCCGCGCTCCCGGTCCCGGTGCGGGGGCGGCGTTACACAACCGCCCCAGTTCCCACGGGCCGAGGCCCCGCCCCGCCCGCTCCCTTCAAGCGGCAACTCCCCCCGACCACCCTGTGGTCCCCACCAGTGCCCCCCCTTCTCACGCTCCCACCCCGCCGCCCACCACGGGCACAAACCGGCGGCTCGGTGCCTCGAGGTGCCTCGAATCCCCCCGCCCTCGCTCCCCGCCCCGCGGCGCTGAGAGGTGGAAAACGGGAGGGGTTCATTGCGGGGAAGAGACGCGCTGGCGGCGTTGCCCTTTTAAGAACGGCGCTGGCTGGGCGGGGCCTACCCCGGGCGCGGGAACGGATGGCACCGCCCCGAGGGGGCTCCGGTGTCCTCCCCCCCCCGCCCCCATCTCGGTCCCTCCCGGTTCCCGGCGCCGGGCACGGCCGCGAGCGGTTACCAAAATAAAAGAGCAGGTTTAATTCACCGAACACAGAAGTCCCGCCGCGGCGGGGCGGGGCGGCCCCGGCCCGGTACGGGCGGCCCCGGACAGCCCGGTGGCCGGTTCCCGGCAGCGGGGGGGCCCCGCCGCCCGCCCGCCCGCCGCGCCGCGCCGCACACACACGCACCACACGCACCGCGGCGGCCCCGTCACAGCAAAGCAGCGGCGGGCGCGGGGCCGCGCCCCGGGACGGGCCCCGTTACAGCCCCTGCGTCTTCAGCTCCAGCGGCTCTGCCGGCGGCTCGGGCGGCGGCTCGACGGCGGCGGCGGCGGCGGCGGTGACGGCGGTGGGGGCGGGCGGCTCTCCCTTGAGGGCTGCCAGGCGCTCGGCCAGGCTGCGCGGCCGCGGGCACAGCGCGAACTCGTAGAGCACCGCGCCCAGCGCCGCGCCCAGCAGCGGGCCCGCCCAGTACACCTGCGGGGGGGCGGCGTGGGCACCGGCACCGGGGGACCCCCGGCCCCCCATCCTCCGGGGCACGGCACCCTCCCCGCTGAGCCCCGGGCACCGGCCCAGTCGGTGTCACCCGTCTCTCGGTGAGCGGGGGTGGGGGGCGGCCGCGTGTCCCCCTCCCCGGGATATCGGGGGGCAGGACCCGTCTCCCGGTGAGCGGCCGCTTCTCCCCCCATCCCGGGATACCGGAGGGGGGTACCGCGCACCCTGGAGTGCCGCTGTCACCGCGGTGATACCGGCAGCCGCCCGCCCGCCTTCAGTGGGGACACAGCGACCTGGGCAGGGCAGGGACAAGCGGGGAGGGACTGGGGGGGGCCCGGGGTGGGTTTGGGGGTCCCCGTCCCCCCCCACTTACCCAGTGGTTGGCGAAGTTGCGGGTGATGACGGCGGGGGCGAAGGAGCGAGCGGGGTTCATGCTGGCGCCCGTGTAGTGGATCTGCGGGGGGATGGGGCAGTGGGGGGCTGGAGAGCTGCCCCCCAGCCCCTTCCCGGCCCCTCAGCTCCCGGTACCGGGGTGCCCGCGGCCGCCCTTACCCCGAAGAGGTGGCCGAGGGCGAGGGAGAAGCCGACGGGCACGGCGGCCATGGCCGGGCGCCCGTCCTGACGGTCGTCGAAGCTGGCGAAGACGCAGAGGACGAACTGGGCGGTCAGGAGCAGCTCCACCACCGTGCCCTGGCCCGGGCCCACGCCGGGGTGCAGCTGTGCAGGGAGAGGGCTCAGCACCCCGCAGCTCCCCCATTCCCCCTGGCACCCCAAATCCACACCTTCCCCCCCTCCCCCGTTATCTTTCCACACCCCAAAACCCCCGTGCACCTCAAAATCCTCTTGGATGCCCAACCCCCATTACTGTCCCACATCAATCCAAACCCCAAAACATCTTCGGGACCCCCCCCCCCAATCTGCCCCTCGAACACCTCGGAACCCCAGAACCCCCCATCACATCCCCATGGTACCCCAAAACACCTCCAATTCCCTCGATCCTCTCTGAACCCCTCATCCTCCCATTACAGCCCCGTGGCACCACAGATCCCAAAACAACCTCTGGACTCTCCCAATCTTTCCAAAACCCTTATTACGATCCCAAACCACCTCAAACACCTCCTGGAGCCCCCAAAACCTTCATTACAGCCACCACACCCCAAGCCCGCCGACACCCCCCGACGCCCCCCATGCCCCCGCTCACCGCGCTGAGGCCGAGGGTGCCGCGGACGGGGCCCGGGGTCACCCCGTAGAGCACCCCGGCTCCGGCCAGCATGCCCAGCACCTGGGCCAGCAGGTAGCCCAGGGCACGGGGCAGGGAGAGCTGCGAGGCCATCAGGAAGGCCAGCGTGATGGCCGGGTTGACGTGACCCCCGCTGACATGGCCCAGCGCCTGCACCAGGGTGGTCTGGGCCAGCCCGAAGGCCAAGGCGGCCCCCACGACGCTGGGGGGGCCCGGGGCCCAGCGCAGGGAGGCTCCCAACCCCAGCAGGGCATAGAGGAGGCTGCCCAGGAACTCGGCCAGGACGGCCCTCCAGAAGGCGGACGAGCGCAGCTCCCGCATGGCCTGGCCCCGCTGCCCTCCACGGCCCCGCTCCCCTCCCCGGGGGGCCGCCCGTGCCCACCTTTATAAGCCCCCCCCGGGCCGGCCCCGGGGGTGGGATCGCACCTCCGCCACCCCCCGTTAACCGCTTCGCTGCCCGGGGCACGGGACAGGTGACGCGCGGTGAGGAACCCCCCACCCCCTGCCCCGAGCCCCCCGGGCAGCCCCGCACCCCCCGAGAGTGGGGACCCCCCGCCCCCCCCAGAGCTGCGCCGTCCCCATCCCTGGGGGTGCCTGGGGAGGTGGGGTGGGGGGGGGCTGTGACCCCTCAGCGGGGTTTGGGGGATCCCCCCCTTGCTGGGGGCCAGCGCTGCCACACCTCCCCACCCCTCCAAATGTTTGGGGGACATTTTTGGGGTTACCCCCGCTGGGAGCCGCCCCCACCCCGCGGGAGGGGCCCGCTGGGGGCCGCGGGGTGTCCCCCCCTCCGCCCCCCCCCCGGTGCTGTTGTCTGCGGGAGGGTTTATTCAGGCCGGGCTTAGCGGGGGTTGAGTCCCCGGCCGGGGGGGGATTAGGGCTCGGCCCGGCCATTGGCGCCCGGCGGAATCTGCCGGGGCTGCAGAGGCCACCACAAAGGGCTTTGCTGCGCTCAGCTCCCCGGCACGGGACGGGGCTGACGGGGGGTCCCGGCCCCCGCCCTCCCCGGGGGGCCGCGGGGAGGGGGCACCCGCACGCCCGCAGGCAGCCCCGGTGCCGCTGCACGCACTGAGGGCGCGGGGCGGTGGTCGAGACCCCCCCCCACCCCTCCCCTAATCCCCTCACAGCATCACTCCGCACCCACCTGCGACGCCAACAAACCTTTAATCCCCCCCCCACGGGGGACAGGACAGTAAAAGGGGAGGGGGCACGGAGCACCCCCTCCCCCGGTGCCCCACGGAAGGTTCTGGCGGCGGCGAGGATGCGGTGTGGAGGATTGGGGGGGCTCAGGCAGTCCCTCGCTCCCGCTGCTCGGCCGGGGGGGCCACCGAGGAGGGGGACAAGCTGGGGGTCTCCACCAGAGCCACGTCCTGGCAGGCCAGGCAGGCCCCCAGCTTCTCCCGGGAGGCTCCGGGCGCCAGGAGGAACTCGTAGGAGAGCCCGGCCAGCACCGCGCCCAGCACCGGCCCCAGCCAGTACACCTGGAGGGGCACAGAGGGTCGGGGTGGCCCAGGGGTGGCGGGGGGAGGACGACAGGGGACCCCCACCCCAGTGATCCCAGCGGAGGAACCTGCCCCAGGGGTGAGGAGCTGTGGGGAGAGGGGTGTCACATGTTTGGGGGTAGGGGGATTGGGGGAGGGAGCCCATGGCAAGGATGGGGATGGGGTAGGGTCTGTCCTAAGGATGGGGACGGGGTGGGGTCTGTCCTAGGGATGGCAACAGGGGGGACACACCTGTCCTGCCGTGGTGACACCATGAGGGCCCAAGCTGGGTTGTCCTATCCCACCCAGGGGAAGGTTCACCCAGGAACCGCTGTCCTGGGGTGGGGATGGGACTGCAGCAGTCACACCCTGCAGCCGGGCGACCCCCGCACCCCCCCTTCCCTGGAGACTCTGGGGGAGCCCGAGGGTGCCCCCAGCTCACCCAGTGATCATCCCAGACGCCGGTGACGATGGCCGGCCCCAGCGAGCGGGCCGGGTTCATGCTGCCCCCGGAGAACGGCCCCTGTGGGAGACAGGGTGGGGGTCAAGGGCTGGTGGGGTGGGGACCCCCTTTGGGGGGTGGAACATGGGAAGGGGGGGTCCTTACCGCAGCCAGGGCACCGGCAGCCACGGCGCTGCCCAGGGCCAGCCCAGCCTGCGGGGCCGCCTGCTCTGCCACGGCGAAGGCGGCCAGCGCCAGCTGGAAGGTGGCAAAGATCTCCCAGCCCAGCGCCGTCCCCGCCGTCCCCAGGGCGCTCACCTGCGGCAGACACACCTGTCCAGTGCCGGGGGGCGGCGACAGGGGACACGGGGGGGGGACAGGGTTGGGGACGCTCACCCTGGTGACGAGGCCGGCGTCGTCCGGCAGCGCGGCGCGGGCAGCGGCCGAGGCCAGCGTGGCCCCCGCGCACTGGGCCAGGACCCCCGCGGCCCCGCGCAGGGCGCTCAGCTTGCGGGTGCACAGCAGGGCCAGCGTCAGCGCGGGGTTGGCCTGGGAGCCCCCGAGGCTGCAGACGAGCCCCCCGGCCACCAAACCCCCGGCCAGCGCCGGCGCCAGCGGCCCCGGGGTTGCCGAAGCCCCCAAGACCACCCCCACGAAGATGAGGGTGGCCGCCAGCTCTGCCAGCACCCCTCGCCAGAAGCGGCCGCTGCGCAGCTCCTGGGGGGGACAGGGGGGGCCGGGGGTCACCCCACAGGTACTACCAGGAGCGGGTGGCACGGGGAGGGGGTCATGGGGATGGGGTATCTCAGGGATGGGGTGCCCTAGCAACAGGATGCCCCAGTTTTGGGGTGCCCACGGGGACAGGGTACCTCAGAGATGGGGTACCTTGGGGGTGGCACCCCTCAGCACCCGGGTTCTGCAGTGGGGGGTCCTGGGGGCAATGGAAACAGGATGCCTCAGACACCACAGGGATGGGGTACCTTGGGGAGGGGACCCCTCAGTCCCTGGGCGCTGCGGTGACAGGATGTCCTGGCAATGGGGCCACGGGGGGGGAGGGGGCCACGGGGATGAAGGTGGGGGCAGCAGCCACGACATGGCCAGGGGGGCCTCCACAGAGACCCCCGTGCCAGGGCTGGGCACTGAAGTGACAGGCTGGGGGAGTCCCCATGAGTTGGGGGCTGCTCACCCACCCCCTGGCAGGGAGGGACTCTGGGGCTGTGGCTTTGGGGGGTGGGCTGGGGGGGTCGGGGCTGCTGGCAGGGTCTTACCTCCCCGATGGCCATGGTGCAGCTGCGGGAGAGGGGAGCGCAGGGCACGGCCAGGCTGGGGCCACCTCCTACCCCCTGGCACTGCCACCCCTGTCCCTGTCACCCCCCAGCACTGCCACCCCCCTGGCACAGGCCACCTCTGAGGTGCTGAGGGTGGGGCAGGATTTTGGGAGGGGGCTGCGGGGCTCCTTGGCTTGGGCTTGGAGCACCCCTGGGTGCCATGACAACCCCTGGGACCCTTTGGGGTGTTGCCAGGACGACCAGAGATGAAAGGCTGGGATGAAAGGCTGGGAGGGGGGGGATGAGGGAGGGGCTCACACATCTGGGATGAGAGTGGGGACAGGGCTGTCCCTGGCGGGGGGGTCGAACACCTGGGAGGAGCACAGGGACAGGTCTTGGGGGGCTGAGGGGGTCACAGGGAATGGGGGTCACACCTGGGATGAGCACAGGGGCTCAGGGGGGGCTGAGGGGGTCACAGGGGATGGGGGTCACACCTGGGATGAGCACAGGGGCTCAGGGGGGGGCTGAGGGAGTCACAGGGGATGGGGGTCACACCTGGGATGAGCACAGGGTTTGGGGCTGTCCCATGGGGGGGGGGGGTGGCGATGTCACACGCCTGGGACAAGAATGGGGGCAGGGTCCCTGTTGGGGACGTGGATTGAGACGGGGACAGGGTTGTCCCTGGCAGGGGGACCAGGATGGGTGACACAGCTGGGACAGGAATGGGGACAGGGTCCTTGAGAGGGTCACACACCCGAGACGAGCTGGGGAACGGGGCTGTCCCCAGGACACACACCTGACACTGTTCAGGGACAGGGCTGTCCCCAGGGGGGTCACACACCTGACAGAATTCAGGGACAGGGGTATCCTGGGGGGGGTCACACACCTGACACCGTTCAGGGACAGGGCTGTCCCCAGGGGGGTCACAGACCCGGGACGAGCTCGGGGCCGGCGCTGACCCCACCGTGCAGGTCCCCGTGGGGGTGACAGGAGGGGTCTGAGGGACGGGGGGGGGGGACAGCCCCGGTGCCCCCCCCCGGGCCGTGGCTCTGCCGGCTCAGCACCGGCCCCGCACGTGGGGTGAGTCAGCGGGCGAAGCCCTGGCTCAGCACGGGGGGGCCCCGGCGCTGCTGAGCCCGGCAAAGCCAGAACAATCCGCGGCCACAAAGGGCTGGGACAGCGCCGGGACACGCGGGGGGACACCGCGGGGACAGCACTGGGGAAGGGGGGGTGGGTTCCAGGGGGAATACGGGGCGGGGTATGAGGGGGGACAATGGGGAGATGAGAGGAGAGGGGGAACAGCTGGGGGACACTCGAGGGGGGACAGCCCGGGGGACACTGTGGTGGGACATGTGGCCAGTCCAGGGGGGACACAGGGGGGGCTGCAGAGGGCGGGAGAAATGGAGGGGCTTCCCCAGACCCTGTGTCCCCCCACCCTGTGCTGTCCCAGCCCCTCTGGCTGAGCACCAGGGTGGGCTCGGACAGCCCGTGACAGAATATTCCTGGGATTCTGTGTCACCTCACAGACCCTCTGGGGACCACCAGGAACTACAGGTGCCCCCAAGACCTCCCCATCTTGTCCTGTAGACCCCACAGGTGCCCTATGACCTCCCCCAATCCTGCCCTATAGACCCTCCAGGTGCCCCATAGCCCCCCCCAGTACTCCCAGGCCTGTTCTACAGATGCTCAGGTGCCCCCAAAACGCCCCATGGAGCCCCCCAAGGTGTCCTATGATCCCCCCCAATCCTGCCCAGACTCCTTCAGGTGCTCCCAGGTGCCCCCTTCTGCCTCACAGACCTCGCCCCCCGAGATGCCCCAGCATGCCCAGTCCTACCCTATAGACCCCCAAGATGCCAGACCCTGCCCCAAAGACCCTCCTCAGCGTCCCCCAGTCTTGCCCTACAGACACTCAGGTGCCCCCAAGGGTGCCCCAGAGACACACCAGGTGCCCCCAGAATCCTCCCATCCTACTCTACAGAACCCCCAGCACCCCTCAGTCCTGCCCCGCAGACCCCCATAGCCCGCTAGAAGCCCCAAGCTCGTCCCAAGACGCCCCCAGAGACCCCTCAGGTGCCCCCCAAATCCCCCCCACTTCCCGACTCCAAGATGGCGGCCCCCAGCCCTGCCTCAGCAAGGGGCGGGGCCTATCACAGTCACGTGACGGAGGAAAAGGCGCCAATATGGCGGCGGGCGGGGTGTGGTGTTGAACCACGTGACCTGCGCCTCCAAAATGGCCGCGCCCACGGTGCGGGTGGGGAGGCGGGGCGAAGGGGTAATGGCGGTGGTGGGCGGGGCTTCACTTAAAGGGGCCGCGCCGTACCGGGTTGGGGGGGTCCGTGACATCCCCCCGGCGCGGAGGAGGGGGGCTCGGTGGGTGCAGCGCCCCCGAGTGTTCGTGAGAGAGAGAGAGACCCCCCGGTTGACCCCGATGCGGGAGAGGATGGGTGCGGGATCCCCCCCGCGTGTCCCTCCCACGTTGCCCCGGTTGTTCCCTCGGTGTCCCGGGCGGTCTGGGGAGGGGTCTCACCGGGGGAGAGACCGTGTTGGGTTGTGTTGGGGGGGGACAATATGCAGGGCGGGGGTGAGACCCCCAGGGGATCCTCGTTGTCGTGGGGCTGACGGGGGTCGCTGGGGGGGTGACGGGCGGCGCCGGGGGGCGGTGAGGGGCAACACCGGGGGGGTGACGGGTGACACCGGGGCAACACCGGGGGGAACGGAGCAGGACGGGGGGCGTGGGGGTGGTGACGGGCGGCACCGGGGGGGGTGACACCGAGGGGGTGACACCGGGGGAGTGACACCGGGGGAGTGACAACGAGCAGGACCGGAGGGGGTGACGGCGAACAACCGGGGCGGTGGGGGGGGGGTGGGCAGGGACGAGGCAGCAGCACCGGGCGGGGATCGGCGCTAGGACCCGGCGTGGCGGGGCCCGCCCGGATTCCAGGCTGGCTCCCGGTGTGACGTCACGCCCGGTCCCGGCCCCTCGCGCTCGGGAAAATGCTGCTCTCGGTGCCGCCGCGCTCGGGGCTCCCCGCCTTCGCCTACAACAAGGGCGGCAAGAAGGTACCGGGCCCGGGAGGGAGCGGGGGTGCCCGGGGAGCTCGGCCCGGCGGGGGCGGCTCCGGGGCTGTCCCGGCGGGACAGGCCTGGGAGGGGGGGGCGGGGAATGGGGTTCTCGGAAGGGGGGGGAGGGGGGATACCCCCACCCCCCCCCCCCCTCGCCTTGGGGACAGAGCGGGGACACCCCAGCGAGCGGCGGCGCTCGGAGCTCCGGTGATCGCCCCCCTCTCCGGGGGGGTCCCGTCGTGTGTCCGCCCTCCCTCCCCCCCCCACGCCGCGGTTCGTGCCTCAGTTTCCCCCCATCCCCGCCCCGTAGTAGTGCTGGGGGGGGTAAAGAAGGAGAGGGGGTCGCCCTCATCCGTAGCTCGCCCTGGGGGGACACCCCGAGCTGCGGCGGGGCGGGATTTGGGGGGGGATCCGCGGGGCTGGGGGGGACGTGGGGACAAGGGGGTGGCACTTGTGGGGGGGGGGGGAGGGGGGGCAGGCGACAGGGACACCCCTATGGGGGGGATGGGGACCCCGGGCCAGGGGGTGACAGGGGCCCTGGATGAGGGGTGACGGGTAGGGAGGTCTCGGGGTGGGGGGAAAGATGGGGACCCCCTGAGTGGGTGATGGGGAGAGGAGGGTGGGGAGCCCCGGGGGAGAGGGGCGGGGTCCGGGGGTCCCGGGGGAGGGAGGGTGAGGACCCTGCAGGAAGAGCAATGGGGACCCCCGGGGGGGCGGCAGGAAGGGGAGGCAGGGGGGTGTTAAGGAGATGATGGGGACCCCCGAGGGGGGGGAATGGGGTGCAGGGGTAAGATAATGGGCTCGGGGGGAGGTGATGGGGTCCGGGGGTCCCGGGGGAGGTGATGGCGTTCCCGGGGTTGGGGGGGTGGTCCAGGGGGGCCCGGGGGAGTGCGGGGGCGGCCACGGGTGATTCACGTTGACATCAGCCCGGAGCTTTCCAGCTGCCGCTGCCTCCGGACGGGGGCGGGGGGGGGGGGTTCCCCGGGGTGCTTCCTGCAGCCCCCCAGGATGGGCAGAACCCTACTGGGGGCGGGCGGGGGGGGATGACTCTGGCAGCCCCTTCCCCACATCATCCACGCTGTTCCTTTTTGTGGGGGGACGATTTTGGGGGCTGCAGCAGAGCCGCGGGGGGGGGGGGCGGTACTGACCCCCTGCTTCCCCCCCTCTCCCCCAGCAGCCCTATGTGCCCCGGCACAACCCCTGGGCCCTCCCAGCCCCAGCCCTGCCGGGGGGGGCCCGGATCAGCTCAGCAAGACCAACCTCTACATCCGGGGGCTGCACCCTGGCACCACAGACCAGGACCTGGTCAAGCTCTGCCAGCCGTGAGTGGGGCTGGGGTCCTGCTGTCCCCCCACCTACCCAGAGCCCCCCCTGGGCGGGGGGGGGGCGGGGATGCATGGAGCTGGGGGGGCTGCAGTGGTGGGGGGTATATGGGGCATGGGGGGCTGAGGAGGATGGGGAGGGCTGGGGGGGACGGGGGCTTTGTGGGGCTGGGGGGTCCCACTGAGCCAGGGGGGGCTCAGGAGGATGGAGAGGGCTGGGGGGCTGTAGAGGATGGGGGTGCTCAGGAGGATGAGGAGGGCTGGGGGGAACAGGGGCTTTGTGGGGCTGGGGGTCCCGCTGAGCCAGGGGGGGCTCAGGAGGATGGAGAGGGCTGGGGGGGCTGTAGGGTGGGGGGTATATGGGGCAGGGGGTGCTCAGGAGGATGGGAGGGCTGGGGGGGACAGGGGCTTTGTGGGGCTTGGGGTCCCACTGAGCCAGGGGGGGGCTCAGGAGGATGGGGAGGGCTGGGGGGGACAGGGGCTTTGTGGGGCTGGGGGTCCCACTGAGCTCTGACTCCCCCTTTTTTCCCCCCTCCTAGCTACGGGAAGATCGTTTCCACCAAAGCCATCCTGGACAAAACAACCAATAAGTGCAAAGGTTTGGAGGGCGGGCAGCGGGGCTGGAAGGTTTGGGGGGAGGGTCCTGA